>JACEVL010000576.1:92500-467500 GCA_020284085.1 Aporrectodea caliginosa
ATCAAGTCGCTCAGTGTCTCCACCTAGCGACTCTTTAGAAATAACTGCTTGACGTCCTAGCGAATGCTTTGAGACTTAAGCATACATCGCCTATGCAAAACTGGTCAGAAAGAAATAAGGAGAGGCCAATTTCAGCGTCATGGAAGTTTGATAGTTATTTTGCTAAGCAATCTAATACTGTATTCATAGTCATTGGTTAAATTCAGATTAAATCCGCCATTACCCTACCTGTGTTAGCGCCAGTCTTAAGCCTGTAGAAAGGAGGAGGGCGACGCTGATCATATATGTTATGATTCAGCGTCGTTAAACAGCAGAGCTAATTAAACCATTGGCAGATGAATAGACCCATCGAGGCTGAGTAAGGTGGTAGACCTACTTGTCTCTAGGGAATTAGGTCCAAACAAATCTGCATGCGTTATCGTTGATGCAATGACGTGGGTGTATTAGACACGCTGGTGGGTCAAAGAGAGAACATGGTATTACCAGATTTATTTCTTGGAACACGCTATTGCGTTACCCCAAACGTCATTGTCCAGGTTGCCCAGTGAGATTGTAAAGTAACAAACGGAAAAGAAAACAAAGCGGATGAAAATTGGTAAGAAAAAGAGAAATCGCAACAAGTGTGTAAACGTTGGCGTTAATACAGACAAAGAGAGTCTGCAAGAAGGGTAATCGTAACCGTGATCTCGACATTTATATAGCGCCTCCAAAAGCATGTGTTGAATTGCAATACGCTTATGGTCTACTGTCAGGCCCGTGTTAAGGGGCCCTGGGGCCCTGGAGCACTCTGTCATGTTGGGGCCCCTCAGACGTTTCCCGGCTCCTCCCTCCCTTCCCTTGCTCCTCCTCCATTTACTCTCTCCTCATCTCCCCTCCCTTCCTTCCCCTTCCCTTATTTAGTAATATTCAAATCTGCTCAGACTCCAATCAGCAACAAATTCAATAATAATATAATAGTAAGCATATTAATTTTACTCAGGTATATTAGCTTCATTTCAATTTCCGTTGTGTTGAGAACCGATCGTTCGTTGTCACCTCTAAAGAACGTCGTCAGTTTTGGAGTGCTAGTTAACACTTTGAGAGTTCGCTTCCTTGTTCAAGCTTTGCAGCCCATTAAAAATACCCACTGCAAGTACATGGCATACATGTACTTGCAAGTGCTCGACATTATTGAATGATTATTCAATACTTTAAGTTTAACTTATAATGACCAAAACTATAGCAAAGTTACCGTATAGCTGCAGATTTAACGATAGATAGATAGATTGAATAATAGAAGGATACGAATGAGAGAGAAACGGTCCTCTGTCTTACATACATACTAAATATATATATATATATATATATATTATATATACACATATATATACATATACACTAGGGTGGTCCTTAGTAATCAACTTTGACTTTTTCATGGGGCACCCTCTAGTTTGTTTTCTATGAATGAGAAAACAATTCTGTAATTTTTTCAGCTCAAAATAATAATATCTAGAGGTCGCTACCGGCTCTGAAAGTTTGCAATGGACAGCTAACATTGAGCGGTAATTGATATAAGCGAATAGTCATTGTTATTGACGCTTGTAAATTATTATGCCATAAAATGTTACGACTTGCATGGTTTGTATCTAGTCAACTTGATCTTTGCAAGTATAGTAATGCAATGTAATTTTGAACATTTATATAGCGCCCCTGCGAGATATCTATTCAGAGGCGCTCTCTGCGCTAGCTTACGTTAAATGTCATTATGAACGAATATATTATCAGTTAGCAAAACAATGCTGAAATAGTACCTTTTAAGCTGACAGGAAAGTCTAGAATTAGGTTTGAGCTAATTGGGTACACTGTAAGATACAAGATACAAAGACACGTGTGTGACTTAGGTCAGGAATAATACATTCAGTGATACAAAGCTACAAAGCAAAGAAGAAATCCTGACAGTGTTTTACGATTGCTTAAAGCAACCAATCAAATAGTAGCAGATGCTTGTCATATATAAATTGATCGATACAATACAATACAATTCCTTATAGCCAGTCATGTTCTCGAAATTTGCGCAAAGACATCCAACGTTTTGTAAGAAAAATTAAAGGTTTCTTCAAAAACTATTAAAAAATTAGGAAAAATAAGAAGAACAAGCAAAAGAACCAGAAGTGCTAAAGCATACAGAAGAAGAATGAGAATCAGGTTTACAGGATTTGTGTGACATTGCACATGCCCAAACCTTGCAAATAGCAGCATTGAAGGGGTAGACTGTTTCTGTTAACACAGCCCACGCAGGGGACCCAGATAAGATGTGTTGTGTTGATAGGACTTTGGCAAGAAGAGAGAGACAGTGCTGAACATAAAAGGAAAGTAAACATTGTACCAAAAATGGTGCCTGGCTGCATCCTGTTGGAGCAGACACTTGACAAGAATATGTTGTGGTGTGCATGTCACCATCTCATACTAGAAATAATGTGGAGGCATTGGTCATGCTTTCTCATGATCCAGCCAAAGGTCCAGACATACCGGTAATGATTTTCAAGAGATTCCAGAAAAGCTGGGAACTTATAGACAGATCAAACTAGGAATCAGTAACAGCCGATGAGTTTTGCACGGTGCAATTTCCTGTGAATCAAGAGATTATTGCCTTTGCTGAGAGTCAACTTCAACGATACCAACCACGGACGACTATCGCGAACAGTTACTGGTGGAGCTGACCATAACCATCTTGGGCGGAGTGCCTTCCAGGGGCATACCATTCAGAGCACCAGCTGGACTACAAAGAGCGAGGTGAATGGCCTGGAGTATTTACAGTCTTAAGATTTGGATGTTCAAGAGACAGTTCAAGTTGACAAGAAGAGTAGAAAAGAGGATAGCTAACATCTGATTGTTCACTGTAATGCTGTATGCCAAAGTCTTGTTTCAAGCACCGTATGCACCATCTGCTTCTCGAATTGACCTGGAACTCTTGAAGGACACTGACAGATACAAAGAGAAAAATAGCGCAGTTACAGAGGTTGAAATGAAACAATTTCTGGGTCACCTCTGGCATCTGTCAGAGGAATTGCTGGCTTATGCATACTTTCATGACAGGGTCTCCAATGATACCAAGCGCCAAAAGGTTGCTGCTCTGGAGAAAACTGGCGTCAACATCCTCAAAAGAGAACAACATTGATCAGCTCGAAGCAACTGGAAGATTTTTTAGGGAAAAGACTAGAATATTCTTCAGCATTACAGGCATTCCATCAAGTTTCCTTCAACAAGATGTTGATGCTTGCCATGGACAAAAGATAACAACTGCAAGTTAGTAAAAACCCACCGCCAGCTTAATCAGAGTTATGAATGACATAGCAGAGCGTGGAGTGGCACTCGTGGACAAATATTACAAGCTTCCAACAAATAGCGAGGATCAGAAGCAGTTTCTGCTGTTGGTTGTTAAGGAATATCGTCAAAGATATCCAGACAGGAACAAAAAGACACTGATGCATTAATATATTAAATATTAATTGGAACTCAACATTTTCATGTTCACTTATGTGTATTGACCCAAATAGTAAATACCACTGTCCACCAGAATTTTTTGAATTTTTGCATAAGAATAGTACACACTATACAATGTTCAATGTTTTATCAGAGGATTTTTACAATTTGATATAAGTTCGGCACGGTAGCAACCTCTAAAACTAATAAAATCTTTACAAACTTTTCAATATACATATTTTTGTACCTAAAACAGTAAGTTGGAAGGGTGCCTCCTTTAAAATTCAACAAACATTTCTTTTACATGGAGCTAAGGACCACCCTAATATACACAATAGTGATAATACCTACCTACTTGCTTACACATATGCATGAACGCCAAAAGGCTATGTATACCGTATAATAGTTCAAATTACATTGACCTCTGACCGCTTTAGGCGGCCGTCAGTAGTGGCTTGAACCTGGTTCCAGTGAGCTGAAGGCATGCTGTTCAAAGTCCACGGCAGGAAGAAGGAGAAACGAAGAGATAGGTACAAAGACATACAGGGATACGTAGGCTATACCGAAGCGTGGTCAGTCTAGACTCCATAAACTAGTAATAGCCTCACCCAAAGTAACTCCAGAGTCATATCTAAGAAGTTTAAGGCTGAGTGGAAATAATGTGATTAGTCGCCGTACTTTTACATAAATGAATTCTATTGTTTCACCAAAAGTTAATAAGTGTATTCAATTTGCATTCTGAGACACAGAAAAAAGACTCATATTTGGGATTTGGGGGCCCCTTTCTCGTCGGGGGCCCCGGAGCACGTGCTCCGTGTGCACCAATGGTTAACCCGGGCCTGTCTACTGTATATGCATGCATGGCGATCGAAGCAACGTATGTCCCAGTTACATTGGTTAGAAACTAGGCTGCGTCCCATACTCCTCTGTGTAAGAGAGCGTGCGGATCGCGGTTCGATTCCCGAAGGTGGCTTATTTCAGAGATTTAAATCTCTGGCTAGTACGGTCCGTACACGGGGACCTTAAGTTACGTCACTGACGTGGCGCTTATTCAAACGGGCAGCGGTGTTGAAGGACCTCTGTCATCTCACGGTTCTCACCCAATCAATTCATTGAAATATGAGCAATGTCAAAGCCATATGGTCGCTATATGTAATGTAATGTATGTAACAAGACATTTATATAGCGCCACTTAAGAGTCTCACAGAAGCGCATATGTATGTATGTATGTATGTATGTATGTATGTATGTATATATGTATGTATGTATGTATGTATGTATGTATGTATGTATGTATGTATGTATGTATGTATGTATGTATGTATGTATGTTGGTATGTATGTATGTATGTATGTATGTATGTATGTATGTATGTATGTATGTATGTATGTATGTATGTATGTATGTACGTATGCATGTATGTATGTATGTATAATCTATATATATAATCCATATAATATTATGTATATAGAACATTTGCAGTCGCCAGGCCTATAATGAATCTCTTAAAGGCCATGACAGACCTTCACGTGTTAAGAACAGGTATGAATGCTAGTGGATTGTTCATTCTACGTCACATCCATTCAAGTCGTTGCCAGTAGACTCCGTATTCATGACCAAGCGCAGTTCAACGGCAAGATGTCTATCTCAAGTGAATCCTTAATCACGAAACTATTGATTAAACTATTACGAAGTTTAAATCAAAGATAATGTTCGCCGTTGTGAAAGATATATCTGTATGGCTGCAATAAAGGGCTTCGTTTTTTCATAACATTGCAATTGTAATTGTTTAGTCGATATAGCATCTCGACAAGAAAACACTTCAATGATGCCCCTGACCCGATAACAGACCACAAACAGGATGGTCTTTAACCCCTTGCGAAATTAAGAGCATGCAAAATAGAAGAAGCTGATCGGGAGCATAGACCAATCTTTTCAGTTCTCGCCTTCCTTCCTTATATGATTATTTCAGTTACTATGCTTCTATAATTTATTTCTAATAAAAAGTGTAATTTATACAGTGACAAGTAAGTAATTTGACTGACTGATGCATGAAAATTAGAATAATACGAGAGAGAATAAATCTCTGATGAAATGGGTGAGACACACCCCTCTATTCCACTGGTCTGATTCTTAATTCATTAATGCGAGCCAGGATTGCATTAATTAATGAACAACGAAATCGAAAAAGGTGAGTTGGTAATGTAATCTTTAACTGATTGTCCAACGTCTTCGAAATGTGTCTTTGGTCCTGAAAATGAAACATCTGTCGGTAAGGTTCAGACGATAGCATCGATATCTTAATTCTTATCGGCAGGCGTTGCTTTTATCGTTAGGAAGTAGCAGACTTATGGGTCTGCCTGTAGGCCTACTTGGCCATTAGACGTTCGCCTAAAGATATGACATTGTAGCAGCTTACTATACCCGCATAGGCCTATAATGTGTTGGACTATTCGACATTCACCAAAAGGCATGCGGCAGTACTTTTGCGATTGCTGCCTTCTTGCTGTCTTGCGTGGTTAGGCGTCTTACGTCTCAGAATTATACCAGCGAGATATGTTTTCAACGACTTGTGGTAATAACGGCCTCACGTGATTGCATACTTCGCTCTGTTGTCCTGCACTTTGTAGGCCTATAGTCGATCTGCCTGACCACAACACAGCCGATGCTTGTGCTCTCTACGATCGATTGGTGCTGATGGCTCTGGTAGATATACTATGTCTACATTGTATTGCTAATTTGATCGTTTGGTTTGCTTGTAAAAAGGTAATTGTTTTTGTTTCTCGCGATCTGCGACTAAAGTAAAACAAGGGACAACTTGTCTCAATTTGACTTATAGGCCAATGTGCAAGCGTTTTTAAATTTCTTTAGAATTTTTGCATTTAATGCAAAACTGATACCTTCACGAAATCAGGCTAGAAGTTTCGGACCAGTGGTCCAGAATTCACTAATTTGTTATTATAATTATAGGCCTATTCGTTTAATACGAAAACCAGTTGACACACCGCAACAGGAAACAGAAAAGGGACTACAATTGAACTGAAGATGTCTTTAGAGCGTCATTTTTGGCTTAAAGATTGTGGGCCAGATTTTACTGATTGTCGATATCGGATTCTTGGGATAAAATTGCGGTCGTCCTTAGCTGGCAGATTAAATTCATGAGGCCAAAATTGGGTCCATCGCTGAAGGCACGTGGCACAGCGCGATGTATGGATTAATCCTGTTAGGGATGCTCATGAGACTCTTGGGCTAAGACCGACATGAGAACCGAGACGTCCGTCCCAGAGACCGAGACCGAGACGTTCACCTAATAGTCCGAGACCAGACCGAGTCAGATCTTAGGTCTTCAAGACAAGACCAAGACCAATGGGTTCGTGAATGGACCTAGACGAGATTTTTGGCTTCCGATACGTCACACTGAAAGTTCATTTCAATATCAGCATGTCAACATGCTCAGACTTCTTACGATATCCACCAAAACGATGCAACGTGCCAGACGATCCAATAAAGAATTTTTTATGCGAAGGCGCAAACTCCTTAGAAAGTCAACGACTCGATTACGTCAGAGAATTTTCCATCCTACAAGACTTTTGGCCTCGTGAAATTAATGGCTATTGCTACCATTCACACTTGCTGTGCTGTTCTGCACTGTGTCGACCTATAGTTGACCTACTGAATGATACCATAGTCATTGTTTATAATCCACAGTCGATTTCATTAACTCTAGTAGGTAATTGTGACAAATTGTCTATAGGCTAACAGCCTATTTTTCTAATTTTCTCGGTCGGTTTTGCTGTGTTTATAAGTTTCGTCGTTTGGGTCGTCCATTAATCATGTCTGCAAATTTTACGCAGTTTTTGTAAGCTGCCATGGCCAAATAGGACTAATTACAAAACGACAATGACGTTATGATAAGGCGTGTTATCTCCTGATGGCCGGGTGGTATTGATACGGTGACGTCGAGCCGAGGATATAGCTCGCCATTTCTCCTAGGTCGGAAGGTGTAAAGGTCAGTTGAAGAGTAGGCTATATGAGTGGAATTGTAGAAAGTCACGAGAGGAGGCCGAGTTTTTTCAATACGGATTGCGTCCTTTGGCAAAAGATCGTTTCATTAAGCTTCTGGTAAGATTCTAGTCGTAATCGTAAACTTTAAATTCCTTAGCGCTGAAGCTAAGCGCAGGGCACCAGCTTATTCACGAGCGTTGCTTCGTGTCAGAGGGGGTTGTCCAGAGAGGCGCCAAGTGATTGACTGCCTTGTCTTAGAAGTTTCTTGTTCTACTGAATTACCATTGTGAATATAATTGTAGTAACAATTTTAGGAGTGAGAACTGTGAAGACTATGAGGATAACATTCGGGAAGGCTGTCGCAATCGCATTTGCTGTTGGAATCTGTATCATCCTATATGCCGGGCACCATGTGAAAAGACCATCATATGAGGTAGGACCCTGGGAAACTGGTAGCCATGTGATAAGACCTTCGTTGAAGGTAGAGTCCTCGGAGGACAAGGACAATCCGAAGTCAGTTGTAGACTCACTCGAAGAATCTCCGACGAAACCACTGCTGACTGTATTCACTACTTTCAAGGAAGTTGGAATAATCCCCCACCACCAACTGTCTTTCAACGTCGTCGTTTCTAACTGGCCTTCGTTCAAGCCCCTCGTGCGACCAGTCATGTTCCTCGACTTCCCAAATTCCTCCATGGCCCGTACGGCCCTAAGGTCTGGCTGGGACGTTATTCCAATGACGAGGGTCAACGAGGCGGGGACCCCGTTCCTCCGGGACATGTATCAAACTGTCTTCGACCGATACGACTCTTGGCTTTACGGCTTCGCAAATGGGGATCTGATATTCGACGACGGTTTCACTGAGACGCTGAGGGTCGTTGTTGATCAGCTGCCACTCCTCAAGCACAACGTTCTGCTGACTGGGATTAGGACCAACGTTGACGTAGATCTGAGCAAACCAGTCTCCGTCAAGGATTTCGAAAAGAATCGGTTGCAGAAGTTAATGAAACAGCGAGGACAGTTGTTTCATAAGGGCGCTGTCGACTATTTCTTCGTTACGAAAGACGGTTAGTACCTAGGTACTCCGTCTTAAGTGACAATTCGACTTATTTCATTCTATTGTAGTCTACTGTATTCTATTATATCTTGTTCTATTGTGTAGTATTCAACTGCGTCATATATTCTACTGTATTCATTTGCATTGCGTTGCCATTAAGACTCATTCCTGAAATGTTAAGTTTTTTACATTAATATCTAATGCTTAATTAAGCTTAAATTAATTTGAATCAGTAGACATATCTATAGCACATGGCTAACAAATGCAAGTAAATAAATAGCAATTTAATGTTTTTTAACTATACATAATTTATATGTATAAACTTGTATAAGCTTATATTTATGAATGTAGTCATAATATTGGGGTCCATGCTAAAAGATGTACACAAACATACACACACAGACACGCAAAAGTGTCTATTCATTGGCCTATAATAGTATTATTAGGTCTATGCATATACATGTAGGTATTATATAACGTGTGTTTGTGTACAAATAGGTTACTAGGTTTCTTTCAATTAACAGGTTGTTCTCTGAATTGGTCAAGTCTTCTGGACGTGGTGATTGGCCGACCTGCATACGGCACTTACCTGGTTGCCATGGCAGCCAATCAAGGCGTCGGCGTCATTGATACCACTGGCACCGTGCTGGCCGTTCACCTGTCTGAGAAGGGTATTGTCTCTCACGGATCGATGAACCCTGACGCCGAGTACAACCGGAAACTTATCGGATCGAAATTCAGACACACCGATGGATTCCCGCAGAATGCAAAGCTGGCCACGAAAGCCCTCAAAGACGGAAGAGTGCAACTACTAAAGCGCACCCGAACAATCATTCATCTCTAATTTATATAGCGCCTCTCCAATATATCTATACTCAAAGACACTCTTGGTCCAACCTCTCTAGTGTAAATTTAGGCCCTATATATATTATGTCGAATGTGCATGCGGAATCCATTGATGGCAAAGAGTCGACGCGGAATAGGGGAAAATGGAGATGGAAATGGAAGCGCTGGAGTTCCTTGTGATGACTAATACTATAGACATGATAGACAGTGGCCAGATGGTTTAAGGGTTAGGTTGGTTCGTTAGTTGCTTTGGGGCCGTCCATAAACTGCCACAAACTGTCACAAAACTCGGACTCCCCCCTCCTAAAGTACGTCACACTTTCGAACAGTGATTAAATAATAAAAAGGAAACAAAACAATTTGACTAAAAAAAGACTAGATTCACAAATTATGTGATAAACTCTTGTGCTATACTGAATCTGTTTATTATGGGCCTGTGAATTATGTTTAATTCAAAAATATTCACTGGACATCATGATGAAGGGAAGTGTTCATCCATAGTTACGATTGGCAATAATGATTAAATTATTATAAATATTACCTCTGAATCCTCAAAATTTTGTATTACAATAATTACCATATATGTAAAAATTAAATTCAGAATTTATTGCTCAGTGACATAATTATGCAGCGGACAACATAGAAATAATAATACTTCCGAAAGCAAGGACCCATGTAACCAGTAGGCCTAGGCCTACATATCAAATCATTGCCTTATTGTTTCATTGTTGTTGTTCTTATTATTGGTTACATAAATAAATGACTGATTAAAATTTACTGATTGATTAAATTAGATGATTTTGTTTATAATGCTATTTTAGCTAAGATTGTGGTAAATTAGTTGATTTTGTCTGTAAAGCTATTTTAGTTAAGATTTTATAGTCTTTTGTTAATGTGATTTTTATTGGATCCGTCTTATTTTATTTGGTCTTGTTTGTTATTTGTTGTTTGATTTTTGAGCCCAAGGCTTACTCTACTCTAAGTATCATTGATTGTCTTTCTTTCCCTATCTGTATTTTTTGCATGTTTAGGTGTCCCTATTTAGCGGGATCCATGATCCCTTCTGGGCCTCCTTGTAGCCAGTAATGTCAAGCCGTTGCCTTACTGTTTCATTGTTCGTTTTTTTTTCTCTTCTGATGGTTACAGAAATAAATGATTGACATAAACAATCGCAACAGCATTATTACTAGCGCTCCTAGCGAGAGGAATCGTGAAAAACACACAGGAGATATGCATTTCATGCTATTTTGACATAAAACTAATTAAAATGTTTCAGAAAATTTTTGAAAATTATTTTTAAAGCTATGAAATTCTATTAAAAAATAAAAATAAATTATAAATAAAAATTTAAAAATAAATGTGTGACGTCACACATGGCCTGACCCCTGTCACAAACTGTCACACTTTCTTAAACCCCCTGGAGCGTGACGTACTTTATGGACGGCCCCTTTTCAGCGATGCCGTGTCATTACAAAGTACTTCTATGTACTTTAAAAATGTATAAAATTGTTTGTTTTAAGGAATAAGGAGTGGCAGTGTTCAGTGCTTAGTAATTAACGTCCAGGTTTCTGGAATATAATTATTCCACAATCTGCACTGCTGCTGAGTCTTGGTGTATCTCTTCGTTGATCCGGAATTTGCTGACCCCACCCCGCCAGACATATCCTCCCAGCGAGGTCACATAAGTTTGCTTTACCATAGAAAGACTATCGTAATTTTATATCCCGTCTCATTTATAAGAATGCCTACTGACACTGTTCATGTTGCCTCGAGAACCCCCAGCTACATGTATGTAATTTGTCTAAGTTGCGTCTTTGTCAGCTTACTGAGGTTTAATAAACGAGTATTGACTGATTGATTGACTGACTGATTTATTGATTGATTTATGGATTTATTTATTTATTTATTTATTGATCTCTTCAGCGTGTTTGTCCTTCACGGTTGCCTTTCTGTCTAATTGGACTGAACATTTAAACTTACCGAATGATCACTTTTGCTATTCTGTTTTGCATGGATATAGATTGTTGTCTGTTGCATCATGATAACAGCGCCACAGATGGTCTACGATTAGATTACATTTTATGGTTGCAATATTGTTTACGTTAAGAGGAAATGATGATAGCATAAGATGTTTCTCAACAGCCAATTGCATCATGATAGCGACGCAACTTATTCAACGTTAAGAAGCTGGTGCCCTGCGCTTGGCTTTCGAGTGGCGCTTTAGAAGTTTTTGGAGTTTACGAATACGATTTCAGTCCAATGACTGACAAGATTATTGACGTCATCCTTGCTTTAGCTTAAATTATCAAATGTAAATTCATAGCTATCGCTATCGTTCACACTTGCTGTGCCGTTCTGCACTGCATAGACCTAGAGTCGACCTACCGAATGACACCATTGTCAATGTTTATACTCCACAGTCGATTTCACTGGTTCTAGTAGGTATTTGTCTATACAGCCTATTTTTATAATTTTCTCGGTCGGTTTCGCTGTATTTATAAGATTCGTCGTTTGGGTCGTCCATTGATATGTCAACAAATTTTAGGCAGTTTTTGACCCCTCCCTCCCCTTGTCAACAACTGTAAAACATTCAAGGAACCCCTAATAAAATTATATAAATAATTTCAGCACCTCCCCCCACAAAACAAACCATAATGGTTCAGTAGGTATGTAGAATCACTGTCAGATACGGTATATTTTACATTCAAAAATACAATCTAGAATTTGACAAATACAATCTAGGATACAATTTTCTCGTAGAACAGCTCACGAGTTAAAATCATGTGAAGGCGGCCGCGTAAGTCGTGCAACCGAGTAATTTTTGTGTGTTTGAATGTCGTTATTAAAGATTTGTGTTAGGTACAAATATCTATCTATCTGTCTATGAAATTTATATAGCGTCCCTTCAAGAAAACAACTCAGTGGCGTTCCTGATCCAGGCCCTGTCAAAAAGGAAAGTCTTAAGTAGTTTCTAAAAGGGTCCAGAGAGGTCTCGCGGGAGAGAACGCGGTCAGAGGGGTGGCTATTCCAAAGAGAAGAATCCTCTTCTCTTACCACTCCGAGAGGATGCAAATAAAAGAACAGGATGCAAGTAGAGACTCCACATCAGCTGTAAAGAGGATGTAGAGAAGTGGTCCAAGAACAGAACCCTGGAGAGACCAATAGGAGCAGCGTGCCAAGCCGAGTGAGACGTGGGGAAAATGGTAGAGGTAGGGCGCTCCGAAAGATAGGAAGTGGTCCACATGAGTGGTACGTAATTGCTATTACATTCTACATCACGATTAATTTGCAACATCGATTTTTGCAATTTTGTGAAATTGTGACTGAGATTTTATTAAATACTTTAACTTTAAAAACACATGCAGATTCTGTCTATCAGATCAAGATTTCAAGATTTCTTATGCGATGATCATGGTTTTGATTTAAAGAGGTATTTTAAATTACTCCTCAGTCCTCAACAACGCTTTCTGTCATAAAACAAAGTTGTAGAACTCCGCACATATCATTCTATAAATTGTTTTCACAAGCAATTCAGGTTCGACAAGTTCAACACACATTCTGTTACACTGGTTCATCATTAGGGGCCTATTGAAAAGTCTTTCAACTGGAGCATTGCTCATTTAGGACCTACGAGCCTAGCGGATTATGCCGACAACACAAGCTCAATAAGTTTTTGCACGTTTGAACAGTTTGTTGCTTAGAAAAATTCAACCCATATCAGATCTGCACCTTTGTAGGCCTATTGTGTTTTAAGCCACAACATTATGTTCGTTTGGACCGTTTGGTCAGAAATTTGAAAGTCGGGACATTTTGCTGTCCGGGCCTGTCCCGACTAGGTCAAGTCGGGACACGGGACATTGCCTCGAAATCGGGACGGAACCGACAAAGTCGGGACGGGTGGCAACCCTAGTCCTATTTATATGCGTTCAATATGGGAATGTGCAAGGATATGAGCATAAATGGAAATGTCCGGGTCACTGAAACGCACGTGCAACAGAGAAGTACCAGATTGGGAATTGACACCTGTCATAATATTTATGGCGCCATAATCGACTTAGACGACGCGAACATAGGATGATTTAAAAGTAACGAAAAGTAACGAAGTTCTTTGCATTTACCGTCAGGGCCGGATTTAGGTTGGTGGAGGCCCTGAGGCAAACACTAAGCCAAACAGTATGGAATACTTTTTATAATTAACTATTAACTAATAACTAATGTACTGTAGTCTGTAGGTAAGTTACATCTTTAACTGTACTACAGAGTACAGACAGACTCACTTGAAGTCACTTCACTCACAGAGTCACAGTCACAGTAATGACAGTAATCACAGTATGATCAACTTATTGACACTTTTCTTGCATCCATTACAATGTCCACACCTTTTGCTGTCACAGTACCATCACTACAATTTACCTCAGGCACAGGGTCAGACTCAATCTTCGCTAGTAAGGACTCTAAGGATGAAGACGGTTTATCGTCTGCTTCAGAAGATTCTCCGACAGTTGCCACGCTAGAAGTTCTCGTCAAAAAATCAAAAATGTTTCCAGATTTTTTGGCATCTTCCTGTTGTTTTAAATGTTTCTCATTTGATAATTTTCTCTTCTTAGCACCACTACCATACTGTCGCGGTGTTTTGTGCCGGTCTCCTGGTCTGCTCATGATGACCACTTAATAAATTTCAATAGAAAAATTATTATAAGTGACTTACGGATTTCATGATAACAATCATAACATCATAATTATTAATTTATTATATTTCTTGTATGTTTTGAAATTTATCTTATTTTACAATTTCAACGTGACAATGTCTGCCGTTTTGCCGGAAATCAACATCAGACTCAGTTTATAATATATTTATATAGCGCTTACATTTTTATATCGCGACGCTGACAATTAGTTACAAGTAATATGACTAATATCTACTATTTTTAGTTTTGTAGGTCTATTTACAATATTTATTACATTTATTTCTATTTATCTATTTTTTGGTGTTTGGTGGAATTGGTGGGGGCCCTGAGGCAGCTGCCTCATTTGCCCCATAGTAAATCCGGCCCTGTTTACCGTTACCTCTTAAAAGTAATCAACAATCGTTACCTTAACTTTTTAAGGTTAAACGACCCTCCAGGTTTCTTTAAGAAAACGGTCATTTAAATTTATCGGTTGAATGCCAGATAACTTCAAAATATCGCTTAATGGCGCCAGCTTTGTTCCATCATGTATGGAACGATTGTTCAACTGAAAATCTCCAAAGGAGTAATACACTAGGCCTATTCAAAGAGCCTGCTGTGGAACCTGTAAATCCTCGTCAGTCCTCACGGCTGGTAAATCCGCTAGGCTCCGTTAGTAGGTCCTAAATGGCATACAACTCAGCTCCTTCGAGTCCTTAGACAGAAGGTCAATATAATGCACTTGTTTCCATGCCTGCCTCTCATGAAGCTCTTCAGAAATCTAACGAGCTGCAGGGCGCATTTAAACTTCTCAGCTTGTGCTGGCAATTATTTGACTATTGAAATTTAGCTACTGTTTACAACTACTTTTTTGGGAGCTAGTTGTTAAACTGCAACATTTCAATTTGTAGCTAGCCATTTTTATGACTGCCCTTTTCAAATAGAGGGTTGTTTTTAGCCGCATGCTTACAAATTTGCCCCAGGGTTTACAAGTTATCTGTAGGCCCTAAGAGTCCCCCAGTTTTTAAGCACTACTAGTCACGTAAATTAGGCTGCTTCACTAGTTACTAAATTACAACCACATAATCGTATTCAATGTATAAAAGAAATAAGAAATTTTCTATCAGACTGATAAAGAAAGTATAACTTACTTTAAAAACGTAATGAAAATTAAAAAAACAAAAAAATTGTATAAGATTCATTTGCAGACTAAGTATGATATCATGTATCAGATCACATTATCATGTCCGCACAGCGGCCATGCAGAATCGCGCATTCTCTGTGGTGTACCCTATGGTTTGGAATTGCCTCCCTCGGGAGCTACGCATATTCCCTAGATCACGTAGCCTACTTATACGTTTTATGACCATTTGAAAACACTATTTTGCCCGGGCTGGAGTTGGGAGTGATTCTGAGTTGCTACTTTGAAGGGTCGCTATATAAATCTTTGAATGAATCAATTATTTCATATATTGTATTATATGGGACTGCAAGTGGGTTAAGGCGCTTGGCCTGGATAGCCTGTGCGTTAACTACCGCATATGCGATGTGAATGTTGTCGTATTATTGATGATAATCAATCGATACTAGCAAGAGAATCCATGCGACGCGCCTTTCATTTAGCCTACTACGAGCTATGGATATACGCTATATAATAGACCTACTAACATTGGAACACCTGTTTCGCATACGTAGAAAAGGACGTGGCAGCCGATACACACCGGTAACTCCGGTAAGCTGCTTATGGCCAAATAGTATTAATTACAAAAACAACAATGACGTTTTGATAAGACGTGTCCTGAGAGCCGGGCTGTATTGATACGGCGATATAAGTATTAAATGAAACTTGAAGGGTGGCCATCTTTCACAGAGCACCAGCCTTCAGGACTATCTCATCTCGCATTTCTCCGCGGTCGGCGGATATATACTTTATAGGTCAGTTGAATGAGTTGAATTGTAGGAAGGCACGAGCAAAGGTCGAGAAGTTCATATATGCATTGCGTCCGTTTGAAAAAGATCTGTTCAATCTCTGGATTCAGCTTCTGGTGAGTTTCTAATTGTAATCGACGACTTTAAATTTCTGAGCGCTAGGCCTACTCTTAAGCGCGGGGCAACAGCTTATTCACGAGCGCTGCTTCGTGTCAAAGGGGTTGCCCAGAGAAGCGCCAAGTGATTGACTGCCCAGTCTTACCTCTTTCCTGTTCTACCTGTTTTCTGTTCTATCTGTTTCCTGTTCTACCTGCTTCCTGTTCTATCTGTTTCTTGTTCTACCTGTTTTCTGTTCTACTGTTCTACCTGTTTCCTGTTCTATCTGTTTCCTGTTCTATTGTTTCCTGTTCTACCTGTTTCCTATTCTATCTATTTCCTGTTCTACCTATTTCTTGTTCTACTGAAGTACCATTGTGAATTTATGGTAACGATTTTAGGAGGCAGAACTGTGAAGACTATGAGGATAACATTCGGGAAGGTGGTCGCAATCGCATTTGCTGTTGGAATCTGTATCATCCTATATGCCGGACACTATGTGAAAAGACCTTCGTTGAAGGTAGAATCATCGGAGGACAGTGACAATCCGATGTCAGTTGTAGACTCACTCGAAGAATCTCCGACGAAACCACTGCTGACTGTATTCACTACTTTCAAGGAAGTTGGAATAATCCCCCACCACCAACTGTCTTTCAACGTCGTCGTATCTAACTGGCCTTCGTTCAAGCCCCTCGTGCGACCAGTCATGTTCCTCGACTTCCCAAATTCCTCCATGGCCCGTACTGCCCTAAAGTCTGGCTGGGACGTTATTCCAATGACGAGGGTCAACGAGGAGGGAACACCGTTTCTCCGGGACATGTATCAGACTGTCTTCGACCGATATGACTCTTGGCTCTACGGTTACGCAAACGGAGATCTGATATTCGACGACGGTTTCACTAAGACGCTGAGGGTCGTTGTTGATCAGCTGCCACTCCTCAAGAACAACGTTCTTCTGACTGGGATCAGGACCAACGTTGACGTAGATCTGAGCAGACCTGTCTCTGTCGAGGATTTCGAAAAGGATCGGTTGAAGGGGTTAGCGAAACAACGAGGACAGTTGTTTCAGGAGGGAGCTGTCGATTATTTCTTCGTTACGAAAGACGGTTAGTAGGTACTCTGTCTTAAGTGACAATTCGACTGCGCTGTACTCTATTGCTGTCTACTGTTTTGTATCATAATCTCATTCTATTGTGTAGCATTCGGCTGTGCTATATATTCTATTGTATTCTATTGTATGCTAATCTATTGTGTGTTATTCTCTTGTATTCTATTATGTTACATTCTATTCGATTATATTTTACTCTGTCATTATGCTAATTCTGTTTTATTCTAATGGGCCCTATTGTGTTGAATTCTGTTGCATTCTATTCTATCGTAACTGCCTTGTTGGGGTGGCCCCATCCTACCTGAGGTCTTTTTGCACCTTTGTCTCCTCCTTACCTGCGAGGGCCTTTTTGCGATCTTCGACCCGTGCCCTTATGGTTGTCCCTCGCATGCGCTCTGCTACGGCCCACTCTAGGTGCTTTTCCCGTGTTGGCCCATCAGCTAGGAACGCTGTTCCCCAGTCTGTTCGCCTTGAGTTACTAGGCCTCTCACCTTCCTAGTTCCGGAGACGCCTTAAGACTTTCCTGTTCCCCGACGCAGGCACTGATGCAGGTCGAGAGCGCTGCTGATTTCTGAGCGGCGCTAAGTAAATGTTCTGTTACAATTACAATTATCGTATTCTGTTCTATTGCATTCTCGTGTATTCTAGTGTACTCTATTCTATAGTAGGCCTATTCTGTTCTATTGTTTTCTATTGTATTCGATTGCATTCTGTTGTATTTTAATGTCTTGTTTTCTACTAAACTGTAATGTATTCTATTCTATTCATTCTACTCTAATCATGAAAAGTTGTCTAAATTAAGTCTGCTTAATTCCATGGAAAAGTCAGATTATTGATTGAGGCATCAGTCGAGTGTGCTCCAAGGCTATCCAGTATCCATAGCCGTCAATTATATGCACGCTGTTTCACACGAGTCATTTGCATTGCGATGCCATTATGACTCATTCCTGAAATGTTAAGTTTTTACATTAATACCTAATGCTTAGGTTTAAATTAATTTCAATCAATAGATAGATCTACATCACATGGTTAAAAACACAAATTCTCGCAAGTCGACCTTAGGGAGCATTTTAACTATACAAAACTCATATACTAGGCCTATAAGTTTTTATGCAAGCATTATATTTATGAGTGCAGTCATATTATTGTGGTACATGCTAAAAGATACATACATACATACATACATACACACATACATACATACATACATATATACATATTTTATACATACATACATACATACATACATACATACATACATACATACATACATACATACATACATACATACATACATACATGCATACATACATACATACATACATACATACATACATTAGGGTGTCCCAAAACAACAGAAACTTTTCAAAAGTTTATATATTTTGATGGCCAACCTCTAAAAAGTTTCTATAGGACTAGTTATTATAATATTGTACGAAGTTACAGCTAATTAGATTAACATTTAGGCGTGGCTCTAAGTTAAGCATTGTATAGCTGAATCATACACATTAATTTACCATAGAGACATTTTATCCCAGAGTATCTCAGGAACTCAAAGCAATCGAGAAGTGATTTTTGTGTCTATGACAGGGCTTTCCGAGGAGAAGTCAAATATGCTATTTCTACAATCGGATGACCTTCATTTTCAAGGTCATTTGACATCTATTGTCATAATATTTCGTTTTCGGTGAAGGCTAAAAAGGTGTCAGTCCAAGATAGGCCTACTGGGCTCAAAGAAATAAAATAGAGTTATAAGCAACCTGGTATGACCATCGTATGACCATCGCATGACTTTGTACTTCAAGGTCACTCGCCCTGTTATGGTTAACCTTTGGCCTCACTGGAACTACAAGTTATGTAAATAAAATTCCTGGCGTATATGATGTTTTTCAGAGTCTTGGATTCCAAAGAAGTATACTCAAAGGAGTTATGATGAACATCATATGGTCAGTGCATGACTGTAGTTCAGGGTCTATTCACTCTATTGACCTGAAATGTTTAACCTTTGCTTCTCCGAAACTACAAATGCTAGAATAGTTTTCTTGATGTCTGATAATTTTTATGATTTCAAGGGCTAAAAAACTGTACACTCAACATTATAGGTTTCGATCGCTTTCCTCATTCTGCAGCTTCTCTCCAACCTTCCCTCTCTTTGGACCAGCATGATCTCTTTGTCCCGCGAACTAGGACCACTTTGGCGCTAGCTATACATGTAGGTCATTTCTCACCATTGGACCTGTCATGTGGAATGCCATCCCCTCCTCTTTACGCGTTTCCATTCCTTCTAGATCTTTTCATACTTCTCTCTTTCTTCAAAACCTATTTCTTCTCTCGGGGTACTCGCACTAGGAGAACTACAGCATAGTCACTGCTGTGAACGGCGCTATATAAGTTACTAATTACATTCCACTACATCTGAGCTTCAAGGTCACTTGACGACCCGGCGTGGTTGCCCTTCGTTTCTCGGGAACTGCAAGCAATAGAATTGTGATTGTGGTTTATCTTCAGTGAAGGCATTTAAGCACTTTCCTAAACATGAGATTTGTTATTGTACGTTGTGATTAACAGAAAATTGTTACGGGAAACTGTCTACGACTTTCCAAGGTTATGAACTGTTACAAACCAATCAACGTGTTCCTTGATTATTATAGATCATGGAATGTAATTACCGCAGAGTGGTAGGCATGACATGTGTCTTCAGGATTTCTTGTAGCCAAAAATCTTACAGTTGACACCAAGATCACCTTTCTAAGACCTGTGGGTGGCCACTGGCTATGGATATATATATATATATATATATATATATATATATATATAACCCTAGTTTGCAGACACCGAGATCTCCTTTCCAAGACTTCTGGCTTTGGAGATAGGAGCGGTTACTTCAAAAGTTGAGTGACGTTATGTCAATTGTTCTGAAAGAAGAAACTGCTAATGAGTTTCAAGAATATTTTATGCAAATCCTTCTTTCCTAAAACCATAATTTGATACTTAAAAATAAACCCTTTAAGAACAACACGTTAAGAGGAACCATTGATCCAACGCAATGTCAACTGTGACGTCAAAGTTTGACGTCTTGTCACATGGCGTCATGCAAGAGTAATCTTATGAGACAACGCCTATGTTGTGAGCAAACTTTTCCAGGACACCTCACCAAAGGAATTTTGAATATCTCTTCCCGTTTGAAAGTTATGCATCGAAAACCGATGTGTTGGTAAACTTTCCACACAGGCTATTGCATGGGGGTATACGAAATTTGAAAAGGCTTTGAGCCACGTCTAAATGATCTTCAATCTTGCTGTAACTTTGCATTTTTTTATCAGAATAGCCAAGAGAAACGTTTTGTTTTAGAGGTTGGCCATTAAAATTTGAGGACTTTGGTTTTTCTGGGACACCTAACATACATACATACATACATACATATATACATACATACATACATACATACATACATACATACATACATACATACATACATACATACATACATACATACATACATACATACATACGTACGTACGTACGTGCGTACATACGTACTGTACGTACTTACGTACATACATATATATATATATATATATATATATATAAAAGTAAGTCTATTCATTGGCTTATAATAATATTATTAGGTCTATGCATATAATTATTGTATAATGTGTGTTTGTGTACAAATAGGTTACTAGTTTTCTTTCAATTGACAGGTTGTTCTCTGAATTGGTCAAGTCTTCTGGACGTCGTGATTGGCCGGCCTGCGTACGGCACTTACCTGGTTGCCATGGCAGCCAATCAAGGCGTTGGCGTCATTGATACCACTGGCACCATTCTGGCTGTTCACCTGTCTGAGAAGGGCATTGTCTCTCACGGATCGATGAATCCAGACGGCGAGTACAACCGAAAACTTATCGGATCGACATTCAGACACTACGACGGATACCCGAAGAATGCAAAGCTCGTCACGATCGCCCTGAATGACGGAAGGGTGCAACTACTAAAGCGCATCTGAACAATCATTCATCCCTCATTTATATAGCGCCTCTCCAATATATTTATACTCAAATGCGTTTCGATGGAAAGAACAGTTCTCAAGTGTTGTATGATGACAAGGAGTCGATGGAGAATAAGGGAATAGGAAAATGAAAATGGAAGCAATCCTTACATTAGCTTACATTGTCAAATGTATATTTAAATGCACATATTTTTCTATAGCGATCGAATGCCTGGCTTCGACTATGGTCATTTCTCTACGGATTGATGATACATAGATCTGAGAGTCACCTGCGTTGGGCCTACAGTGAACCTATAGCTGACCTCCAATTGACATCGCGGGCACATATTGGCTCGCTGTAGGTACAACTAATATAGTTGTTTTCTGTTTCACGGTGTAATTTAGCATTTTATTGTCGACAGAATTATACTGACATCAAGCAAATTGATCACTGTAGAGAATAGAGCACAATAGTTTCACAAACTTCCTTGCAGCGAATTACTTCGAAGTCTCTGGTTCGATGAAAAGTTGTCAGATGAAGCCAGATGTCTCAGAGTTCTATTCTTGATGGCGAACTGACTAGTGCAGTGTCGGCCCATCCTCCTGGAATAGGCTGCTTAACAACCTGCGGCATGAGCTTCTAAGCATCTCTTTGTCTCTTTTCCGCAAGCGCTCGAAGACCATTCTGTCCAGTCGTGGTTTCATTGTGTTAGGTCGGGAGCGCCTCTGCCGAGTCTCTCTCTGGTAGTGGCGCTATGTAAATTGGCAATTACAATTACAATAACAATTTGGCTACATCAGAAAAACTGTCTGCACTGTTACCATCAACGTCAGTTCAGCATAACCTTACACTATTAGCTGCCCATGACTTCATCACAAGTCGTCTTGATACTGTTAAGTATCAGTGTTCTGTTCACATCTGAGAAAGTTCCAATTCATTCAGAATGTCACCGTTCTCCTAATTATCGGCAAGCGACCACATCACTGCGATGAATTCCTTTGGTTTATTATTAGCCAAGGTACACAGATAGGGTTAATTTACGTCATGATTCGAGAATGGGAGAAGTCACAGGATTTTTTTAAGAAAAACCCACGACTGCTCAATAGCGGAAAGCAAAAACCCACACTTATGCAACAACGAATTAGTCACGGACCAGTCAAAACAAATGCGAGAACTCTCAGAGACGCAGGGTAGGCCTACGCTGATTATGAGCGAGTCTCAAGAGCGCAGGCAGGCGAGTATAACGGCAATAACGCCAGTGAACGCACCAGCGAGTGTCGTGGTTTGGAATATCGCTCGCAGCATTTGAGAAGTTAGGTCGAAATCCAGAGGTCGAAGTGACTACATAATCAGGGTACAGTAGCTAAGAACGTTGATTTTAAATAACTGAGTTCTCGCTCTTAGACTAGTATCAGCGCTCAACGACGGGTTCAGAACTAAGAAACTCCACAAATTTCGATGGAGTTGCCATCTATTCTATCAATTTGCAACATATTTTGAATTCTTGTTTGTGTACAATAATTGAAATGCTACAGTGAGTTTTGCTCGTGAATTGATTAACGAACACCTGGTTCAGGTTTAATGCACCATCCTACCTATAGCGCCTGTGAATAAGCTGGTTCCTGCGACTATAGTCGACCTACTGAATGATACCATAGTCATTGCTTATACTCCACAGTCGATTTCATTGGTTCTATAGTAGGTAATTGTCTGCTCAGCCTATTTCTCTAATTTTCTCGGTCGGTTTTGCTGTGTTTATATAAGTTTCGTCTCCTGCTGTAGTTTAGACCTATGTCATATATATATAATCTATATATATATTAGGGTGGCCCTTAGAAATGAAAGTGCAAAATAATCTTGTGGCAGCCTTCCAATCTATTCCAATTATGAAGAAAACACTATGTGCAAAAAATCTTTGCAATTGGTCAATATTTAGGGGTGGCCCTGGAGCTCTCAAGTTTTATTAATACGCGAATAAACTTCAAGAAGCGCAAGAAACGATCACAGGAGGACCTCGCAGGCTGTACATTTGTACAAGCCAGGCAGGTAGTTCAGGATACTGATTCCTCATCAAGTGATGCAGAATTAAGTGATGAAAGTGATGGAATTGATGCTGAATGTAGAGGAAAAACCGGTGATACTAACAGTAGTGACAATGAAGCATCTGCACCTAAACGAGCCACATCCAATATTCTGTCTCCTTGTCTGACGTCGGCTTTGGCTAGAACCAAGATTTCGTCAAGGGACGCTACATTCATTCTTAGCGAAGTGGCTTCCAGCCTTGGTCATGATGTCAGCACTTTGAACAGCGACCGAAATCCCAGTCAACGAGCCAGGGCAAGCAACAGAACCACCAAGTCGAACAGCCCTAGGCTAATAGTTCCTTAACAGTTCATTGGGATGGGAAGTTACTGGAAGGTTTGACAGTGAGACATGTTGATCGTTTTCCAGTTCTTACCTCAGGTGTAGGAGATGATCAGTTACTGGGCATTCCAAAACTATCCTCAGGAACAGGCTCAGCCCTAGAAGTCGTCCAGTGTTTGAGAAAGTGGAATAATCAGTATGAGGTTTTCGCTTTGTATTTTACCTATCAATTTATATAGCGCCTCTCGCAGTGCACACCAATCAGAGGCGCTCCAGTGCGAGAGACCCAGAGAAAAGAAAGAGGTCTTGAGACAACGAAAAGGGGCACTTGGCCCATCAGTTAATAAACAGGAACGTGTCAAAGGAGGAAGCTGGTTCCGTAGTGCAGGGCCAATGAAGGCAAAGGCTGGCGTTTTAGCCATGGGCAAGCAACAGCTTGTGCTTCGATACGACAGGCCATGACACAGGTCATCGCTCAGGTGCATGTTGCTTGATAGAGCAGGAACTGAATAAAGATCTCCTTTTTCTGGCATGTCGCCACCAGGTTATTGAACTAATTGTTGGAGCTGCATTTCAAAAAATACTTCCATTGGAACTTCTACTAGACCCGATAATCTTCTCTTCAAGAGGTTTCAAGACTACTGGCAATTCATTGTAAGCGACAAATTTCAGACAACCTCATCAGACCAATCGGTCGAATCTTTGGTGGCCAAAAACCGTGCTGACGTCCTGGAATTTGCTCATAAACATCAGGAAACTGAACAGCCACGAGACAATTACAGAGAATTTCTCGAGCTCTCAGTTTTATTTCTTGGAGATGTTCCAGCTCGAGGAATTCTGTTTCGAATGCTTGGCGCTATGCATCGGGCACGATGGATGGCATAAGTTATCAACACGATAAAGATGTGGTCTTTTCAAAAAGACTGCTGCAGAAGAACGCAGCATTCCTGATATTGCCATCGTTTCGGCTGTTGTCTACTTGAGAGCCTGGATAACTTCGCCAACTTCACTCTCATGGAAGAACTTCTAACATACCCACATATAACAATTTCTCTTGCTACAAGCAAGAAGCTAGGGCTTCATCTATGGTATCTGTCTGAAGAGCCTATTGGGCTTGCCCTTTTTGACCCAATGACTCTAAGAAACTGATGATTGCTGCACTGGAAGAAGTAGCTCCAGATCGTTCGCCTATAAGACCCAGTGTGAAGTGAGATGCAGTTTTTGGCACCAGAGGTCTCGAAAAGTTCTACACAACTAACTCCAAGAAACTGTCTCAGGTACTTGGTATGCAAGAATCGAGCCTTTCCCGTGGTAGGCCCAGTGGTCTGGAACGGACTCCTCCAGGAGATACGCCTGCTCCCTGGGACTCTTACTGAAGCTTTCTTTACTAAACTCAAAACTGTACTGTTTGGCCGTGCTGGAGTCGGGAGCGCCTCTGAGTAGTCCTCTTGAAGGAGCGCTATGTAAATTTATGAATGAATGAATTTATGAATGAATGAATGAATGAATGAATGAACTAGTATATTTCTTAACCAACTTGGTGAAAGACTGAGTGACAGTGAATGTTCTGAATAACATTTTTTTAATTTTGTGATTCAAATCGCAAAATCGTATTACATAATACATTTCAGAGCTCGAGGGCCACCCCTAAATGTTATACAATTCCAAAGTTTCTTGTAACAGAATTTTATTTCTATAATTGGCATGGATTGAACGTATGCCAGACTAAATTTTATGATTTTCATTTTTTGGCTGTATGCTAAGGGCCACCCTAATATATATCTGAGTAGATATAATGACAATCGTGAACCTTTTTCAGAGGTAACAATGGGCTCGAGCAGTTACTTTTCAGAAGTAACTAGTTACAGAATTACACTAACTAGTTACAGAAAATTAAACGAATCTAGTTGTAAACTAGTAGTTACTTTATAAAAAAAGTAGCTACTAAGTGAACTGATTCAAGTTAGGCTGCTTTGAAGAAGTAGGCCTAACTAAGAATGTTTAGTTACTGTCAGCGGTGATGTTAACTTGAACTTTCATCTCCATCCATGATTAAATTAGAGTCTTAAAATGACGAATAAAACGACAGAGTTCATGATCCTGCCAGCAATTCCATGGGTATTAGATGGAACTCATGTGGTCTCCATACGGGCCCCATGTGGGGATATGGGTCCTAGGGTGGTGCTCCAAAAAATTATTTTGAGTAAATTGATGGGACAGCCCCAGGTTATGTTCCTTTTGATAAAGTAAGCCAGTGTGCAAAATATGATAAAGATATTCCATAATTTAGGTGTGCCACACACGAGGTCAAATTTTCCAAATTTTAGACAAGGATCGTAAGTACAATAATTGTGATAATATTAGAAACTTTTTTCGTATTTTGTGTAAGATCAAGTAAACCTTAAATTGTTTTGCTTAAAAATAGAATAATTAAAAAGTACTGGTGAGCATTATTCAGCCTTATAAGTTTTATTAAAATTATTAACACATTAAAATATTTATTGGTCCATTTTGTGACCGTTGACTTTTTGGGGTCCGGAAACTTTTTCGATGCTCGGACACCACCTGGAGCAAGGCCTGCTTTTGACCTTCATTCTTGGTCAGCATTTGATTTTATTCTGGTATCAATGCCACTCCCGTTTCTGTCCTATCATTTACCACACTCTACCTATCTTCAGTCGGCTGACACTCCAACTAAATGCTGTTCTGTTTCCACGCATTAGGCCTACTATAGCTGTCCTTCATTCGACCAAGAGCTGCTGCTACTTGCAGATTGATAATATGCTTTGGGCGAGGTCTTTTAGTCTTTGGAGTTTCTGCCTCATCGCCAGACTCAGAATTTTCGATGCAGTCTATATAATAGCAGTTATCACTATCTGAAGCACCAGATTTAAATAGGCCTAACTCGGCAGCTGTCTTAATACTACTGGACCTGGACATTGGAGTAGTAGTAACAGATTGTCCAAATAATTGAATGTCTCTTAATAAACTCTGGTCTTAATTTCATCTTGTCTCTCTTCCGTTTTTCTTCATCTTGTTTTTCAATTTGTTATCCACTTGTGCCATTGAACTTGACATCCTTCCATCTCTGAGCTGAGCCTGCAGAAGTGCTCTGTCCTCAGGATTTTATTTTTCACTTCCGCATCAGAATGTGAAATATTAATGTTTACTCTAATGATTCAAAAAATCTTCACTCTTTGACATTCTGTGTTTCTCCACCTCATCCATGCTGCCTTTTGTGAATTCCTCCACTCATTGCAGATCTTCTCAAGCCTCCCGATTACATATTGCATTGTAGTCACAGGCAAGTGAGCTCTATTTTAAAAAGCTGCAACTGTTCCAACTGTCATGCGTGCACTTTCACGAACAGTTTGCCATTGACTTTTTACAAATGAAAAACCTGCCATGTCTGTTTTAATTAAAGCAGCCTTGCAATATTGATTGAATCATGTGTGAAACTGTGAATCCCACAAAGCAAATTTCAGTTTCAGATCTGGTAGAAGGTTTTGGACATGCCAACCTTTGAGGACCTCTGAGTAGGATTCTTGAAGGGCGCTGTATACATTCTCGTAATGAATGAATCCTACTCAGTTTCCAATTAAAAGTACTGAAAACAAGCAAGTATAAAGAGATTAGAAACACTGGATACATTAGGCTAGACTAAGTGTTGGGTATTGGGTATTTTCGGATTTTTCTTGCAAAGTAATTTTTGAACTAAGCTAACAAATTATTTAAATTTAAACTTGTATAATCTGATTTTCTACTATATTAATCATATGTTCTGACCCGAAACCAAACTTTAACCAGATATTAAATGTTTTGAAAAACATTATTTACCTCTAATATGAAGTGCCTTTTCTCTATTACAAAATGCTGGATTATTTGAAATTGGTTATGGATACTATGGGATATTGTGAGTAAATATAAATAAATAATTAAGTTTGGTTAAGCCTTTAATATACAGAAATCCAAAAATTAAAAAAAATTAAATGATTTATTTACTCATCAGCTCCAGTTTGTTCCAATTTATATATTTATTATTTAATCATTTATTTATAAAACAAGTCATCAGAGAATAAGGTATCCAACAATCCATGGTACATAGCACTCATCACATATCACAATAAAAATAATAGGCTCTAGAAGTGTCTAACTTTCATCCAGCTCCTGAAAAAATAAAAAGTTGATTTTTGTGGCTTCAATAACGCAATAATTTTATATGCAAAATTTAAGTTGTGATGTGGCACCCCTAAATAATGAAATATTTTAAAAAGATTTTGCACATGGGTTTCTACTACCAATACGAATAGAACTGGGGGATGTCCCTGGCATTATACAAAAATTACCTTTTTGACTGCCACCATAATGGGTCTTAATATCCTAATTTATTATGGGCTCAATATGGGAATGCTGGCGGGCAAGGATATGATCACAACTGGAGATATCCGGGTCACTGAAACGCACGTACAACAGAGAAGTACCAGATTGGGCATTGACACCTGTCATAATATTTATGGCGCCATAATCGACTTAGACGACGCGAACATAGGATGATTCAAAGTAAAGAAAAGTAACGAAGTTCTTTGCATTTACCGTTACCTCTTAAAAGTAATCAGCGTGCGTTACTTTTACTTTTTACTTTTTGTGAAAAGTAACGATTTACGGTGCCCCAGAAGCTCCCGCAAAATAACAGCCAGTTACAGAAACGCGTTAGAAGTAACGCAGTATCGCACACTGGGCTCGAACCCTACAATGATTTAGATTTTAGACGCTTTATGCATGGCATGTCACGAGCTAATGAAACGTTTTCTAAATGTAAAACGACCCTGCAGGTTTCTTTAAGAAAACGTGTGTTTGAATTTATCGGTTGAATGCCAGATCACTTCAAAATATCGCATATCGGCGCCAGCTTTGTTGAATCATGTCTGGAAGGATTGTTCAACTTAAAATCTCCAAATACGTGATATAGTATAGACTATTCGAACAACCTGCTTTAGAGTTTGTAAATTGTCGTACAGTCCTCACAGCTGGTAAATCCGTTAAGCTCCGTTAGTAGGTCCTAATTAGCATACAACTCCTGAGAGTCCTTAGACAGAAGGTCAATATAATGCACTTGTTTCCATGACTGCCTCTCATGAAGCTCTTCAGAAAAATGCATGCGTGGTCCAGACTTCAAACACGAACTAAGAAAACTAAGGCGTGCAGGGCACGTTTCAACTTCTCAGCATGTGTTTACAATCATTTGAGATTATTTGATTATTTAAATTTAAACTTCTCAGCTTGTGTTGAAGCTATTTTTTTTATAGCTAACCCTTTTCAACTAGAGGGTTGTGTTAACCGAATGCTGATAAACGTTCCAGTGTCTACACATTATCTGTAAGACTCCCCCACCTTTTTATGCCCCACTAGTCACGTAAATTACGCTACCCCACTAGTTACTACATTACAACCACATAATCATGTTGAATGTAAAAAGGAAATAAACAAATTTCCATAAGACTGGTAAAGGAAGTCTAACTTACTTTAAAAAGTAATGAAAACAAAAAGCAAAAAGATGTATGAGATTCATTTGCTGACATAGTAAAGGCATATCATATCATATCATATCATGTACGATATCATATCATGTATCATATCACATATCCTGCCCACACAACAGCTATGCAGAACCTAGCATTCTCTGTGGTAGGCCCTAGGGTTTGGAATGGCCTCCCGAGGGAGGCCCTAACCCTAGGGCATACCACCCTGATAATGTACTATTACTACGTTTGAAAACTTACCTTTTTGCCCGGGCTGGAGTTGGGAGCGCTTCTGAGTAGTTACTTGAAGGGGCGCTATATAACTTTTTTAATGAATTAAATGAATTATATCGTATATTGTATTATATTGGACTATAGACGGGTTAAGTCTATAGGCCTACATGCGCTAGACCTGGATAGCTTGTGCGCTAAGTATATGCGATGCGAATGTTGTCGTATACCGGGGTTTGATGATAACCAATCAATGCATGCAAGCGAATATATGCGACATGCCTTTCATTTAGCCTAATACGAGCTATGGATATACGCTATATAATAGACCTACTTACATTGGAACACCTGTTTCGCATACAGAGGAAAAGACGTTGTAAACGATACACACCGGTAAGCTGCTTAATGCTTATGGCCAAATAGGACTAATTACAAACACAACAACGACTTTATGATAAAACGTGTCCTGAGAGCCGGGCTGTATTGATACGGCAACGTCAAGCCGAGGATATAAGTAACGAAATTGAAGGGTGACCGTCTAAAACAGAGCATCAGTCATCTCAGAGCTAACTCATCTCGCATTTCTCCTGGGTCGGAGGGTATATAGGTCAGTTGAAGAGTAAATGAGTTGAATTGTAGGAAGCCACGAGAGGAGGCCGAGAGGTTTCAATAAGCATTGCGTCCGTTTGCAAAAGCTCAATTCAATATCGGGATTTTTAAGCTTCTGCTGAGATTCTAGTCGTAATCGTAAACTTTAAATTCCTTAGCGCTAGGCCTGGTCGAAAGCTAACCGCAGGGCACCAGCTTATTCACGAGCGTTGCTTCGTGTCAAAGGGGTTGTCCAGAGAGGCAACAAGTGATTAATTGTCTTGTCTCACAAGTTTCTTGTTCTACTGAAGTACCATTGTGAATATAATTATAGAAACGATTTTAGGAGTGAGAACTGTGAAGACTATGAGGACTACATTCTGGAAGGTGGTCGCAATCGCATTTGCTGTTGGAATCTGTATCATCCTATACGCCGGACACTATGTGAAAAGACCTTCGTTGAAGGTAGAGTCCTCGGAGGACAAGGACAATCTGATGTCAGTTGTAGACTCGCTCGAAGAATCTCCTCCGAAACCACTGCTGACTGTATTCACTACTTTCAAGGAAGTCGGAATAATCCCCCATCACCAACTGTCTTTCAACGTCGTCGTATCTAACTGGCCTTCGTTCAGGCCACTCGTGCGACCAGTCATGTTTCTCAACTCCCCAAATTCCTCCATGGCCCGTACTGCCCTAAAGTCTGGCTGGGACGTTTTACCAATGACGAGGGTCAACAAGGCGGGAACACCGTTCCTCCGGGACATGTACCAAACTGTCTTCGACCGATACGACTCATGGCTTTACGGGTACGCAAACGGAGATCTGATATTCGACGACGGTTTCACTAAGACGTTGAGGGTCGTTGTTGATCAGCTGCCACTCCTCAAGAACAATGTTCTGCTCACTGGGATCAGGACCAACGTTGACGTAGATCTGAGCAAACCAGTCTCCATCGAAGAATTCGAAAAGGATCGGTTGAAGGGGTTAGCGAAACAACGAGGACAGTTGTTTCAGGAGGGAGCTGTCGATTATTTCTTCGTTACGAAAGACGGTTAGTAGTACTCAGTGTCTGTCTTAAGTGACTCTTCGACTGCTCTGTACTCTATTGCTGTCTACTGTTTTGTATCATAATCTCATTCTATTGTGTATATATATTATTCGTTTAATAATGAATCACTAGGTTTACACACCGCAACCCATTACACAAAGTGGTATGGCCAGATAAAAGAAGAATGGAAATAATTAATAGTTTTTAAATATCTGTTCCAGCAAAGGGCGACTTGGTCAACGGAGCAACATCAAACTCTTAAATAAAATCCTTGGGATATAATTCCTGTCATCTTTAAGCGTTAGGACAAAGTTATGTGTTCTGGGTCGAAGGTCATGGTGGCGGACAACAGTTGGAGGGAAGATCGAACGGAGCACATGAGTCCTGCATCGGACAACCGATCGTAGTAGTCCGTCTTCGGCGTCGCCCACCATCGCCGCAGCCCCCCGTGAGTCCAGCGGAAGATAGCCCGATCTTCGCACCCGAGCTAGGAATCTCTCCACGCGGGCCCGATCGTCGGCAGTAGCGAATCCCCACCACGCCGGAGCCGCATACAGAAGTTTTGCAACAGTTGTCGCACCAGCGACAGTGTGGAGGGCTCGAGTGGGTAGACCATGATCCTTTAACAATCTCAGGACATAGAGAGAACTCGAGCATGCACACAGAACCTCGCCAACATGCGAGGATGTTCGAAGATCATCGGTTATGGTAACCCCTAAGATGTTAAGGGTAGTCACACGTTAAACCCCTGGAGGCGGCGGAGGAGGGTCGACGCACCCACGGCGGATGATCAGCATCTCCCTAGACTTTGACTGGTTGAGCCGAAGATTGTTAGATCTGGCCCAGGACGAAACATTCTCCATCTCCTCACTAACCGTGTGCCTCATGGAGGAACCAATGAGCAGATATGTGTCGTCGGCGTACTTCCCCATTTTATTGGCCAGATGAATGGGATGGAGGTCTGAGGCGTTGACTATGTATGACGACGGACCAATTCCTGACACCTGGACCACGCTAGCGTTGATGGATCTGACCGCCGATAGTAGACTCTGAAATGTTGTTACATGCTTTCTGTCCTTTAAAAATTAGCATTCGGCTGTGCTATATATTCTATTGTATGCTAATCTATTGTGTGTAATTCTCTTGTATTCTATTATGTTCAATTAATCAATCAATCAAAATTTATATATCGCCTCTTCAAGATCCCTACTCAGAGGCGCTCTCAGCCCAGGCCATACGGAAGAATGCAGTCTTCAACAGTTGGTGAAACTGAGAACAGTTTGGAAGGTGTCGTAAATCTAATGTTAGCCCGTTCCAGGTTGTTGGACCAACCACAGAGAAGGAACGACTCTGCATTGTTGCAGAGCGGGCGTTACATTCTATTCGATTATATTTTACTCTGTCATATGCTAATTCTGTTTTATTCTAATGGGCGCTATTGTGTTGAATTCTGTTGCATTCTATTCTATCGTAACTGCCTTGTTGGGGTGGCCCCATCCTTCCTGAGGTCTTTTTGCACCTTTGTCTCCTCCTTACCTGCGAGGGCCTTTTTGCGATCTTCGACCCGTGCCCTTATGGTTGTCCCTCGATTGCGCTCTGCTACGGCCCACTCTAGGTGCTTTTCACGTGTTGGCCCATCAGCTGGAAACGCTCTTCCCAGTCTCTTCGCCTTGAGTTACTAGGCCTCTCACCTTCCCAGTTCCGGAGACGCCTCAAGACTTTCCTGTTCCCCGACGCAGGCACTGATGCAGGTCGAGAGCGCTGCTGATTTCTGAACGGCGCTAAGTAAATGTTCTGTTACAATTACAATTACAATTATCGTATTCTGTTCTATTGCATTCTCGTGTATTCTAGTGTATACTCTATTCTATAGTAGGCCTATTCTGTTCTATTGTTTTCTATTGTATTCGATTGCATTCTGTTGTATTTTAATGTCTTGTTTTCAACTAAACTGTAATGTATTCTATTCTATTCATTCTACTCTAATCATGAAAAGTTGTCTAAATTAAGTCTGCTTAATTCCATGGAATAGTCAGATTAATTATTGATTGAGGCATCAGTCGAGTGTGCTCCAAGGCTATCCAGTATCCATAGCCGTCAATTATATGCACGCTGTTTCACACGAGTCATTTGCATTGCGTTGCCATTATGACTCATTCCTGAAATGCTAAGTTTTTTACATTAATACCTAATGCTTAGGTTTAAATTAATTTCAATCAATAGATAGATCTACATCACATGGTTAAAAACACAAATTCTCGCAAGTCTACCTTAGGGAGCATTTTAACTATACAAAATTCATATGTATAAGTTTGTATGCAAGCATTATATTTATGAGTGCAGTCATATTATTGTGGTACATGCTAAAAGATACATACATACATACATACATACATACATACATGCATACATACATACATACATACATACATACATACATACATACATACATACATACATACATACATACATACATACATACATACATGCATACATATACATACGTTGCATGTGAATGTACGTATATATACCACGTACGTACGACTTATATGTACTGCTATTTACGCACATACATACATACATACATACATACATATATATATATATATATATATATATATATATATACATATATATATAAGTAAGTAAGTCTATTCATTGGCTTATAATAATATTATTAGGTCTATGCATAATTGCATATAGGTATTATATAATGTGTGTTTGTGTACAAATAGGTTACTAGGTTTCTTGTAATTGACAGGTTGTTCTCTGAATTGGCCAAGTCTCCTGGACGTGGTGATTGGCCGACCTGCGTACGGCACTTACCTGGTTGCCATGGCAGCCAATCAAGGCGTTGGCGTCATTGATACCACTGGCACCGTGCTGGCCGTTCACCTGTCTGAGAAGGGCATTGTCTCTCACGGATCGATGAATCCAGACGGCGAGTACAACCGAAAACTTATCGGATCGAAATTCAGACACACCGACGGATACCCGAAGAATGCAAAGCTCGTCACGATCTCTCTCAATGATGGAAGGGTGCAACTACTAAAGCGCATCTGAACAATCATTCATCCCTCATTTATATAGCGCCTCTCCAATATATCTATACTCAAATGCGCTTCGATAAAGAACCGTTCTCAAGTGTATGCCGAATGTGCATGCAGAAACCCTTGATGACAAGGAGTCGATTCGGAATAAGGGAAATGGAAAATTTGCAACATATTTTGAATACTTATTTGTACAAATAATTGAAATACTAAAGTGAGTGTCGTGCGTGAATTAATTTTGTATTGATTTAGGTTTAACGCACCATCCATCGTGCTATACCTAGCAAAATGTCAATGAAGAAGAAGTAAATATGAACGAAATTATTTTTATTCCACAAGTGAAGTAAATCGTGTAAACAAATTCTCAATCTATATGTCAGACAGAATAAGTACTTTGACCCAGTTCTTTGAAATAAAAGACAATAGTTGTTAAAAAACTATCGAAAGTAACTAATACAAATGTTCCTAACAGAATTAGAAGACTATTTCAACACAGTTCTTTTATATAAAAGGCAATAGTTACAAAAATATGACCATTACACGAAATAGATCTATTGAAACTATCTGAATACGGTACAAATTGTCCAAATAGAATAAATATTTCAACCCAGTTCTTTGAAATAAATGGCAATAGTTACTAAAATACGACTACTACAAGAAATATCGAAACTATCTACACCAAATAATTGTCCAGTTCCTCAGAATCTTTCAAGTGATTCATTCTTCTGTAAAATGGAAGATAGTTAAAACCCCGTTCATACAGCCACAACTCGCTACGGTAGTTAGTACCTCATTCCTGTCGCTATTGTAGTGCATTCTGCTGCAGTAAAGATACTTGTCCTGATCGTGCTTCGGACCAGTAAAACTCAGGAGATTAAATTCAGAATCTAGAAGCTCCATTTTGTGGAGCTGTTCGGCAATCAATATGCGTCCGTACATGTCTGCATCACAAACACTATTGAATGAACCAATGGACGACTGATATTGGCGTAGAATAGTGCCCTTCATGTCGATCTCCGTTAATCTTGTTTGCAATTTGTCGTTAGATGAAACCAGGACAAGGTTTCCATTTGACTTTGGAATTATTTGGTGGAATTTAGAAACAGCTGAGGACAACCTTATTTCATGTTGCAAGGAACCATTCGCATCGTATATGCGTATTACGGCAAGTTTCTTACCGATGTCCAGCATTGAAAGGATCAAGCTACCATTGGCAGCTACGGATAGAGTAGAATGTGGCATCCACAGAACACTAATCAATGGTGATATAGTGAACTTGTGTTCATCTTCTTTCGTAACGCGTAGAATTGAAATGTTATCGCATTTTCCCCTGTTCAGTACATACATGCAGTTTGCCACGCTGCAAGATGCTGCGCTCGGGGAAGATATTCCTGGTAGCCGGATGACATCTTTCACCATTGCCAAGTTGTCTCGGTCGTAAACATTAAAAACAAAACGATCTTGATTTGCTTTGCATATAGCATAAACACTTGTTCCTTCATTGGAATCACTCGGAGAACGGAAAAGGACTGTGGAGCAAAGTCAATCGGATGCTGAAGCAAAATTTCCATATGAATCATCTCCAGGGCTACAAAAATTATTACCCACAGAAATATTACATCATACGTGCATGCATCTAGGCCTATAATGTGCATAAAATTGACTGCATTGTGCATTCACTTCAAGTGAATGCACAATGAGTTTGTCTGAAAGTGAAATACTCAGATAACTAGAAAATACGCCACTATGGGACTCCCACACGCAATCTCCAACCAACGGAATACAACCCAGAGCTGACAGTTCACACGTTGTTTAGAGTTTCAGCGCAAACGGATTGAGAACATGTGTTTTCGGCCTTTTATGTCTGTGAGACGAGGATTAAGAAGGTTGACAGAACAAAGATTAGGATATTAGAAATACATTACTGTCGTACGTAGGATGTTGCTACTGAGTTATCACATAAATTTGATAAAGATCAAAGTAAGAAAGCTTAACATCGCAATTATCTCGGCCTCTCTATTCATGTATACAGGATTAAAATAAAACAGAAAGATGTGATATTTAGAAGTTCGGAGGATAATATATTATCAGAATAATATTTTATTATGATTACGGCGTGGACATTTTGAATCGTTTGCAGTTTGCCTGGATCTGCAGCTGTTTACTAATGAAGACTTCTCCATGTATATTGTTCATATGGGCATAAGCGATTATCTTTTGGTTACTGTGCTGTTGTCAATCGTGAGGTCGGGGTTCAAATCTTCGCTGAAATAATTATAGATATGCTTTGAATTTTCGGCTCTTTTCCTCTTCCTAGCAAATTCAGCCTTCGAGAAAACACTCTTCGGTTCTGTCAGTGGGAAGATCAGACAGTCACCCGCCATAATATGCCGAGGTTGAGAAAATAAAATCGCTTGGTTTCGCATTTTAGTTATAGTTACAGTTATAGTTAGTATTATTTTTTCGTTAGAGTTATAGTTACTGGGTTTTTATTTTAGTTATACTAGGGCTACTTATAGTTACAACTGGGCTACGTGAAAGTGCCTACAGTGCATATTAACGTGCGTTACACAATTTGCTTAGAGCTTCGAAAGGCTTTGAAGAATGGGTGCATTCAGCTTTGGGAACAGGGCCGCATTAAGGGGGGTGCTAATGGTGCTGCAGCACCCGGGCCCACAGTTTGAGGGGCCCGCATTTTCGGAACCGGAAGTGAAGAAAGTTTTTAATATGCTTGTTATTAACTTACTGTTAAATCTAGCGAAAATGCTGCTACATAGGCTAAATAGGCTAAATAAGAGGTAATAATTAATTTAATTATTTATAGTTATTCGACATAAATAGTCTAGGCCTACGAAGTCACAATTAATTTAATTAGGCCAACTTATAGTTGTTCACCTGACACTAATTATCATTCATTGCGTGTCCAACTGTCCATATAGTAATGTACCGGCCAGGTAACGTTAATTGCATACACTGCATAGTGTCTTTAGGCAGTAACTACACACTAGTAAGCATGTTACAAATATGTGCGTGGTGAACCGGTGAAAGAGGGGGCCTTTGGAAGGTAATCACAATATCACAGCACCCGGGCCCGCACTAGCCTTAATGCGGCCCTGTTTGGGAATACACTTAACCTTGATGCTAAAAATTCATCAGTTCTGATAATGAGGGGTAACTATATTCCAGAGTGATCTGCTACCCTGTTTTTAATTATTGTTTTTACTTTTAAAAATAAAGAATAAATTATCCCTACGTTTATTGTAAAAGAGATTGCAGAACACGTTTCTAGCTATTTATTTATCTGTCTGTCTATTTATTCATCCATCTAGCCATCCATCAGTATGGATCTATTCATTAATTTTGTCCGGTTCCAATTGCATACTGGCGCCGTTTTCAGCTTAAGACTTAGGCCTAACCTTTTTAGATTGTGTATAGGGCCTACATCTTATCCTGCCACCAATCCTTGTATCAATTGCGGCTTGGTTTTTGGTGCGCCATTGGCTGATGCTTTGTAGAGACCAGAGCCATAGAAATTATTAATTACGATATTCTCTTATCGATGAACTCTAGTTCCTAATTACTTTATCAAGATTAAGTTTGGCAGATTTTAATGAGGTCCCTTCAAAGGCCCTATGTCTAGATACATACATACATACATACATGCATGCATGCATACATACATACATACATACATACATACATACATACATATGCATACATATATACATACATACATACATACATACATACATACATACATACATACATACATACATACATACATACATACATACATACATACATACATACATACATACATACATACATACATACATACATACATACATACATACATACATACACATACATAGATACATACATACATACATACATACACACATACATAGATACATACATGCATATACATTATGTACATGCTATGTACATGTAAAACATACATTTAAACATTATTGCAAAGTACTGGTTGCAATCGGATAATGTTAAGATTATGTTAAGTTACTGGTACGGCTTTTAGACTTTATAGTTTGTGGGACATCACGCATGTTCCTTGGACATAGCTTTAGTTCGCTTAGTTTCAGACTAACTTGATCTGTGTGCCACGTGCGACTGTTAGCTTGGCCATAGAACTTTGTCTGGGTGTCCGGTAGGCCTACGGTCAAGAATTAAGACGTACTGTTTGCGAGTGTAGGTTGGATTCGAACCCAATCTGCTAGGGAATAGTGACAGATGCCATCACGCTAACAGATTCTGTTCCGCAGTGAATCAAGGACGAGGATCTGAACCGTTCTAGGAAGTCCGTAGCACATTATACGCTCACCGTCCAGCAGATCGATGGTGGAACATAGTGTAGAATGGACCATTAGAGTGGCCCAAAATAACAAAAGTTGGAAATGTTTAGCTCCACAAGGCTGCCCTTGTTACACATGAAAATATAACCCTGTATGCAAAAATTTGGACAGATTGAACTATATTTAGAGGTCGCGCCTTTTGCACACTTTTACATTATATAGTATGAAACGTCAAAAGACATGTATCAGTTTGAAAAATGACCAGATCTCAGCCATTAATTGTTAAAATTGGTTAATTCTTTCTTGCATTCTTCGTCTTGAAGAGGGCTACCTGTGATACGAAACAAGGATACCAAATGTAAGACGATCAAAAGTTATTTTAAGGACAAAAAGGTCAACTTCAGACCACGATTTTTCTATAAAATTGACCTTTTTGTAATTAAAATAACTTTTGATCGTCTTGCAGTTGGTATCCTTGTTTCTTATCACAGGTAGCCCTTATCATGACGAGAAATACGTGACAGAATTAACCAATTTCAACCATTATTGGCTGAGATCTGATCATTTTTCTTCGATTTTTGTTAGATTTGGTTTCTTATGACCTTGAAATGACCTTGAATGACCCTGAATTTCGTATTTATATTTTAATTAGGATATAGCTCTCATCTAGATAAATAAACAGTCAAAAGTTCATCTAAATTGGACTCCTCGTTAATTTGTTGTGATAAAAAGAGTAAATCGACAATGGACCCAAGTTCCAAAACCCAAGCATGCGGTTTTTGCGATTTCTACAAAAAGTGTCAAAGTGGCGCGACCTCTAAACATGCTCAGATCTCTTCAATTTTTTCACCACATAGTCTTCTTGTCAAGTGGAACAAGGGCAGCCTTGTGGAGCAGCATGTTTCAACAACAAAATTTTCCCCGTGTAAGTTTGGGCCACACTAATGGACCATCATTATTACACTACGTAACAAATGTTTATAAAAGTTTTGTTTCGCTTCTGTTTTTAATGTTTCTTTATGGAGTTTTACATGGTGAATTCGAAAATCACATTACTTTTATGTACCATCAACGGTGCTCATAAAAACTAAGAAAATATATTGACAGCATATAACAGCTAAGGGGCCGTCCATAAAGTACGTCACGCTCCAGGGGGGAGGGAGGGGTTTGAGAAAGTGTGACAGTTTGTGACAGGGGGAGGGGGGTCAAGCCATGTGTGACGTCACATTTATTTTTTATATTTTTATTTATAATTTATTTTTATTTTTTAGTAGAATTTCATAGCTTTAAAAATAATTTTCAAAAATTTTCTGAAACATTTTAATTAGTTTTATGTCAAAATAGCATGAAATGCATATCTCCTGAATGTGTTTTTCACGATTCCTCTCGCTATGAGCGCTAGTAATAATGCTGTTGCGAAGCCTTGTTTATGTATTAGCCTTGCTTTCGGAAGTATTATTATTTCTATGTTGAAAGTGTGACGTACTTTTAGGGGGTCCGAGTTTTGTGACAGTTTGTGACAGGGGGAGAGGGGGTAAAATGGTCAAAATAGCGTGACGTACTTTATGGACGGCCCCTAATCTGCTATTATTCGTGCATAGAGATTACATGGTAGGCCTACATGCATAATACTGAGCTAACAACAGCAGTTTACCATAAAGAGTTGCTACAAGTGAGCAGTGGCGCAACGAGGGTGCAGGGGCGGCCGCCCCCGGGCGCAGGACGGGGGCGCAAAATTAGGCTTTATAAACAAAATTTTTAACGAAATTAGGGAAGAATAGGTAAAAAAGTACAAAAAGTACCTATGATGCACGAAGTCTGGCAGGAGCGCGGGCGTAGGGGGGCGCGCAAATGAGGCTTCTGACAATTTAACCACAATTTTCATGGAAAAAAGACGGAAAAGCAAAAAAAAAAAAGTCATCAGAATTTTTGGCGGAACGTAAGAAAAAAATTTTTCAGGAAATTCTTGCCCCCGGGCGCACGAACCCCTAGTTACGCCACTGCAAGTGAGTCGTCCGAAACTTCAGAAGTGTATCTTGGATCGTTTTTGTCTTTTATGACTAGTACTGTCTTCACCAACCAAGTTCCAGACGTAGTCACCCATCATCGCTTCATCCCACATTCCCTTATATCTTTTCTCCATCAGCTGTCTGTCCTGATCGAACTTCTTGCAGAGCTGTCAGTAAACAGATGCCATTGGTCTGGTTGGTGTCTTATACTTAGTGCTTCAAACAACTCCATTATGTGGGTACAGAAGCATTCTATAGTGACTCTGCCATGGAAAAGACCTGGGCATACGCTGTATAATTATGTCTTTTGCGGTACTTTAAAGTTTTCACTTCTGGATCCAGTAAATTCCAATACTTCAGTCTGGACCCCAACAGCTCTGCAGCAGATTTAGGAAGATTTAAGTCTCTTACTAGATCATCAAGTTCTTGCTGAGTTGGGAAGTGAGGTTCTCCACGTGACTACGCTTCTTCTTCTTCTTCCCAGACGTCATCAATATCTGACGTTTCTATGTCCGATTCATCTGCTAATTCACTAGCTGGAGGAACCCGAATAGGCAGGTGTTCGCCATGAGGTACTGGTGCAATAGGTGATCCTATTTCGACAATATTGTTTCCTCTTATCCTGTGGTTTTTTATAACTAGTTAAGTCCACCATGCAGAAATAATAGTCGCTTAGATGGTTCGTCGGTTCTCGCCAGACTCTTGGAATCGCAAACGGTAGGCCTATACATCTCCGGCTATACCTCACATCCATCCTTTCATCGTTGATTTGCAGCACCCACCGATTACATGAGATGCCCATGACATGTCCTGGGCGTCAATCGGCATGCCGAAGTACTTTTCATATGCGATGTATAGCCTAATATTTTGTGTCTCTCGATATAGTACATTTTACTTGTGTCGGACCAACATAATGTCCACACACATAACAAAAACAGTCAGCTGATACCTTGCAATGTCTAGAGGACATTATTTTCTATAAGAAATGGAAACTGATATGTCACTGTGACTGCTATTCAGTACTGTCGGACTCACAAAACGCAGGCTTTATATACCCACAAGGAAGGCTCAGCTAGAATGTTCGAGAAAGTACAAGAAGGGTCTACCACAATGTTATGAAATGTTCCAGAATACACTAGAATATTGGAGAATATTCAACAATGTCACAGAAACTTCCAGAACGTTCCCATACGTGTAAAAGAAAAATATCTTTTAAAAACCTACAAATTTAGTACAAAAATTTAGCTGTACTAAGCCAATATTTCATAATTAATTATAGAAAGTCTGAAATTAACTTGACCTAAATATTTACCAAAATATTGATGCTACATAAAAATTAATAGTACCCTCATAATTAGCATCACAGAATTACACAGGAACCATAAAAAAATTAAGTGAAACAAATTTTTGTTACATTGTGTTATCGATCGATGGCCTGTCAGCTGCGGTTGCTGAATATTATTTGTATTCAATGCACATGTACAGTAACTGTTTTTCTCGCTACCTGCTTTGTAACATTAGTGCTAACGATTAGGAAAGGCTCAAAGGTGTGTGAAAAGACAGTTTTGACTCGGAAGTCTCGAGTTGTGGCGGAAACACTGATTTTTTGCGCTTGCATTGTCACAATTAAAGGCTGCACAACAGTGCGGCATAGGCTAGGCCTATCTGCCTAACTTTCTACTTTGGCCAAAATCCTAAATATTCTACTAAACGTTCCGTATTTAGGCCTATACGGAACGTTTAGTAGAATTATTCAGTTAAAAGTCGTTTTATAAAACGACTTTTAACTGATGGATTTTAACATGGCATAGATAGGACCTTTTCGTTGTAGGCCTAGGCTACAGTTAATTAGCCCTTGCGCCTATACCAGAATGGATCAAGTGACACGCGCCCTCATTCCCATTTTTCTCATTAGTAGGCTACCGTTTGTAGTTCATCTTCCTCCCTGTTAAAATCTTTGGCTCCGATAATATTGTCTAAATGTATTATTAGGCCTACTAATTATTATTATCGTCATCATCATTGTTATTACGTCACTTCAATTATGACAAAGGTTGCTGTTGTTATATAGTTTCACATTTGGAGAATGCAGGTCTATTGTTACGTCATTTCAATAATAATATTATGGAGAATGTAAGTGTATTGTTACGTCATTTCAATAATATGAATTACATCTATTATTAATAGGCCTGACTTCAGATTTAAGGAATAAATGCATTTGTTACGTCACTTCAATTATGAAAAACCTTGTTATTACGTCTCAATTTAGAGATTTATAAGAATAATATTGCTACGTAGCCTACGTCATTCAATTGTGAAACACGTCTTTTATTAGTAATTTTGATTAAATGCAAATTTATACGTTTTTTCATAGCAACCGTACTATGGCCCCGTATGCCTATATTTTCCTCACGCATCCTTTCAAGGAGAGTCTAAACCAGTTTGAGTACGTTCATAAGACTAGTTTATCAACAAATCTCACCACAGTCTCCTGCCGTCCTGTAGCACAGAAAAGATCAAGCGTTTTATTTTGTCATTCACACCTTAAAAGACTTGCGTGCAAATTATTGTCAACATGGTCTTGATAATAATATATCCAGTTAGCTTTTAGCTGTGATTAACATTTCAATGCGGAAATTAAAATGTAACATTTGAAATTATAGGCCATTGTAGAATGCAAACCAAAATGTGTTTAGCAATAAAGGATAATATTATACTTGTTAACTTTTTCTGAGTGTGATTATAAAATAAAGCGCTATATAAATTTAAAACGCAATGCTCTCATCTTATTTCGTTGGAAATTCCGCTGCGTTGTTCTTCTATTATCACATTTTTTACTTTGATCGGACGATGAAATCGATCGCAATTAAATTGACTTTCTTGTTCTAATATTTAATTACCCAGTTAAAATGTCGGACACTGCGCCTCTTACTGCGTCGCTGTATAATGCGATGCAGGCGTTTAAGGGCTTAGCGCAAGGCCTTGTGAACGGAGGACGGTCGACCCCTGCAGCTGTACAGGAGTCGTTGATGGTCGTGACCGAGCAGTCAGAGAGGGCTGCCATCAGGGCCGCCCAGAGAAACGAGATCATCGTTAAACTTCTGTCGACTGTGCTAGGGTTAGCCGTGTCGTTCGGTATTTCGTATTACGGTATTCGATGGCTGGTGAACGTCATGGACCCCACTCGAAGCGAGAAACAAGAGTCGCAGAAGAGGGTTAGTTTGCGTTGTTACAAATCAATCAGTCATGTTCAGTAGTTATGAACGTCTCTACGCCGTTGCCCTACGTATAAACAATATTGTATTCAAACGTTTTTTATAAAGCGCCTCTAGTAGGGTGAACCGTTCAGAGGCGCTCCCAGTGCTCAAGGCCACGAGAGAAGAAAAAAAAGCTACTTGTGCCAAATTGTCTTTTCAATTTCTGTTTTGCACTCATCCTCATTGTCTCCATATGTTGTGTTTGAACCTCCATGACTGTCTGATCTGTTGGATTGATGGAGGGATGTGTTGTAATAAGCATTCAAGATGTTGTAATAAGCATTCAAGAGTTGCATCAGCAACTGCAACCATAAATGTTTTGGGTAATCTTGGCTTTTAGCATTGGAAATAAATTTCTTTAGTTCTTTCACATTTCTCAATTTAAAATGGAAGTCGGTTTGATGAAAATAATACTTCCGTAAAGAGATGCTGGTGTAAATAGATGCTGGATTGATGACAGTTGTAATGGACATTGGTATTAAAATGCCATGTATACAGAATGATGAAATGATATGTTACTATGTGTACATAATAAAGAATATCAAAATGATGAATTACCTAGAAGCTGGATTGATGAAAAATAATTATTGCTTAGATAGAAACTGTTTTGTTGAAAATAATTCTTTACTGAGGATGAACCGATATGGAATTTGTTCACAATTGCATAGCATTACCAACGCTAAAAGCTAGGATTACCAATTTTGTGTATCTTCTTGCTCAATGCCACATACTGCTTTTTTACTTATTGCAAAACATTTGCTTATTGTAAAACGGGTGCTAGTAATTACCAGATTTAAGCATCACTATTATAAGAGAGTTGCTACTATTGACCTTGTAATGTCCCAAGTGAGAGCTAGGAGAGACTTTCCGACTTGTCTCCCTCATTTTTATTTCCCATCTACCACTTAATTCACTGATCCCCTCCCAAAAACACAGTGTTCTCCATGTTCATAGTTACTGGTAATCTTAACTTGCGTAATCCTACTGCATTCAATTTCCTTAATGTGGCTAGAAAGTAATATGATATCTTGATATATTTGAACACAGGCTGAGAAACTAATGAAAACCATCGGTGTAAACAACGTCAAGGTAAGACCTTGCAGCCTTCATTGAACTACATAAAGCTGTTACTTTGCCCTTTGAACCAGACTACTTGGGTATTGCATTAAAACGCAAGCAAAGTGCATTCCTTGATTTAGATTGTCTGCACCTGTTTTTAGGGCAAGCTGACTATTTTTCAACAGAGACTTGAAATCAAGATACAGAACAACTCTCCCATTGTTACTGATGCGTTATTGTTGGTCGTATTTCTAGATTTGACTTTAATGAATAATTACGGATGCAGAAAAATTTCCATTATTACATGAAATTGTTTGAGTGATTCGCTTTAAATGGCTTGAATAACATAACATAACAAGGGTTTTAAGTCATTTAGAAGATGTTTAGTCTGTGTTAAAGCCACTGCAATGAGTGTCATCTTCCCAGCATAATTTATGCATTCATTTGATTGATTCAGTTGCAACAGTTTACATATTTTTAATTCGAATATATTTGGTGATGTGAAAAAATTTGTTTTGCATGGTCTTATTTATTCTGCAGGGTTGTAGTTTGGTTATTTGTCCCTTTAGCTGACTGAGTACAAACTGTTTCATTGCATATTTGCATTTGGTTCATTTTATCCTTTGCATATTTTTCACTTAAGCTGACTGAGCACTTACTATGTCTGGTCCCTATAGAATATTTCTCTAATAATTGTTGTTTGGGGATTTTTAACAGTACAAAGAGTGCAATACATTTGAATCTGGTTGATTAGGTATGGATCTTGTAGTTTGGCTGTGTTTTTCATTTGAGCTGACGGAGTATGAACTGTGCATTGCTTCTAATCTGGTCGATCCACTGACATTGGTGGTCGATTGGGAGGACATCGGAGGACTGGAGGCAACAATTAAAGAGATTCGTGATTCGGTTATCATTCCATTCAAACACCGCGAGCGATTCACTAAGTCTGGCCTGATTCAACCACCAAAAGGTATGTGTACATAGTATTACATACATGCATGCCTACACACACACACACACATTTTTTTAACGTAGTGACTTTTGCCTTTTCAAGTACCTTTCAAACATGCTGTCTGAGCTATCCTCTAAATGTTTAAATGTCAGCAGGAAATAGTGTTTTGAGGCATTTCTTGAGTGAAAGAAAGAGTTTGAGCATTAGAAAAACATTGGTAGTCAGTACCGATCTTTTTGGGAAGCCGCATGGAATGTACGAGGGCCCATCCCAGTTTCAGCAACTTGGCTCAGTCAAAAGCACAAAGAGAATTCACTACCAGATGTTACTTACTGACCATAAAACACAGCAGTCTAATTGTTTTCATTCAGATTGTGCAGATATTTAGTATTGTGCTAGAACACTTATCAAAATTGCCTTCTGAGACCAGGAACATTTATTGAGGCATTGAGACCTTGACTTTGTCTAACTCCATATTTTCGATTTCTGAAACACAGCGTTACAAACTTCAATTTAAGTGGTACAAGGTAAACAAACTTAATGAATAACTGTATGGAGTATGGAAGTACAATGGTGTTTACCAATCTGGTATTGTAAAGAATGTATTTCATTCATTCATTCATTCAGAGGACTTATATAGCGCCCCTCCAAGATAACCTACTCAGAGGCGCTCCCAGCCCAACTACGGCGATAGAGAACAGTTTTCAAATTCTTGTAAAAGGTGTGTGCAGAGTCTCCAGCTAGAAGAACACGCAGATCTGAAGGAAGAGTACTAGAAACAACTAGTACTTTAGTACTAGAGTTTGTCTATTATTTTTTTAATTATTAATGTGCTCTGTTTTTTTTGACTGGAAGTTTAGGGGCCTCACTTGTTTAATTATTTTAGTTTAAAGAGAACTATGTGACTGATAAGTTGATGCTAATCCTTAGGTGTGTTGTTATATGGTCCCCCTGGTTGTGGGAAAACGATGATCGCAAAGGCCACTGCCAAAGCAACAGGTATGTTGTTTGAAACCCTGACCTATTTAGAGTCTAACCTTCATGTTTATAAACTTATTGGCACTGTAGATCTTATAAGATAAGATTATAGTTTTGAAACTTTGGAATTTGTAGGATTAGACTATATGACCATATTTTAAGCCTTGTTTGAATATGAATATTTAATATCACATTGTTTCAACATTAGCAACTTGATTTTCTATGTCATTTATTGTATTTTGCATGATGAGAAAGTTTTCAACATAAAATATTCAGTAATATTGATGATTAAGACAATTACAATAATATGTTCTGTTTCGTTTATTTCACCAATTTGTTTCATGAGTAATTTAACGAAAGCACACAAGATATTGAAGATATGGATCTTGTGTGATAGACAGTGAGCCATGAACTGTTGCTAAACTAGTATTTTTACTGGAGTTTGTGTTCTTTGTTAGGTGCACGTTTTATAAACCTGCAGGTTTCGTCGCTTGTTGACAAGTGGTACGGTGAATCGCAGAAACGTGCAGAAGCAGTCTTCTCTCTTGTTAGTCGAGATCTATGTTTTTAAAATAAAGTAGCATGCTCAAGTGTAACCACCTTCTATGTTTTAATTTAACCCTTTAACGACGAGCATGTACTAAAGTGATTGCGATACCAATGCAGCTCGTCGTTAAAGCGTTAAGAGCTCTGTTTTTAGAACAAGGGTGCATTGCAGTATAGTGGTTAAGTGTGCTTTACTGTAAACCCAGAGGTTGGGTATTCAAATCCACTTGTGTCCTGTAGCCAACTTGGCTGTCATGATTACACTATCCGCAGGAAGATCAGCTTGCCAACGACCATCATATGCCAAGGCTAAGAAACATGAATTCGCTAAATCTTATGGCTTACTTGGGGCTAGCTTAAGGGACTACTTCAGTTACAAAGCAGTCAGTCTGCACTACATTTGATGTAACTGCAGTCCCTTTACTGGGTGTGGCACTATCAAAGTGCTGCAACATTAGCACGGCAGCCTATTCGAGGCCTTAGTATTATTATTATTATTATTACAGTAGTTTTATACAAGCCCCTTCAAGACACAGTCTACTCAGGAGCGCTCCCAGCCCAACCTCGGTCAAACAGGACAGTCTTAAGGCTAGAGAAGAACTGAGCAGAGTGTCCTATTGAGGTCAGACGCAGTGCCACTGGAAGCCCATTCCAGGTCACCGGGCCAGCCACAGAGAAGGCGCTGGCGCTGTCGGATAGCAGTCCGAGCACGGGGGACAAGGAACTCTGCTTGCACCGCTGAGCGTAACGAGCCACGACGCGGAACAGTCACAGTAGGGCAGCAGAGTTCCCGCAGATATGGAGGAGCCAGGCCCTCAGTGTAGCGCCGGACCAATGCAGAGACCCGGTAGGCAATGCGCTGCGGATAGGGGAGCCAATGGAGGACATCCCGCACGTACCAGGAGACTCGAGAGAACTTAGGGATGCGGCCCACAAGGCGGGCAGCCGTGCACAGGACTCTGTTACGGCATTTAAGCCGGCAAGCTGGGAGCCCATCATATATGGCACTACAGTAGTCCAGACGGGAGACTACCAAGGAATGAACCAGCTTAGAAGCAGCATCTGGAGAGAGGGACCGGGATATCACCCTGAGTTGCTGGAGCTGGTAGTAACAGCTACGGCAAAGGAGATTAATGTGTTGGACAAACGTAAGCTCCTGGTCTAGGGTTACTCCCAGGTCTCGGACTGAGGATGAGAAGGTGAGGTGCGGATATTTTGAGGTAATGGAAGCAAGGTCTACCTTAGCAAGCTGCTGACGGGTGCCAAGCCAGATAAGCTGTGTCTTGGTCGGGTTAAGCCGCAAGCGGTTTGATGACATCCAGGCTTGCAGGGTCTCAATGGCCCGGTTCATTGTACTCCATTGGAGTGTGTATACATGTGCAGGGGGATGGGTAGGGAATGGACAAGGGAGGGAGGGTCCACAGAAGATAGTTCAGTAATATTCAGTAATGGTAAATGCTTTATGGATGTTCATTTTGGATAACCCCTTTTCAGCAGAACATGTTTTATATGTGTATATATGGTATTGTATTGTATTTGAAAATTTGTAAAGGTGTTAATGATTTGTCTTGTTCTTTTCTGTAGGCCCACAAATTGCAGCCTACCATTATCTTCATCGATGAAATAGGTGAGTCTTTTTTAGATGTCGAGACTCCGGTCTAAGTGTTTGTCAGTCAGTATTTATGTAGCCCCTTTGTTACCGAACCTTTCGTAGCATGTGAAGTATATGTCTGTGTGTGTATGCACGCTGGAAATGTAAAATTTTGACTAATTGTATTAATGTGTTATATTTACTTGTACAATAATATTACTAACCTGAACGCATTATAAATTGCATGTAAATGTATTGGCAGGATGCAGTTGAAAGCAGGTAACTTGAACACATAAAACATATGTGAGCTTCAGATTTTGGCATGTGTCACTGGTTCTGAACATTTCTCACTGTGCCAGATTTGGCAGCATAGTCTGTCACAGCTCTCATGCCTAATGAAAGTTTAGGAAAATATAACATATAACAGATTATCTGGACACTGATGAGTTTTTCCTGAAGTCGCGCTTTATAAATGTCAGATTTCAATTGGTATTTAAATAGGAAGCTTATGCAAAATATAGCTGGTTACTATAGCATTGTTTGTGGTTTCAACACATGGGATGATAGCATTGTTCTGGCTACCACCTATCATTGCTCCACACTTGTAAATAGTTATAGTAATACTGTAAACTTGTGGCTAAAAACTGAGGTTACGTGGTGCTGTTTTCAGATTCGTTTTTGCGCGCTCGTATGTCAAGTGACCACGAGGCAACGTCGATGATCAAGACTCAGTTCATGAGCTTCTGGGATGGACTGATAACCGACCCCCACTGCCACATCATGATCATAGGGGCAACAAACAGACCGAGTGATGTTGATGCCGCCATTTTGCGACGAATGCCGTGCATGTTTCACATTGGACTTCCGGTCTGAACTGAATTCTGATCTGCTTACTTAAATTTTAATTAGTAACTTCTGCTATCGTGTTGGTTTATTAGTCACAGAGCATCAACCAGTGGTGCACCAAAAGCAGGGCATATACAGGAGGATCTGTGGATTAAAACAGAGAGGCAGCATAAGCAATCTGTTAAAAGATGTTAAGTTGAGAATCAGTACAATGCATTAAAACTATTTGATATTTCCCTCCTTCCAAAGTTCAGAAGTGCACACGACCATACGACGGAACATTGATGGCGCGGAGCAACTGTGGGTGAAAGACTTGCTCAAGGTCCCTACACAGTGATTAAGTATCAGCTTAACTGGCTTCTTCTGTATTTTAAACTGGATTTTAAACTGGCTTCTTCTGGATTTTAAACTGGATTCTACTGGATTTTAAACTAGCTTCTTCTGGATTTTAAACTGGATTCTTCTGGATTTTAGACCGGATTCTACTGGATTTTAAACTGGTTTTTACTGGATGCCAACCTGGCTTTTCCTGTGGATTATTTTGATTGTAATTTACTTGAAGCGAACATCGACTGATGTCATTAGATTAGATTAGAAATTTTCTGCATTTATTAAAATGTTGCTAAATTGTGACGTATGTTTTGATGAATCTTTTATTTACAGGATACACTCCAACGAAGAAACATTCTGGAGATTATTCTCAAAGAGGAAGTGGTAATAATTCCTTATAACTGTTTTTTATCAGAACATAATGGATAAATTTTGTGTAACGTTCTGCTACAGAAACAGTCGAGCATCAAATCCTAAGCTATGAAATGGAAATTGTGTTATATGCAGATATTAAGAGATTACCTATGTAGTTTTTTAATCTTTTCCTGGTCTCATTTCCTGTATAGGCTGTTTCCATGTCTTCAACCGGACTTGCATTCGAATTTGGCTTGCACAACGATTTTGATTAATAGTTGATCTTCGACTGATGCTGTGAGCTCTATGATAATGATGCTGCAGAAGATATTACATTAGGTTCTGTTAGCAGCGATGATCTGCTACCAAATTGCGCTCGGTGAGACACAGCGAGTGGCACGTTGCCTCCACAAGTGGCATGTTGCCTTCGTGATTGATGCATTTACAGATTGCCAAAATGTAGTTCTTTTGCCTAATTAGGAAATTGTTGACAGAAATTTGACAACTGCTGTTAGACCAGTGTGGAGGAATCTTTCTTTTGTTGTGCTAGGAGTATGGTCCCAAATCGCAGTTGGTTGCCTTTGCTTTCTGGTTGGTGTCTCTGAATTCATCCCTCTGGTTCTTTTTGACAGTTGGATGCTTCACTTGAGCTTGACCAGCTGGCCAGACTGACCGAGGGTTTGTCGGGCAGTGACCTCCGAGAAGTCTGCCGCAGTGCAGCCATCTCAAGGGTACTGATGTCAGTCGACCTTGAAGAGTCTTCAGATGATGAATACAAAGACAGGTGAGCTCATGGTGGCCCTCTAAGTGATCTCCTCTAATATCTTTGATTGTCTGTGATTATGTTGTTGTTACTATTGTATCATATTTGCCATAGATGGAACAAGTTTCATTACAGGTTTCAACATAACTATTAATATTTATATTAATTAAATTCATGCCAAGTACTGATTTGTTAAGGGACCATCCATTTAGCACGTATGCAGAAATCCAGAAAATTGGCCCCTCCCCTCCCTGTACGCAAGTGTACTTTTTACACACACTTCACTTGCATACATATGCTTGACGTACCCCACCCAAATATTCTTCTTCACGTTCTCTGCCCTCAGGCAGGTTCATATGTCCAACGACGCCATTTTTCTCTGTTCTCTGCTTCTCTTTTCAGTCCGCTGTATCCCTCCTCTGCCAACATCCAGTCCAGTAGCATTGTTCTTGGCCTACCTCTCATCTTTTTCCCCTCCATTCTTCCCTCAATGATGTCTCTTAGTAGGGTGTCGCTCCTTAAGATGTGTCCTATCCATTTCTTCTGCCGCTCCCGTAAATCCTATAGAACGGTCTATATTTAATCCATGCAGAAACAATCGTTAATTGCAGTCAGGGGTAATGTAGCATACAAGTTAAACCTCTCCCTCAGTCCTACTTCTCCCTGTAGTACTTGTCTTTATAGCTGTTCATTGAAGGCCAATAAAAGGCAAATTATCATTGAGGTTTACCCCTCCCCCGTTTCCTATGTGTAGTTGCGTACGTACATTATCAGTAGACCCCATATGCAAGCATATGCATTTGGGTTAACTACCCCTCCTTGCCTACATACTAAATGGATGGCCCTGAGTGCAGGTAGATAAAAACAAGTCCTTTAACCGTATGTCGGTGCCAAATGCGTAGAAATTCGATATAGAGCTACCGAGGCAGGCTTGTCAGCTTTTACTGTGGAAACTGTTGCTGTAAAGGTGTCTAATAATTGCAATGATTTTGTTTTTTTCAGTGAACAAGATTGTGTGCACTCCTTACGAAAGTCTGATTTTGATGTGGCTCTTGAGAAATTCCGGTCAACGAAGCGTGTCTCAGTTGCAGCGTCAATGCAACAGATCGGCATCGATTAATGCGGCTAAGAACAGAACCCCATTAGAGATTTTACCAAGGCAGGTGGTAGTATTAAGGTGCATTCAATGACCAATGAAGCAGAACAAATTGTAGTCGTATGATTACGAAGGACAAAACCGTACTTTTTGAAATTTTCAGCCTAAGACGAGCAGTTATTTTGTCTCCGATATCCCACAGCATAAGAAATGGTCAATTCCTCTTTTACACAAATCATGGATCATGCTAGGGATTCATAGCATTTGCTTTTTGCTCCCTGCATGCCAACAGGTAAATGAAAGTGGCCAATGTTCAGTGTTTATTATTATCGGTACTTGGAAACTGGTCAGAAGGCCAAACCTGATAGTTGTTGTGACTGGCAGTGTACCATCAACTGGATTACCGTGTTTAACAGATGCATGTGTGGACTTGTTATAGTGCTGAAAAGTGAATATTTAGCACAATACTGCTGTTTTTGTGTGGCATGTTAACAAATAAGTGTTAAGTTAGTAGCTATGGGGACGAAACACCACTTCACGTTAAGCTAAATGGCAGTTAATCCTTTAACAATGAGCTGCATGCATTGGTTCCCATCACTTTTAGTACACGCTCGTCATTAAAGGGTTAAAATGAGTGCGTGTAAATAAGCCCACACTGTAGATGTAAATCATTAAACTGTTTTTGTAAATGATCTCACAGAAGTTTCACACTGAGCTTGCGACTGTTGTTTCTTGTAGACAATGTTAAAATTGTACAAAAAGTATATTCTATTGTTTTCTTGAGTCATTGAACAACATACATTGTTTTACATACAAAGGCCTTTATAAGGGTGTGAAACTCCGAGATAGCATACAAGGGAATATTATGGTCCTCTGTATAATGCAGCAATGCGGTCTTTAAATATGTACATGCCCATGTGATACACTGATGGAAATTTCATAGCATCAGACTCGGTATTTGGTTGTCTGCAGAGGAGGGAGGATGAGTCACCCAGATATCGACGAGGGTTATGCCCAATGCTCCTGTCTACATCTAATTAGTACATATAGTTAACTTATTTCAGTACAGCCTGTACCCTGAAACACCAACTTGAGGCAGATGGGACAGTCTGTACTGTGCTTGATCTAATTGGAGACCTTTTCCTGGACATGGCAGTATCAACGTACCTCACCCTGTACTACCTGTAGCACTGTTAACCCTGTAACGTCAGCAGAGTAACCTAATTTTTATGCTTTAGTACTCTGCTGAAGTGTTGGATGTCTAAATGGAATAGGTAGGTTAAGGTCAAATGTGATGGTCCCATGGGGAGGGAGAGGTCCAAAGTAGGTCATTTTTCTGCACTTGCACTCATGGATGACCTGAAGTCTGAGATTAACGTTCAATTGTAGTGGGGTGAAATGCATCCTGCTAGCTATGCATGCCTGTTGATAATCCAGTTTTAAGCCTAACTTGGTTTAGTGTAACCACTACACTGATTGGAGCAATACTTGGAATGAGCAATAAAGATGTAAAACAGCAATTGTATAAATAATAGCTTTTTTCTCTCTTGTCTTAAAAGAAACAGACAAAGTATATGTTGAACACATTTTTGTGTAGTGCTGAACAGCTGTCATCAAGGTATTGCATTGCTTGTGGGTGTGTACATGAGCCAGAAACTCTTCCCAATCAACACATAATAAACTGTAATTTAACTAAAGCTTTCAGTTCAACCAATTATATTACTATCAGTGTTTCCCTTGACCTAAAGGCATAGTGACAAAAGTCTCATGGTACAGACGGTGTGGCATCCACCAGCTTTTCACCTCAGCAACCTGGGTTCAATTCCAGGGCCTGCCATCTGAATTGACACAGGCCACTGCTGAACCAGAACTGCTTCTATGCTAGTATCCAATACACATTGTGAAACAGTCCGTATTTTTAACAGTAAAACCAACCACTGTGGACCAAAAAATATCCAGTTGTTAAAATCCAGCAGCATTAAACAAGTCCAGTGTACAAAATAAATCACAATAAATGCAATTACATAGGCTAGTAGTACTTTCTTTGCTTGTCAGATTGCGTACGAGGCTGGACCAGTGCATAAGATTATCAATCTAATGCAGTCAAAAGCTAGCACAGAACCTTAAAACCTTCCTACAACTTAGGGTGAGCAATGAACAAAGTTGATTCAGCTCAAGTACTTTGCAAACAAGTACACATGCTACTACATGTATGTCAAATTTTACTCTAAAAGATCAACTGTACTTCACCGTTGGTGAAGATGTTAGCTGCATACGAACACCAACATTTTCATCTGTGGCCCATATTTTAAATCCAAGAGTGTGTATGTTATGAAAATGACAGTGACATGCAGTTGTAGAGCTGCAAACAGTCTACTGTTACAATGCTGCTTTGGTGATATTCATGATTCAGAAGAATGGTCACATTATCCACAATAAGGCCAATTCCAAGACTAAAATTTTTAACCCAGAAACTCACTTCCAAGACTAAAAGTACTGTTGGCAAATGCAAGAAATAGTAAGCTATTGCTTTCTATTCACAGTGCATACAACTGGTATTTATTAGTGAAAGACTGCATATGGTTTAAGGCATGCATGCATGCTTCAGACAGGTGGTGCTTCATGCGATTTCCGATGCAGTTTCAAGGCAGATGAATGTGTAAAGGCAGCGCCACAGGATGGGCATTTGTAAGGCTTCTCTCCAGTGTGCAACCGCTGATGATCACGCAATGTCTGCAGTCGCCGAAACTGTTTTCCACAAGTTACACACAGATGCGGCTTCTGACCACTGTGAATCAACACATGGCTTTTGAGATCCGTCACCTTTGAGAACTTCTTGCCACAGGTTGTGCAAGTATGCTGAAGGATTAGTTCGCCTCTGTGTCGCCTGAGGTGACTCTTCAAGTGCGCCGCACGCGTGAATCGCTTCCCACACTCTTCACAGATGAACAGTTTCTCGCCAGTGTGCACGCTCCGGTGCATCCGAAGCTGTGTAGCTTGAGCAAAACGAAATCCACACTCTTCGCAGCTGTAGGGTTTTATACCATCGTGCGCCTTAATGTGCATTCGCAGCCCACTCGAATCCAAAAATGCCTTTCCACACTGGACGCAAACAAACGGCTTCTTGCCCGTGTGTGTTCGTGCGTGGCGCCTGCAACTTCCAGCGTCATTGAACCTTCGGTCGCACACTCCGCACATGTATGGTTTCTCGCCAGTGTGAGTTCGGAAGTGCATGCGAAGGCCCTCGAGGCGAGAGAAGAGTTTGCCACAGTCGCTGCAGATGTATGGCCGCCTCCCAGAGTGGATTATCGTGTGGTTCTTCAGCTGGGCATATTTCCTGAACTGCTTTCCACACACATTGCACAAGAACGATTTTTCCAAACTTGGTTTTACATCACCTACACATTTTGTTTGGCCATTAGCTCGAGATACAACAACCACACTTGATTTTAAACCAGTGACACCATTTGCTTCAGTCTCGTTTTTGCAAAAAGACAAACCAACCAAGCTCGATTTTAAACCAGTGACACAATTTGCTTTAGTCTCGGTTTTGCTATAAGGTAAACTCTCTAAATGCTGCAGATCACCCGTAACAGACTCCTCTGCTTCTGAGGTACTGTCCCAAATTAAAGTTAAATTTTTATGAGCATTTAGATTTTCCTGTTGGGATGCCTTGACTTTAATGGGAAGTTCACACTCTTGTTTAACAATCATGTCACTCGAGTCATCTACTGGATGCTGACCATTTGAACCAGTATTCTCGATTGTTTCGGCAGTGTCTGGCAATAAACCCACAGTCACATTTTCACCAAACTGTCTGCCACATATGGCACAGGTACATACATGAGATGCAGAATCAATTGGGTTATGAGTCCGACCTTGTTGACTGTTACTTCTCCATACACCTTCGAAGTTTAAGGTACTACTGCTGTTATAAGTGACAAAGTCTTCCGAAGTTTCCATGAGCTTTGGTTTCTGGAAGAGAAAGAACGCAAAAGAAAAATCATTACATGAAATAAAACATCCAATTACTAACTTTACAAAAAAAACAGAAATCTGAAATGGTAATGGTAATTGCAAATTTATACAGCACCACTTCAACAGAGACTCATCAGAGGCGCTCCCGACCTAACATAATAAAACCATGATTGAACAAAATGGTGTCCTAGTGTTTGAGGAAAAGAGGCAGAGAGGCTCGTGTTGCAGTTTCTTAGGCAGCTTGTTCTAGAAGGATGGACCGACCACAGCTAAACTTTTGTGCTGGACTGTGGAAGTCCAAGCTGTGGAACAATGAAGTCACCATGCATTGCAGGTTGGAGAAATCTGCAACCGGGGAAGGAAGATACTGAATCGCAAATATCCTCGAGGTAAGATGGAGCACAACCTGTAAGGCAATTATGCATAAGCATCAACATCTTAAACTCAATTTGCTTTTGGATGGGTAACCAGTGAAAATTTAGATATAATGTCCAAACCTAATTATGCCACTGAGCAGGCAAAATAGATTGCAGCTGATTGAAGCAAGAAATATATTATAACAAACGCAATAAGAACTCATAAATCCATTCACGACATACCCCTCCCTTAAATCAAAAATATTTTTGAAGTTCCGACGAATTTTCTAAGTCACTGTACAGGATAAAGATGAGTCTTAGAAATTACTGGAGCTTCCCAGTTGCTGTATTCAACCGTCAATACAATAGCTCAAGGTTCTAACACCTTTAACTCGTGCGTTTTTAACAGCGCACTATAAATCGGCTGGTTAGTAACAGTAGAAAATGCGAAGAGGTCTTCAAAACATAAATGTTGAAAACCCCAATGATTTGAACAAGTCGGAATAATGTGCAATCTGCAAGCACGCCCTCAGTCCTTGCCTCCCATTATTAAGAAATCGTTTCTTTTACATTACTTGACGAATATTTATTGATCTATTCTAGTTCACTTGTCTGTTAGACCTAATCAGCATCGATAACAGAAAAATCGACATAGCCTTGTTTATATCATACTATAAAACTTTAAATTTACCGCACAAATTAGTAAACAGATTTTATTTTTGCACGATGTTAAGATTACGATTACCACTTGAATGTCTGCAATGCATATTCATGAGATAAGCTCTTGAATATTTATAGTTTTAGGAAGTAAGTAAAATTAATTTTTGTAAGTAGGTAAAATAATTTATTTTTCTTATGTCGCTTTACAAACAAACCAAGTAGTTTATCTGTCTGGTAATGCTAGAGCACATACTAGCATTCCAGAGTCCTGACTTACAGAGTATAGAATTTTTGCGAATGTTAGAAAAAGTTTAACCCTTTAATGACTAGCATGTGCTAAAAGTGACACGGAAACCAAGGCAGCTCATCAGTAAAGTGTTAAGACATACTGGACCTGCACTGACAATGATTAATTTGATTAGGTAGTGCAAGTCACAGGATACTTTACATAGTCAAATCTTTTACAATGCCAACATTTTTGTCATTTTAATACAGCAGATCTTAATCTACTTTGCTGCCACTACTGTGTGAGCCTGCCATCCTAATTTGGTATTGTGCCAACCTTTTAAGTTAACTTAAGTACTGCAAACCCATCAATTCTCCAGAACACCCTACAGGACCTCTTTCACATCCTATGGGTTTTAAACCATTATTAGCCCTACATTACAATTTACAATCTTAAATTATGAATTACATAATTCTGTCATTGTATACAAATTGGTCCAGAGACTGAACATCCATGCCATCTGTCAGCTGTCGATGGGAATCCGTTGGTTAGTCCATGTCTGTGTGTGAGCCTGCCACTGGTGACTCCTTCAGCTTACTGTGCATTATTTTGCTGACTGATGTAATATATTCGTTCGTAGTGACATTTAACATTATAGGCTAGCACAGAGAATGCCTCCAAGTAGATATCTTGAAGGGCGCTAAATACATTAATTACATTAATATATGCTGTATCTGTGTAAATTAAACTTTCTGGTCGATTATTGTATTAATATTTCCAAAAAGCAATTTACTTATAGTGATTGTTGTAAAAGGACTTTGTTATTATGCTGATTTAAGTCCTATGGTATCGATCTGCCAGTTTTACATTCTGTCTGTGTTCATTAATTGCAGTAGCTAGTTTGTCTTTGTGGTGAATAAGCGTTATATGCATGTTTAGGAATGTATGCGTGCATGCATCAGAGGATCCAGGATTTGAAGTCGTAATATGAATAAGACTTATCCTGCCAGTATACCCACGAACATTTGATGGAACCTGTACGGGTCCTATAAAGGTCTCGTGAGAATATGGGTCCTACATGGGCCCATATTGGCATGCTTGCAAGGTATGACAAGGCCAGTCCAATGAGTCCATCACAATGATCCATACAATGCCATTGCATTTAAGTTGCAACTTACTCAATATCCCCTCTGCTGGTGCCAAAAGGGTTACATTGCCTTCGAAAGGAACTATAGAAAGGTGCTATATAAATAATACAAACACATTACTCATTGCTACTTATGATGTCTTGTGAAGTTTGCACTTACATGTAGAATGTAGATAATGCAAAGATAAAATTAACCAGCAATTTATTGCAAGTCATCCAGATTACACATAACTGAAATCAAACAAACTGAACAAATTTCCACATCATTCATGTTATACTATTTTAAAACTAGTTTCTTCAACGCTAGGTTTACATTATTACGTGCAAATGTTCATGCAACACTATTTTAAAACTAGCTTCATCAACAATGGGATGTTTACATCTTTACATGCAAATGTTCATGTTATACTATTTTAAAATAGTTTCTTCAACACTAGGATGCTTACATCATTACATGCAAATGTCCATACTATACTATTTTAAAACTAGTTTCATCAACAATGGGATGTTTACATTGCTAGGTGCAAATGTTATTACAATTCTGAAATCTGTAATAATAAATTTGGTGAACCATGTAGTGGGACTTTGTGTCCCTTCGGTTTCACCTTTTGACACCTAACTGCACAATGTACAATTCTAACAAGATAGTCATTTAGCATTCAATAAAAGTTGGCCAGTCTGTCGATCAACTGATCCCTTTACATTTCAAAAGCCATACTTGATTGGTCAATTGATCATTAAACTGACTAATCAGTCAGTCAATCAAACAATCAACAGCACAGAAAAGATTGTGATTTGAACCAAGACATAAACAGTTAAACTCCACCCTATACCTAAACAACATCAGTAACATTGAGACTGACAAAATTTTACGACAAAACACTTATCCACAACTAAATTAAACACATTATCAAATACATTTTTGCCCTGGCTGATGTATGGCTAAACTTAAATTACAAACTAAAGTAATGCCAATGCACTGGATACTGGCATTTGGAATATCATAATATTCTATTAGACACTGAAATCTGCACTCACTGTCATTATACAATGCTATAGGTCAGCCTGCACTACTCTCATTAACTCTATAGCGTATCCTAACCTCGTTAACTCTAAAGCGTATCCTAACCTCGTTAACTCTGGAATTTTGAGGTCATAACCATTAGATATGACACCATATAAAATTATGTCAAAAACAAACTATGACCACGTAACAAAAATTGATTGTCATCAGAAATAATTTTTTTTAATAAACTCATAGTGAGAGTTTGCGACAACGTCTGGATTCAAACTTTAGGTTGAAAAAAGACAGACAAAAATTAGTAATGACAATTATATCATATCTGCATCATGGAGTTCATATTCAGAGTCTGAGTTGATGAACAAACCTTGTACAACGCAGCCAAGAACATCTAACAATAACCCACAACAAACATTAACACTTTAACGACAAGCTGCATTGGTTTTCCAGTCACTTTCAGTACACTCTTGTCGTTAAAGTGTTAAAGAGCTCGCTGCAGGCCACTGCAAATTCAACAAATTCAACAACATCAGAAATTAAAATACTACACATGAAGTAATAAAAGGATTAATTCCAAGAAACGAAAAATCTAGAATTGATGAATACAACATAATCGTTGAGAATTACATCTTTTGGGGTTTGTCTTCTGACTCAATAAAGAAAGGCAAAGACCTCTGAGTAACTTTGCAGGAAACTACATCTAAGAACAACCGTTGACAACTCATGTAGCCTTTAAAACAACAGAACAAAAACTGCACAGTACAAGAAATAACATCACTGTATTATTACATCAATACAAGGCATTACTGGATTAAGTTCAAGAACTAAGAAATCTAGATTCGTGTTACAGCAACAGAATCTTCTCAGTTCTCTTCATTGCTATTTGGCATCAGACGCTTTCTCCGCGTAGAACAAACCCCATTTCTGACTTCCGCTGGCACAGCGCTCCACTTTATCCTTCCATCCATCAACCAAGTATCCATGATCAGACTCGGAGAACTCCTAAACCAAACAAAAGTATGTACGTAGTTTTAAAAATTACTATAATTGTAAGAAAAATAGTTTGTCATATAAAGTTGGTTAAGGGAATAGCAAGAGAATGAATTTAAAAGGCAACTTGAAATTATCTTAAATGACTTTAAATACGGAAACTTGAAATTGTTTTACATTACTTTTGAAAGTGAATATGAAATTATTTGAAATGACTTTAAAACAGACGACTTGAAATTATTTAAAATGACTTTAAAAGAGGTGACTTCAAATTACTTGTTCTTAAAAGTGATTTTTAAAAGCGACTTTAAATAATTTTAAATGACTTTAAAACAGATGATATGAAATAATTTAAAATGACCAAAAAAGGACTAAAAATATTTTTGTGATGCAACACCTGGAACATGGTAAAATTGATCTTTTCCTTCCCAACTCCTAGATCCGCCAGTACACATCCTGACAAGAAAGTCATTATAAACTGATCTTTTAAAACTAAACGATGACTGACCTTGACAAAGCCTTCTCTGATGTTCTCAATGTGCTTCAGTTCTTTTTCGAGCATCTTCACAAACTGATCAGTTCGATCCTCGGCTTTCACGTTCACAAAGCCAACGTCTTGTAACACCTAAACACCAGAACAAAACTACGCTAACCACAAACCATTCAAAACAAATGAATATGTATGGGAAACTATAACCCCAATCTGGACCATGTTTTACACTAACAGTCCAAGTAATTGGGCTCAAAGTTGGGTGTAGAAGACCTACAAGCAATGGAGCACCACAATGCATATCTATACTGGACTGTAAAGCAGACTAGTATGTTATTCGTGCGTGCATTAACGGTGTCTCACCGTACAAGTACATTTAGGTGCATTACAGCAGTTTTATATAGCACTCCTGAAAGACAGTCTACTCGGCTGGTGTAAGCATGCTGAAGCATCACCTGTCGAATCCTCAGTGTTAAGATAGGTATAGAAACCAGACATGGGTTTTGTACACACCGTTCACACCTGGGCCAATGGAAAGCACGCCATCGAAACCGCGTGTTAAACGTGCGCAACTTAACGAGTCTACCAGATAGGTATAGCAGTAATGTACATGTATTGTCTACCTTTGCACAAGTGTGTAGTTGGTGAATTTCAGAACATCATTATTTAGCTAAAAAAATTACCTTTGCTCTGCTAAGATAAATACACAGACGCATTTTTGCAACAGAAAAAAATTGAAAAGAAACTAATTATTATAGAAAAGGCGGTGTATCAAAGGCTTCCATGGGCCTCAAATCGTGGATAATGGTTATCATGGATGGCACCTTGTTCCTCGAGATGCTGCATCAGCATCTGTACCTCATTGCGAGCATCTGTATGTGAAATTCGGTGGCGGTTTTTTCAACAGCATTCTCAACATCGTCATCAGTCACAACGTTAGCGCTATTACTTTAATTAAACTACCTCGTGTTAATGATATCCGCACGTTAACCTCATGGTGTCAGAAGGTATGGTGGCACCGTGTGTAAACCAGACTAGCATGTCATTGGTGCGGCGTTACAGGTTGTTTCACTGTACAAGTCAATTTAGGTGTAAAGGTAGATGTAGAAACCAGACATGTGTTTTGTACAGATATCAGTTGTCAAACAACTTATTTAATTTCATATTAGTTGTCGAAGCAAACTCGAAGGTAAATACATCTCTGGTGTTTTTACCTTTCCATAGTCTTTGACGGAGAGAAGTGCGTAACCACGCTGCTTCACGTACTTCGTAAAGTCATCTGACCAAGCACCTTCACAGCAACAATAGTCGGATATCAGCAACCGACCACCGGGCTTCAGCCACTTCTAATCGTCAAACATAACATAAAATGTTGTTCTGTTAGCTACATATCCATAATATGTTATGTTCACACCATACTATTTACAAACTAGTTTTTTTATAGAAAGGCACACAAATTGTAATTTGTAAATTTTAATATTGATGCTTTGAAGTTAAAATAATTGTAAAAGTAAACTTTTAAATTATGAAAAGTAAACTCTAATTGCAGAAAGTATCGGTAGAGTAAAATTTTAGAATTAAGAACAGTCCCTTGAGCTAGTCTCTAGAGACAGCCATGTGTATGAAATATTAGCAACTTCATTTCTCTTAGCCTACGCATATGATGGTGGTGGCCAGCCCTCTCCCTCAAAATCTGAGTCACTAAAAGTGAAAGGTGAATTATGCAAATATGTGGCATTATACAAAAGGATAGCGAAGATAATTATTCCACATATGATTGAGGTAGTTCTATAAGGTAGACAAATAAGTACTGTAGTTTCTTAAAGAAGCAATATAATTATCTCCAAAATTCGACCAAACTAGTAATCAGAATGGCTCTAATAATTAATTTATCTGCTGAAATCAGAAAAACAAAAATGTTTCAGAAACGTACAAAGAAAGTAGCAAAGAGGTGACGCTTGTCTACGATGTGCAGAATGGTGTCTCTTGAGTAGACAACATCAAAGGATTGGGGTGGGTAACATCTTTTTGTCGCATCACAGACCTCAAACTGAACCTGATTACAAACAACCGTGAAATACAAAATGGTTAAATGGTTAGTTATTTCAGTAGCAAAGAAAATGTAAGATATAAAATTTCAAATAGTAATCAAACTTGATGATTAAATTATGTACATAATGATATTAGAAAAATTTAATAAATGTTGAATAAAGTTTACCATTTATAATTATACTGTTATGCTGTTTTTAATTAGCACAAATCACACAGAAAAGAGAATTTGAAGCATAGTAATTAGTCAGTCACCCGGTGAAATTCATTCAGGTAATCGAAATGGTTGAAATCCAGTGAGATATAATTAATTAGTTTAGAGGCAGTTCTTGAAAGCTTAGGAGAAACCATGGTGATCAGTTTCATTCTTTGGAGACAGCAGCATTAGTGTGGTCCAATTTACCTTGTTACCTTGTTACCTTGTTACCTTGTGCTGTCAGTTCGTTGAACCCTGGCGACCGTCATGATCAAGTTCCTCCATTTTCTTCTGTCCGCCGTCGCATCTCTCAGTTCTGTCAAATTCATTCTAGTTATTTCATGTATCTCGTCCATCCACTTTATCCTTGGTCGTCCTTGTTTTCTCCTTCCCTCTCCATATGCTAACATCACATAATGTATAAACACTAGTGTGGTCCAATTTACCATGTAAAAAAATAAATTTCAAATTTCAAATTGGGTCATAGCTGCCCTTGTTTCTATATGCCAGAGGAGCTTACAGGCCAAAAATTAAACAGATTCAATAATATTTAGAGGTGGCTCAAAGCTGACACTTTTACTGACACTATGAAAAATTTGAGATTTTTGAAGAAAATGACAGTCTGCTTAATTATTTAATTTCAACATTTTAATTTAGGTTGATTTTTAGTTGTTTTCACTTCCTGTTATGTTTTAACTTCCTTCTCTGTGTTTTTAATCTTTTAAATATTACTATTCAATTTTAATAATTGAAAATTTAAAGAATATTTCTCGAAGCTATTCGTTGTTCAAAATTGCCACTCGCATGGCAAAGGCAGCAGCAGACCAGGAATCGTATTTGATCGAGGTCCCTCTCCTTTTGCAGTGGGATGGCAAACTTTTACCAGATCTTTCTTATTCCAGCCTGAAAGTGGGCAGATTTGCAATCTTTATTTATGGAGACTGTTTTGAAGACTGGTGCATGTACAATTATCGAACAGACTCTTAACAGGGAACTTGTGTGGATTGCAAATTGCCACCAAGTGTTTGAAGTTATGCCATCCAGCGTGTTTGCTTCCACAACCCTCGGAACTACCAGTGGACCAAATATAGGCATACGCCTATATCTGGTCAAGCGATTTACACGTAAAAAAATGGCTAAAGTTTGACAAAACCATGTATGACAGTTCTGACGAAACGATCTTCAGAGGGGTCGAGTCCATGATGGATATCCGTAATGAGATGGTCACATACTACTAATAGGCTGTGAAAATCAGCACCAGCGTGAAGATTATGGCGAGCTTCTGCAATTGTGTCTCATCTTCTTTCATGGGTGCTCGAGAGAAGAAGTGCGATTTTGAGCTCCTGGGTCAATGCACAATGCGAGGTGGATAGCCAAATTCTTCTTTTCAAGCATCAAATGACTCTCAAGTCTCAACACCTGGGAGAGAAAAGCTTTAACAGGTGTCAGCCTTTTTGTCTCTCTTGTCTATGAATTATTTTGGCATGAAGCTTGCTTGGCAGACAGAGCTCCATACAATGACTTGAAACTATTGAACTTGTTGCAACATTGCTGTGAAAAATGCAGCCAAAACAGCTTTCAAGAGACACCTCAGATATTTTTCTTAGCATTAGATAGGCCTGGCTTTTTTGACCCACGCGTTGATGTTAATACAAAGGTTAAGGATCTCAAACGCGCTGAAAAGACTAATTATACCATCAAAGAGGATTAAAAGCAGAACATTCAACTTGGGAAATCTACTGGAATCATATATAACAAGCCGAATATCTCGGCTCTTTGACCTACTCGTTGACAGTGGGGCAGAAAAGGCCCAGGCTTTCCTTTCGACACCACCAGACTTTTGGCAGTTGGATCCAATTTATTTGGCAGTTGGATCCAATTTATCTCCAATTGACAGGAAAAGTCAGGCAGATGAAAGTAGTAAATGACTGTGCAGAGAGAGGTATTGCTTTAATCCAGACATTCAACTCTTCTATACAAAAACGAGAATAAAAAACAATACCATCGTCAAGTTGTCAGCGCTCATCGGAAAACCCAACCCATGCAGAGCCATCAAAGCTTCTCTTAAAGAATATCTCAAAATAGACTTATTTTATTGTTGTTCTTATTGACTAGAAGCTTACTAAGCAGTAAACACTAAACAGTGATTTTCTTTTTGTTTTCAATTAAAAAATTTCTTGGTTAAAGATATGAATTGGGGCCTGCACTATATCTGACGAAATTTCGTAGTAACAATATTTATCATTCAAAATTGAGCCACCTTTAGATATTCTTCTAAAGTCACAAAAATCGGTCCAAATATTCCCTAAACTGAATAGAACAAGAACAAATGTGACCCAAATTAATTTTGTACCTTTTATATTTTTGGACCACACTAAGCAGCATGGAATGCTTGAAAATTCCCGACAGTTCTGCATTGTGCTCAGCCAAAAGACCATGCCAGAAGATCGCTGGCAGCAGAGAGCGATGTAAGATGTTGAAGGCAGGGAGCAGTGCTCATGGTTACGATTTTATAAATCAGACAGGCCAGTTAACAGTAATATTTGTTTGACTTTTACAGGAAGCCAATGCAGCTGACTGAAGAGACAAGGAGCTTGTATGCAAAGGACCACATCAGCATGCAAGCACAGAATTTTGGATGCATTTAATCCTGCAGAATTTAATTAAGATCTTATACACCTGCAAAAATCGAGTTGGCATAATCAAGGTGAGAACGGACAATAGAGAGGAGGCAAACTGTGACACGACATTGGTAAGTGCTCAATAACCTGATAAAGCGTTGACCCGAATCCCGATATGACGTATTTCCCTCATGTGATAGAAATAAGATCTGTAAAGATCTACTAAGGCACCTACCCGTATATCTTGGATTTTGTTTGCTCTTTCCAAAGCAATTGACACCATATTTGAAGACAAATCAATACCAGTCACAGAGACATCATACTCCTGCAAACCAAAGAATCACAGATTGTATGGTCACGAGAAAGAAAGAAGCGGAAGAGCAGTCCCTTAAACTAGCGCTGAGGTAGCAGCCATGGGTATGAAGTGTTAGCCTCGGCATATGAGGGTGGATGGCCAGTCCTCTCCCTCGCCGTCTCAAAATCCCTCTTCCGACTGACAGTGTAGAGTCACTGTACTCATTATAGCCGAGTGTACTATGGGGCACATGTGGGGCAGAAATCTTGAACAAAATTTCTGCTCTGGCAGGGATTTGAACCCCTGACCTCTTGATTGAGTCCAGCATGCTAACCACTAGTCATTTGAGTGCCCCTGATCAAGAGAAAAGCAATGAAGAAAATAATTATCACACCTTCACAGATCCTGACCATACAAATATACGTTCTGAGATCAAATGCAAAATCGCTTCTGCCGATTAGGGAAAATAAAATAATCATTATTCAAATGAGCATGCGTCCATGAATGCACGGTTTAAGGGAACTGAACTCTTGGAAGGACTAGTGATGTCTGCTTACATCAGATATTAAAGCGGTAGACATTAAATGACTAGTGTCAAAGGACAATCATAGTTACCTGCTACCAGTCTTCTCAAATTACTAAAAAAAAGGCCACATTACTGTACATCTATTGGCCAAATTGTTTTACAGCCACAATTATGTCCATGAGCATTATGACACTCTGTTTCCAGACACTTTTCCAGACACTACTTTCAAATATGTAATTCCATCACAGACACTACGTGACTACTGTCAAATGACATTCAATTTCACATGTCAAACAGTTTCATCTATCAACTTCAAAAGGCCAAAATGCTATCTTGACGCACAAGCCACAACAACTACGCTCGACTACCAGACAACTACCGTATGTATTATGACTGCATTAGTGTTTCCAAACATTACTGCTATGAGAGTAATCCAGTTCTTGACTAGACACAAACTTGTAAAAACACCCAGTAAGGTCAAGCAGCCAAGACAAAGAAGAAGCACCCATAAATGCAGGGACATAAAATTCTTTGTGGCAGGTTCCTCAACGTACCTTAGCCATATAGAAATCACCGCCACCAATTCCAGATCCCACGTCGAGAACATGCTCCTTTGGTTTCAACTTCAACAACTTCACAAATTCCTGAAAGTTTCATTTTTTCAACTATATTTTAGTTTTAGAAAATCGACACACAAAATTAGGTAAACTTAATGTTGTTGACATAATATGTAAAGGGCAGTCTGCTCACTCTGCTAGATTACTTGTTGGCATATCCCTCAACCCCAGACTATACCCCATACATAGCTTTATGAAAGGTATTTAAAAAGCTATACCTAAGTTCAGACCAAGATAAGGACTAACACATGCAGTATACATTTGGACCAAAGCTCACTGAGTTAGTTATCTACGCACTTTTTATTCCAAAGTTAAACGTCTTATGACATCAAAGGCCGTTGATGACAATTCAAAAATGTACACAATACAATGAAAACGAGAAATTTATAGCAGTCAAAAAAAGACCTGTATCAAAATAGAACTTTACAATGTCTTTATTAATATGTTCATTGTTTAACAACACCAAAAAATGAATGCAGTTAACAATCTAGACACTAATTGTGACAGAGGGCGTTTTAAGCACTTCACAAAAGTGCTTCATACGTCACCCTAAATGGTGTTACTGTCAAACAGTTCATCAGTAAGCAACAGTTCACAGACAAAAATAAGTCACCACTGTTAGCTCCCAAGTATACGCAGGACACTATAGAGGTGCATAATATATGAATGGTTAATTCATCTTGATGTACCTTACCATACTATTTGTATACTCATTTTGGCCTCTCTCAAAGGTACTCAAAATGGTTCCTCATCATAATCCAGAGTTTAAATCCAAGGAATGATCATGTACCTCTGTTGTTTCAATTCCTCCTGTGCTCACAAAATTGTCACCAAAAATTCGCTCGTAGCGCAGGATTCCTGTCCTTGAGTATTGCTTCTTATCGAGGAATTCCTGAAACGTCTTGTAGCCGTGACTTTCGCTCTTAGCAACTCGGACTTTTGTCAGGAGCCAACAGATATGATTGCAATTTGACTGGAGCTGAAAAAGTTATCAAGGAAGTAGAGTGACATGGGGAATTTCCCCACGGTAAAACCGTGGTAACTGCGGTAAATCCCGCGGTAATGGGGACAGCAATTGCAGTAATACCGCGGTAATGGGGTTTACTCTGGCAGTAATACCGTGGTAATGGGGAATGAGCCAGCGATAACACCACGGTAATGGTTTATAGTGTATAGACTATCTTAACGTAGTACTTAGTTTCATACAGAAACTTACTTCCTTAGTTACAGCTACTTACTTACTTAACTTAAAATTCCAATTTCACTTCCATTCACTTTTTGATGCTACAGGCTCACATCAATTGTACTTCCTGTTTATGGAATTATTTTAAAATAAACTGTAAAACAAATGTGCGACTGAATTTGTTTTAAAAGTAGTTGTAGTTCAACTAAAAGTGTTATCAGCTTGTCTATGTTGATGAATTAATTTTAACGTAGTACTTAGTCATGCGTCATTCTTACAGCTACAAGTACCATACAATCTTAAATCAGTCGAGGGTGATGTTAAAAATTTGAGAACTGAAAAGATTTTTTATTTCCTGAAGCATACAGTCAGAGATAGTCAGGGCTTGGTTAATGCAAACTGTCGATTAGATAATCTGTTTTTTTCCGTATGTTTTGTTAATGCAATCAGCAATACAAATAGCTTTGTAAGCTAAAACTGTTTTTTTTATATTTTAATTGGTGAAAACATTTTGCAGGGAATGTGATGTCATCCTGCAGGGATGGGGTAGGGAGAAAACCTGCGGGAATGGGGACAAACCATGCGGGGATGGGGAAGACTTACTTGTTGCGGGGCGGGGATGGGGACGAAATTGTTTCCCCGCATCACTCTCTACAAGGAAGCAAATTTTTTACAAAAAGCTCTACAGTTAAAATCCCTGAATATTAGTTCACAATCAATTCCTTTAGACCATCAACAGGTAAACCAAGTGTTTTAATTAACTGCTTCGACCACGACACACTTTGTTAGATCTTTTAGATCGCATATATTTTCAGCATCCGTGGAGTGCCACTCTGGAGTGTTGCCATTCCACAACCGTCTCTTTTCTAGGTTTCTTTCCATGCAATGCGTAGTCCAAAATTTAGTAGGCACAGGTCCAAATTCACTATTCTTGACCACATACATGCTTTGGGAACTCTGAACTTCCTGTCATCTGTCAACCCTAGCTGGGAATCTTTTGGTTGGGCTCTGCATAGGTGCACAAGCCTACCACTAGTGACTCTTCGAGTTATCTGAACAATAAAAAATTAACATCACATAGGCGAGTGCAGAGAGCACCTCTGATTTCTTTTACTCTTTGAGCGGCAACATATAAATGTTCAATTACAATTACAATATATCACGAGGGCATCCCACTGATTTCCTCCTACCTTTGTGCATGGTGGATGTCATATTTCACAGAACTTTGCCGTGGTCTTGCTCGCCATCACAACACTCAATGCAAATGATCTTTGTAGGCTCATTTGAAAACTATATCACCATTCAAACTTTAATAGATGAATAATAGATTAGCACTTTTCACCAGAATAACAATCAGAAATTGCATTAGCAGGTTACTAATCCAATTAGCAGTTAAACAATGTTACCTTGATAAATGTCTGAATCGATTTTGAACAAATTATTTCAAAGGAATAGAAAGCCTCGTTATCCTCAGTTGACGTTGCAACAGACTGGAAGAGAGAATTGTAGATATCAGGCAAACGGTAGTGGGCTGGACTTCCCTTACTACCATCTAAAACAAATACATGTTTTAGAAATCGTCATATAAATAGTAATAATAGTTTAGTTTGATCGCAGTTTTGTCAGGTTTGGAGTAACTCTATTGAGAAGTGCTATATAAATCTTTGAACATTACAAACATTATAATTACAATAAAAGACTAATGCCTTGCCTACTTCAAACAGACAGAAAGAGTTTACTGCAAGAGGAAGTGATCTAAAATGAACATTTCATTGTTCCATCAAATGATCTGTCATCTTTGGAGAGCAGTGCATTGCAACTAAAAGAAAATAAAATTAAAGTCTAACAAAATGCAAATGACCAAATTGTGAATTGTCAAATAACAAATTGTAACATTTCAAATAACCAAATTATGAATTAGCAAAATATGAATTATGAAATAACAAATTATGATATACCAAATTATGAACTACCAAATTGTGAATTACAAAAATATGCATTACCAAATCGTGAATTACCAAATTACAAATTACGAATTTATCAAATTATGAATTACCAGGTGCACTGAAGCAACATTCACAGAAGAAGAAATGTCCTCCTGGACGAAGAGAAATGAGAATCCTTTCAAACAGTTCTCGAACAACTGCTTCTTCGAGATACATAAACAATCCATTAGAAAATACGAGATCAAACCTAGAAAGAAATAAAAACACACATACATACGTAGTTAAATACACATATACATACATGAGCATAGTTGTTAAAAACGGTAAAAACAAAATAAAAAACGGATAAAAATGAGAAAAAACGGAAAAGAAAATAATTTGACTTTGTAATATTCATGTACGTAGTAACCAAATTTATATGGAACCACATTTTGATGTTAATTTAATTTACAATGTTAAGTAAATGTACTTATCAACCAAATTTTTATATACATTGGATTGATGAAAACAGAAGTTGGTGAATTAATACCATCACTTCACTGCTGTACTATACGTTGGTAAGAAGGCAGTCTACCAGTGTCCATGATAACTGTCATCAATCCAGCTTCCAAATTCATATGCAACTGTATTCTGCTGTTAATTTTATTTCTAATATTCATGTTGTTATGCATGTGTAATTTTTTGTTGCTTGCAGGTAGGATTGCTTCCCTGTAGATACTTTTATTTTTTGTTTGTGATTGATACTATGATTTAAATTATATTTTAAAAAACATTAATAAATATTCCAATATATAAAAGCTGTGAAATAAACTAACTTGTTTGAGGATTTGTCCAGGAGAGACACATCAGCACAAGTGTATGTGACGCCGAAAATGACCGTTTTTGACCCACCCACCCACCCTGTAACGCTCGTAACCCTTTCCCAGACCCACCCACCCACCCCACCCAGCGTTACGTATTTATTGTTAGGTCTCAGTAAAGTTCTGGCATATGAGCAAATTTACTTTCTTGAATAGGCTATGTTGATTGGTGTCTAAAAAATTCAATTTTTCTTAAAATTTTTATGAATAAAAACAGATCAAATTTCAACTTTTAATTTTAAAATAATGTTCAATAAATGCTTGCTTTATACTATTACGTGTTTTTGTTAAGTTTTAAATCAATGGCACGAAGTTTGTACTTCGATCACAACGTGTCATTAATGTCATTTGATGTTAATTTAAAATTCATTTACAACTAAACTGTTGATAAAAGCGTTACGTAACGTTCAGCCCACCCACCCACCCACCCACCTAACGTTTCGTAACGTTTTCAAGGACCCCACCCACCCACCCTTTAGCGTTACGTAATTATGCAATGACCCCTTATCCATCTGTGTAATTTTTGTGTTGCTTGCAGGTAGGATTGCTTCCCTATAGATACTTTTATTTTTTGTGTGACTGATACTATAATTTAACAAAACATTAATAAATATTCCAATATATAAAAGCTGTGAAATAAACTAACTTGTTTGAAGATTTGTCCAGGAGAGACACATCAGCACAAGTGTATGTGACGTTTGCAAGACCATTGTGCTGCTCCTGATTTGCAAGCAGAAATTCCTGCACAAAGTCGACACATTCAACGCTCTTTGCCTTAGCTGCTAGGCGTCCAGTAAATCGCCTAAAACAGTAAAGCAAAGCAAAAGCTAAATTTAATGTACTGTAAATCATGAAAATATCTCAGTTCTACATCAAAGTTGCATCCTGGACTAACTCTTGTTTATGCAGCTAGAAATCTTAAGCAACAAAGCGCTATTGAGGCAGTTTCAGCACCACACTGAAATTCAGACACTGTGGTAAGGCAAGATTTATAGCACAGTGGAATATCAAAGTCAGTCTTATTTCAAGCACAAATGGGGGTTTATTATTGCAACATTCCCAGCTCACAACTAAACTTTTATTTAGAAGTCGATAGATTTCTGTGCCCAAGGTTTGCATTTTTGTAAAAAAAATTATGCACATTTAAATTTTTTTATTACTACTACTACTACCACCACCACTGCTACCACTGATAATAATAATGACAGCCAAAATGGATGACTGACAAAACCTCCACATGGTTGGAAGTTGATGACAGTGGTAAAATCAGTGGATGCAAATTGGAAAAATTTGCTCCTAAATTTTTGCAGACAGTCTTTACGTCTATGCCCCACACCCCAAAGACTATGCTCTAGATTTGAATCCTGGGCACTGCACTCAGCATTCTTTCTCTGCTGACTGTGCTGAAGATTTACAACATGTCACCCATATAATTATATAATCCAAGCATAATACATTGAAGACATATTTATGTATGTGGCTACAAAATGTACTGAATCACAACTACCTATAAGATCTAGAGAGCTGTGATTTATGGCATGCTCAAGAGTTTCAATGTCTACAACAGTGAACAACTGCAACATAGACTAATAATATTATAGTCAAAACTGGATTTTCTTTCAGTTAAGTGTGTAGCAACACCAATCCCAAATACATCACCAAAAGCTAGTGGCTATAACTGTATCTGACCCCTTTCCAGCACCAAGTTCAAGGACATCTTTTCCACTGACATCTGGAAGAAGAGACAAGATCTCGGTTATCTCCTCTTGACTTGTAGTCGAGTCTTGGTCGACGGTGTTAGCCTTGTGCCAGATGGTAGGCATTATTTTGCCTTAAAAAGAGAATACAAAGTAGTGAGCAAGTAAGTAGCCTTTTTATTTACCTCTGACAAGCAAACACAGGATAACTAACTAAGTATAAAAACCACGCTGAAAAATTTATCGATGATAATAAGTATAATTGAAAGAGCTGATCAACTCTTAAAGGAATGTGAAATAACATTTTAATCGAAAATCATTATGCTATGCCCGGCAAAAACGTAGTTTAGGTTGTAAATTATTTAAGAGAAGTTTAGGATGGTAAATTGTTTTAATCTCGGAAATAGGAGTTGGTCATTTGAAATGGAAGCTGGATTGCTGAAAAGAATTTTGCTTAAATAGAAGTTGGACTGAAAAAAATAGAATTTGGTAAATTAATACCATCATTTCACTGCTGTACTAGGCCTATACACCGGTAAGAACGCAGTCTACCAAAGTCCATGATAACTGACATCAATCCAGCCTCCATTTAGGCAAGGAAAGAATTATTTTCATCAATCCAATTTCTGTTTAAGAAAACAATTCTTTTCATCAATCCAGCTCCCATTGAAACAATTCTTTTCATCAATCCAGCTCCCATTGAAACAATTCTTTTCATCAATCCAGCTCCCATCTATGCACTTATAATCAATCCAGCTCCAATTTGGATAAGCAATGAATTATTTTCATCAATCCAGCATCCATTTTAAAGTGAGAGCGTGTAACATTTTCCTAAATTAAAATAATTTACCAACCTAAACAACCGTTGCACCAACATGAAAATAACTTACCAACCTAAAGTAGCCTAACTACGGTTCTACCCAATGACAGTTTTACCCCATGCTCTACTACACGACTACACGTGCGACGATAATTATTGATCATCTATATACAACATACAATACAATGAACACTTCTAGCTCTATACAACATACAATAAAATGAACACTTCTAGCTCAATACAACACAGGCTTTGCACAAGAGTGCGTTTCGCTGCATAGTGCAATATGACTACTAAGACTAGTTTTTTTATTTGTTTAAATTGAGCAACACATGTGCTTAAAATAATCTAAACTGCTTAAACTGAAAGCATCGTCACACACTATTTCAAGGTATTTCCTTGAAATAGAGTGTGTTACAATGCTTTCAGTTTAATACGCCTAATAACGACTTTTAAACGCATAAATTAAATGTCCTGGATATTCTCAGAGCAATCTATTCTCTCAATAACGGATACTTACTTGCTTACTTACTTACAAAACAATCCAAATCATAAAGTATTGTATTACCATCCGCAGCTGTTGAACAGCCATGCTGTTGGGAGATGATGGCAGCCATTTCCAAATCCGACGGAAGAATAAAAGAAGCTTCGAGGGACGGTGGCTGATGACTGAGGTCCTCCTCTTCGACCCTAGATGTTGAACTTGGAAGATGTTTTCGACCGAGTTCTGCTCGTCACGAGCATGTCAGGATCTGTGACGCGTGCCGTACCCTAGAGGCCACGAGTACGCGCCTTTATAGGTCGGGTCAAGTTAAAAGTCAAGGTCATCTGGGCCATTTTTAGGTCAGAACAAACTGTTAAAATATGATTCTCAACATTTCTCACGGGACAGTTGTCGGCAGAACCGTATATACGGCTCTGGTTGTCAGGTAAATTATTGACGGACGTTGTATCAAATTAAATTTGCAGCAAACTTATTGTTTCGGGGGCTGAACGTTTCGTGTTAGGGTTAAAGGGTTAAAGACTTGTAAAAAAGCCGACCAAGACCTTTTTAGAAATATCTTAAATAATCCTGGACATATCCTTCATTACCTGTTGTTGTGTTTCCTTTTTAACGACTAGCTGTGTGGTAACAGAGACCATTAGCGTCGCCCTCCTCCTTTATCCAGGCTTGGGACTGGCACTGTCCAGAAAGCAAACAGTGGCGGAGTTTTTTTCTTCATTACCTACTACCCGCTGTCCTATATAGGCTATACTGGTCAGGATCTGCACCCACGCTCACATAACCGTGTTCTTTCTAGATTTGATTCTCTCACCAGGCGCGGTTTCCTGGCTAGGATGTTGTACAGTTAGGCCATAGTGTTTTTTTTAGTTTTTACTATTAACTAACTTTTCCGCTACTATTTTATAACTTTGTATGTACAGCGCCGTGCGTTTGCCAGCGTTTAATAAAGAACACTTACTTACTTACTTTATGTGTAAAAATAATATTTTATTTCGCTGCATAGTGCAATATGACTACTAAGACTAGTTTTTTTATTTTTTTAAATTGAGCAACACAGTCATGTGCTTGAAATAATCTAAACTGCTTAAACTGAAAGCATCGTCACACACTATTTCAAGGTATTTCCTTGAAATAGAGTGTGTTACAATGCTTTCAGTTTAATACGCCTAATAACGACTTTTAAACGCATAAATTAAATGTCCATGCATATTCTCTTTAGCAATTAGTTACAGTGATCTCTATTAATACATATCAATGGTTAATTATAGTTATAGATAGTTATATTTAGAAGGCCGTGACCAGCGTGACCATTCCTTGGGATTTTTCCCAAGATCTTGGGATGTTGGGGTAGACTTGGGATATGGGGATTTCGCATAGCTTGGGATTTTTTCTAAGGTCTAAAGTCTAAAGACAATACAAATATACAATTAATACATATGAAAATTTATAGCGCGCTTTAACAAGACAAGTCTTGCACGAGAGCGTATTTCACTACATTCTTAGTCATAGTGCAGGCTAAACAGATAAGTTTTTAATTTTGTTTTGAACTGTGAGACAGATATGCACTGTCTAACTGATCAGCAGATTATTATCGGTATACTTGTGAACATTGTTTTGTTAATTCAATTCATTCATTCATTCATTCAGAATAAACTCGTCAGAGAAAGACTTATTATCGGTATACTTGTGAACATTGTTTTGTTAATTCAATTCATTCATTCATTCAGAGCATTTATATAGCGCCACTTATAGGCATCTGGTCTGAACCTGGACATCGGTTCCGACCGTAATCCGACGAGGTCCATGGGAGTGTAGTATGCGTTTAGAACGGTGAAGTTTAAACCAACTGGGCATAGCTAGGCCTACACCTACGTCTTTTGGTGACCTTTGACTCATTACTTCTAGTGGAAATGGATGAAGATACCCTCCGCCTTTCAGTTTAGTCGGATTGTATTATTGTTATACATATATTATTATTATATATTCGTTTAATTGGCACACAAAAAACAGCTGACACACCGCAACTGATTACAGATAATTCAAAAGAATAATAAAGATAGAATCGTACTTGATCACTTTGATATTCATTGTTCGTTTTTCTCTTCTGATGGTTACATGGATATCTGAAGAGGAATGAAACTGAAGATATCTGGAATGGGAGGAATGAAACTGGATATCAAGTTGTCAACATAATTATGTTGTTTAATAAAGAACATACTTACTTACTAGATGATTATTATTATGAGTAATGAGTATTAGATGATTTTGTCTGTAATGCTATTTTAGCTAAGATTGTGGTAAATTATAGATGATTTTGTCTGTAATGCTATTTTAGTTAAGATCGATTTTATATTCTTTTGTTAATGTGATTTTTGATGGATCCGTCTTATTTTTTTGGTTTTGGTTGTTGTTTGTTTTTTGAGCCCATGGCTTACTCCACTCTAAGTATCATTGACTGTCTTTCTTTCCCTATCTGCATTTTTTTACATGTTTAGGTGTCCCTATTTAGTGGGATCCATGATCCCTTCTGGGCCTCCTTCTATAGCCAGCTATAGTACGTACAATGTCAAACCGTTGCCTTACTGTTTCATTGTTCGTTTTTCTCTTCTGATGGTTACATGAATGATTGATTGATTTAAAATGTAAATAAATGAGCATCTTTACCCGCGTTGCTATAGGTAACGCGTCAGTGGTGTAGTGTGGGGGGAACGTGGGGGAACGCCGTTCCCCCACTTTTTTCCTCACACTATGCTAAATTCTTGCAAGACTGCACTTTTTGCTTACTTCAATATCCAGGCGTTCCCCCACTTCATTTTTTAGGACTACACTACCACAGAATAGATAAAGCGTTATCTATTCTGTGACACTACTGTAACGCGTATTATGACGTCGTAGGATCATAATATATTGTAACTGTTTTACCGGTGTAGGCCCTAAATCATGAAGTCAAATTCTGATTTCCAGCTGAACAGGGTAACATTTCAACTCAAATCCTGCAAAATCCCGAGTCTGACGCCAGAAAATGTTTAGATAGGCTACTCCAGGTCCTGGACTCCTGGTATCGATAGAAGCACATTGGTGTTCGATCGATCGAGATATATACTTTTAAAAACTACAAAACCCAAGAGATAAATACATCGACAGGCTTGTTGTGTGACGTCATTACTATTGAAATTATTCCATTTCATAGACTCTTTGAAAGTATGTTGATTAACGATCGCAACTTATTATTTTTATTTTTATGCTCGTAATCGCAAACTCTCCAAATTTAAAGCGCTACTATAAAGCTAAGCCCAGGCTGATGCTTTGAGCATCATGACAGTGGCAATGTAGAAGATTATTATTATAATTATTATTCTTTAAAAAAATCGAAGATGCTTCATGACGTCATAGAAGCGTGGAGCGCGACTGTGTTTCTGATGTCATTTATTGGTTGTAACCAAGGAAAGGATTCCATTTCATAGACTCTTTGAAAGTATGTCTAACGCTGATTATTAATGTGGCCATAACGATCAAACGCGAGTGATTGCATACCGAAGACAAAAAGTTTGTTTGATTTCCATACCCACGTGAATGCTTCTCAGTTTCAGTGTTTTATCGTCACACAGTGATATTAATAGTGCCTATGAACTTTAGACATTGCATCAGAGTCTATATCAGATCTGCATTAACTAATGAGAATGCTTGATATGATCTGAAATATGCATATGTCAATGACACACATAGCCTTATCCGACCTTGTGTGTCGATCAAAGGGCATAAAGGTCAAACAATTACCAGGGCCACCTTGAGGTACCACGTTGAGGGAAGAGGAGCCGCCGGAATGTCGATGAGCCTGCGTCTATGATGCGCAGTGGAGCATACCGCTTCAAGGCCCCAATGTGATTACCTATAGGACCATTCTCTCTTTGTCTTTTCATGTGCAAAACACGACTTTACATAAAAGTCCGTATCTTTAACTCGAAAGCAGAGAGGTCCAGCGGTTACTGATCTGCTGGCATGCAATACCAAAGGACAATCGAAGCCCTTAATTTCATATCCAGGGTTGTTTCAGGAGTGTAATCGTTCACTGTGGTGCTGTCTGTCCGCCATTAATAATTATTATTAATTATTAACTAATAATTATTAGGACTATTTCTGCCGGTGGGATACTGGAGCTCATAATTAGCTTGCCGCATGCAAGTCTGAAAACGTCACTTCACTCACTCTCTCTGTCTTGTGAGGAAATTCTCTCTGACACCTTTTTCAATTTTCTTCCACAAACCTTTCTTCACTCTAACGTATCGTATCGTATCTAAAAATTTGTAGTGCGCCTCTCGCAGCATAGACTATTCAGAGGCGCTTTCAGCGCGGAAGCCCCGGGGGAAAAGAAACGCCTTAAGAGAGCGAGAGGATGCGTGAGAAATCCACAGACAACAGAGACTTTCGCCCCAGTACTCGCCAAGGTTCTGGGGCGAGAGTATAGTTTCGCCCCAGTACTTTTTGGCCATTGAAAATTCAAAATGCTTAATAAAACTTATTCATTTTTAGTTAAAGAACAAATTTAGAGCGCCTCTACGGCCTCCATATGGAATTCAGAAAAATGCCATATCAAAAGCCGCTTATAAAACGCTGTGTGACTCGGGTTTAACTGCAGCCTGCATTAGAAATTTGACATGCCTACATACCACAGGCCGCATGCGTGATAATTCGTTGATGGACATGTTCCATCTGTCTGAGCGCCGTTGGGTATAGTATCATATCGAGGGTGAATCATTCACTGTGAATGCGTTTTGTATGGGGATGACTCGATCAGTTGCACTTGGGAACGTTTAGCCTATTATAGGCTACATCCTGAGAATATAGCCTAAGACACTTCGCTCCATCGCAGTGAGGGTCAATTTAAAGTCAATCTTCAATGGCATGTCAATGCTATCTGTCTCTCTAACCCTCCCTCCCTCCGTCCCTCCATGCTTACGTACGTTAAGATAGACAGAACAGCAAAAGTTAGGGAAGCTCAGTTGAACGTAGACCTATCGGAAAATAATTGGGTAGCGCGAAAACGGATCGGTATACTACGCCTCTCTCTGAAAGCTTGGAGTTTATAGGCTAAGTGTTAACAAATCTTTCAGAATTGAATTTTTGATGGTCAGAGTCTTAAAGGTTACTGCCGCCGGTGAAACTGTCACAACTCACTGAAGCGGCTGTAGCGGCCACTGGTAGGCCTACTAGTGGTACTGCTTACACAGTGCCTGAAAGCGATGGACGTGCCGCCCGTGCGAGTACTGGTAAGCGACCATTCAATAGTAGTTACAGAAAACTGAAATTTTTTTGTAAGTAATACTCATGGTTGTTGTTTGCTCGTCTTTATGATTGAGCAAAGAGGAAGCACTGCATGTTGTATAGTTGGTCCAGTTGAAAGGGCTGGAGGAAAGGGAGACTCAGGGAGAGGGAAGACAGAGCAGGACAGGGTCGTTTTAAGGTCGTCGTAGAGTCGTAGACCCTAGACACTCTTGCTTTCATAGGCCTCAACTCAACTGCCAGCTCCGAAATTGATGTTTTTTAATGGCGAGCCATTGGCAATATTTTTCCAGCAAGTGGCGGGACAGGTTGCCGACGACGCCTGAGCAAAATGGGGCAGGGTCTGGGAGCTCGGGAGCTCGGTGAGCCCGTCCATAGAAAAGTTTTGCAAAACTAAATCTGAAACGGTGCGGTTGGTGTTTTTTACCATACAAACAATCAAATTAGGTTTAAAATCTTAATTTAGACCTTCATTATCAGTACAAACTTCAAAATAATAAAACTCACAATGCGCTAAAAATGACAAATTTACATTTTTATTATCAAATTGCGTAGTCTTTAGGCAATTTTCCGAGGGCCAAAAATAACTCATCATGGGCTAGAAATTGCCCTTGGGCCGGCTCTTTGACACCCCTGTAATATAAATGATTTTGCTAATGCAAAGAGCTGTAAAGTTCACATAGTCTAGGCTGTTGCACAACTTAACTTAACTTTAAGTTAATAGGCCTATCTTAAAGTTAAACTGTTTCAGTACAGTTAAAAAAATATTAATTTAGAAATTGAAATCTCCTTTTTTCAATTTCGAGTCAAATTCAATCATTAAGCTTATTTTTCAATATCTCATTTTCAGACTTTCGTAGGCCCCTGAAAGGTTCGTAGGCACTAGGCAATAAAACGGCCCTTGAGCAGGATAGGCAAATTTAAGGGATCGTCCGATCACGGAATCATGGGAACGAAATTCTTGCCCCAGTACCTTTTACTAAAAGTCGGCGCCTATGGGCGAGAGGATGCGTGAGAAATCCCAGACATGAGCTTAGCTCGTAGAAGACGGGGTAGGTCATTCCAAATGGAGGGACCTGTCAAAGCAAATGCCCGGCATTGAGCCAAGGCAGATTTAACACGAGGGACAAAGAGGTCCAGACGGTCAGTACGGCCGGACACTATCTGATCATGTCACCGATCTACTACGCGATAATCTGCACTGGCTGCGTGTCCCTCAACGGATTACGTACAAGCTTTGTTTAACCCTCGGGCTACCAAGGGGGGTGGTTTCCACCCCCCTAGGTTTTTTTCATCTCAAACTTTTTCCGTATGGAATAAAAATTTGACCTTTTAGGTAGCTGTAGGGGTTCATTTACACACGTTTTGAGGTAAAATGTGAGATGATATCTCACACCGTTCAAAAGTTGTACCCAATATACCCGAGGCACCAGAGGGGGTGGATACCCCCCCTAGATTTTCGACTATATCTTATCCGTCATTTAATATTAAGAGACACAAATTATACCATTCTATAGAGGGAATGTGGGGCTACATTTCTATGGTCACTGAGTTGACCTGAGACAACCGGAAGTGCTAAAAATAAATTAAAATGTATGAAAATAGGTTACACTTTCACACATTTTTCATGTTTTTTCGATTATAACGTATTCATAATTTATTTTTGAAGAGAAATAAATTATGCCGTTGAATAGAGGACATCTAGTGCTATTTTTTCATACCGATTAATTTATTTTTTGATGACCGGAAGTGTTCAAAATAAATAATAATACGCGTAATTTGTGTGAAAATGCCTACATACAGCATCACAACATAAAAGATATATATGTAATATTATGTATGGATATATATATATGGATATATATGTATGGATGTCAGTGTGATTCTCGTTAACGATAACGATAACGAAAATGTTCGTTAACGAAAATAAAATGATTTCATTAACGATAACTATAACTATAACTAAAAATATCATTAACTATAACCATAACTATAACGAAAATAACACTAACGAAAATTCATCTTTATTTTCGTTAATGCAAAAAAATAAAAATAGGAAGTGCAATATGGACTATTCGACATAAATGAGAACGAAAAATGCAATAGTTTTATTATGCAATTTATTAGTTACATTGGAAACTCGTGTATTCATGAAGCTGAATGCACTCATGCTTCAAAGGCTTTCAAAGCTCTGAGCAAATTGTGAAACAGCGTGTTAATACGCACAATTTTGCTTATATCCTTAATTATTGTAACTAAGTAGTAACTAAAATTAACTAAAATAAAAATCCATTAACTATAATTATAACTATAACTAAAAAAATTACTAACTATAACTATAACTATAACTAAAATAAAAACCATTAACTATAACTGTAACTATAACTAAAATAAAATCTGTAAGGAGAATCACACTGATGGATGTATATTTATACGTATATAAACATGTATGTGTGAATCTTGGATACATAGATCAGTTTCAAAACACACATAATCTTATATTTGTTTATCCAAAAAGTACAAAATGTACGCAATAATATAAAATATCGCTAATTATCGGTTCCTTTGTTAAAAATGATGTAATTTCGAGGTGCATTCACATAATGTACAACTAAATATACCATTTTGTACAGAATTGAATGCTGAATCCATTGGTGTATTACAAGATATGATATGTGAAACCAAACCCAAAATCCAGGGGGTGGCAACCCCCCCCCCCTTGGTAGTTCATGTCACAAAAAAAGCTTGGTAGCCCTAGGGTTAATCACCTACAAAGCAAGGAATAGCATGATGCCAGACTACATTTCAGACTTCTGCATTAAGGTAGCAGACAACCGGCAACGATCATCCTCAAAAAATCTTTTACAAGTACCACGATCTTCTACGAGGTTTGGTGACTGTTCCTTCTCTGTTTCAGGTCCAACTGCATGGAACAGTCTTCCCAACCATGTGAAGAACGCGCCATCTCTGGAGACATTTAAAGCCAAGCTCAAGACTTATCTTTTTAAACAATCATAATATCATGACTGCCATTAACTTTGAACTCATGTACACAGCCCTTTCCTTCGGCCTCGGCTGAGCTACGGCGCTATACAAATCGTCTTATTATTATTTATTATTATTATCAGTAGAGCGCAACGGGCGAGCAGATGTTGCAGATAGAGGCTTGTGCATAAAGTCCGAGAGATATTTTGGTGTAAGGCCAAGTTAAGATTTGGAGACCAAGAGGAGGATCTTATAATGGATACGTGAGGTGATTGGGAGCCAGTGTAGCACTTCAGTCATATAATCTGAAATATGGGAGAACCGAGGAAGGCGTGCTATGAGCCTAGCAGCTGCGTTTAAAACTGACTGGAGGGGGGAGAGTCGCAACTTTGGGAGACCCATGTGGAGCGAGTTGCAGTAATCCACACGAGAGCAGATGAATGCATGCACATTGCACAATGGTGGTAAAGACGGCGGGAGCGACTGATCGTCTGATGGCTCTCAGTCGCCTCAAATGAAAAAAACATGAGCGTAGTTACGTAGGCAGGGCCGGTGTGGCAGGTAAGGTGGACTCTAGGCTAAAACGTACTCTAGAGTACATTATACCAAGGCACAACGTACTCTAGAGTACATCTTACCTAGGCACAACGTACTCTCGAGTCCACCGCGCCTACAGGTACCTGGGACTCTAGAGTACGAAATGCCTAGCCGACATCCAGGCATAACGTACTCTATGCAGGTAAGGTGTAGTCTAGGCTCAATGTACTGTCGAGAACATTAAGTACCCAAGATTCCAGACTGTATTCCGCGGGCATTGCGTACTCTAGTTAAGCCATAGACGTTACGTATTTGAAAAATTAAAGACTTTTAAATGGTAGCGAAATTAACAGTAACTACATATTTAATATTAAATATAAAAAACCAACAATTAAATACTGTATGAAAATTTTATGGTTTAATTTATCGGAGTTGAAGCAAATTAGTCATCAAATCCATCAAATCCTAGAGTACATCATACTTAGGCACAACTAGTACCGGCCTTACCGTTGTGCGAACCGTGCAATTGCACAGGGCCCGCAAATTAAGGGGCCCGAAAATGTTAGAAAATTAACACGAACAAGACACCTAATAATAATAATAATAATAATAATAATAATAATAATAATAATAATAATAATAATAATAATAATAGACCTATTATGGTTTCAATTAAATCTTTTCTTTTATCAAAAAAATCAAATGTTACAAACTTAATTTTCTGAAACATTTTATGTGACATTTTCGGGACCTCTATAGGCCTAAATGGGGAGGCCCGAAAATCTCACAGTAAAACCTGTGATATTTTCGAGCCTCCTATTGTGGAGGCCCGAAAGTGCCACAGAAAATTAACATAAACAAGACCCCTCAGGGGCGGAGACTCAGAGGGGACAGAGGGGGACGGTCCCCCAAAAACTTGAGGTGGGGGACGGAGCTGCTTATATCCTCCCCCAAATATTTCTGAAATATTTCATGAATATAATAATAATAGCTACGGGTGACAGAAAGCAATTTTGTTCAGATGACATCTTAAAATGCTACCTACCATTACAGTGTGGAAATTCAAAAACTTTTAAATAGAGGAGGGTCACATCCCCTCCCCAAACCCCTCCCCAAACTCAAACACGACTCAAACTACGTGTTAGCTACGAGTGACAGCTGGTCACTCAGCACTCAAATTATAGAGCATTTTTTTCAGATGACAGGGTTAAAATGCTATCATTACAGTGTGGAAATTCAAAAAAAATTATATGGGTGGGGGCACATCCCCTCGCCAAACCCATCCCAAACTCAAACACGACTCAAACTACATGTAAGCTAAGAGTGACAGCTGGTTCTTATCAGCACTCAAATAATAAAGCAATTTTGTTCAGATGACAGCTTAAATGCTACCATTACAGTGTGGGAATTCAAAAAATTTTAGATGGGGAGGGGGATGTGCCCCCTCCCCAAACCCTCCTCTGCTCGGCGCTCCTTTACCGTCCCCAAACCCAAGACCAAGTCTCCGCCTATAAGACCCCTAATAATAATGTTATGGTTTCAATTTAATCTTCTCTGTTGTCAAAAAATAAAAGTCAAATGGAAACAAGTTGAAACCATTTGACTTTTATTTTTTGACATAATAATAATTATATGTTGTCCCAAAAGATAACATTGGGTGCAGAAATGATTATCATTTCTGCACCCAGAAATAGTTATACTTTGCTAAACTTTGCTTAAATTTTAAGTGAGAAATTTTACTTCTTGAATACTTGTGTCCGCGAGCTATGCCTAGAAAAAGTAAGGGTCTCTGGGTCAAAAAGTGTCAAAACCACTGTTGTACGCGACTAGCTGTGTTCGGTACCTTTGTTAATTATAAATTTTATATTATTTCTTTTCGATTTTCGAGGATTTTATTTTTAGGGTTTACTATTTATTAGGCCTAAACATATGAATATAGACCTATATATTATATATAGGCCTATAATGATTTGCAATGAAAAACAATTTGATTTGTGTCATGGGGCCCGCACAGTTCACTCTGCACAGGGCCCGCAATATACTAGCTTAGGCCGGTACTGGCACAACGTACTCTAGAGTACATCATACCTATGCACAACGTACTCTAGAGTACATCATACCTAGGCATAACGTACACTGGAGTACATAATACCTAGGCAAAATTAACGTACTCTAGAGCACATATATAGGCACAACGTACTGTAGAGTACATAATACCTAGGCAACACGTACTCTAGAGAACATATTACCTCTAGAGGCAAAACATACTATAGAGTATAATACATAGGCATAACGTACTCTAGAGTACATCGTACCTAGACAAAACGTACTCTAGAGTACCTCATACCTAGGCACAACGTACTCTACAGTACATCATACCTATAGGCAAAACGTATTCTAGACTCTAGAGTACATAATACCTAGGCACAACGTATTCTAGAGTACATAATACCTAGGCAAAACGTTCTCTAGAGTACATCATACCTGGACACAACGTAGGCCTACTCTAGAGTACATCATACCTAGACTCAGCGTACTCTAGAGTACATTATACGTAGGTACAACGTACTCTCTGTACATAGTTGATTTGTACCCTAGATCCACACGACTTCAAGCTTTGCATACTCTAGTTTGGCCATAGAAATTTATGTATTTAACAAATAAAGACTCTGAAATGGTAGCGAAATTGACAATAGCTATATTTTTAATAACAAATATACAAGACATCATTAAATACCTTATGAAATTTTCTAATTTAATTTATCGAAAATGAATCAATTAATTATTCATCTAATCATATTGTGGAGAGGCTAAATTATTCCTAGGCACAACGTACTTTATGCAGGTATTTTGTACTTTAGGGGCCGTCCATCAATGACGTCACGCACCTAGGGGGAGGGCCCGCAGAGCTTCTCATTTTAAAATAAAAGGTGATTTGAAAATCGATCGCGCTGGATTGCATAGGCGATCGGTGCACGATCGACCTCGAGAGCTTTCGTGCACAGCGTATTTTTGTATCGTATTCGTATAGCTGCGTATTATATAGTAGGCCTACGTACTATAGCTGCATATTATATAGTACTAATCAAGTATACAGGCCTTCTCAGTTCAGTTCAGTTATTATTACTATTGATAGTATTATTAATTAGTTTCATACATGTATAGCGCCCCATCAAGTTGATCGACTCAGAAGCGCTCCTAATCCAGCCACGTCTAAATAAGATTATAAGACACTCGTTAAGTTATTAAAGAATATTGGCGTGACCCTGTGAACTCTATTCACTATGCGGAGCGCAACAGGGAGCTCATTCCAGCAGTCCTAGGACCAGCAAGGGGTCGTCCATTAATTATGTCAACAAATTTTAGGCCTTTTTGACCCCTCCCCTTGTCAACAACTGTCAAACATTGACGGACCCCCCAAAAATTATGTCAACAATCCAAGAACCCCCTAGGGTGGTCCAAAAACATAAAAGTGAAGCTAGAGGCCAGGACACCCCCTACATTTTTTACACTTGTCATTTGTATTATTCTGGCAAAATTTCAGCTTCCTACTTCAACTGGAAGATGATGCTCAATGACATCAACTTATACCATTGTAATCGTTGTCTAAAAGCAAAATAAATGTGCTACAAATTGTGATTATCTTGGTAACTTTCTTATGGGATTATGCAGTTATGTTCTCTTACTAACTTTTTATATCTTTGACTCAATACACATTTCTTATTACAGATCCTGCTATCTACTTCCTGTTCATTTACAGATATTTTGTTGAATTTTCTTTTCTTTGATATTTGTACAAAAAGTACTGTTAACGCAACACGAAAGTCCAGAATTCATATCTTTGATTGCGTTTCAACGGCATTCTGCAGCATTTCATACATTGATAAATACATACAAAGATATATATGCATATATACATATATACATATATACATACAAACATACATACATACATACATACATACATACATACATACATACATACATACATACATACATACATACATACATACATACATACCGTACATACATACATAGAACGCTAAAAATGAACATGCTGATTCCGTAATAGGCGAATCTATACCAGATTGTTCCTTGGTGGTTAACAGGGTAGGTAAAATGCTTTCTGAGATTATTTAAATCAACGACTTAGACCGCCTGCCAGTGCTGGTTTCTGGAGGTGACAAGGATAACCTGCTAGGAATTCTAAAGTTGGCCTTTGGAAGAGGACTTAATGAAGCCAAGGCTATTAATGACCTGCTGGAGGCATTGAAGTTGACTAAAAAGTTCACGTCATGAGCTTTGACAGTACTGCTGTGAACACTGGTCGCATGAATGGAGCATGAGTTCTTCTGGAAAATATGATTGGTCGAGAGCTCCTGTGATTGGCTTGCTGTCACCATATCATGGAAGCGATCTTAGCCAAGGTCTTCACTTTTGTGCCTTTAAGTTACCTACACACAGCCTACCAATATTCAAGAGTTTTAAGGCTGCTTTGGAAATGTGGCATATGACAAATTGCAGAGACTGCAGCCAAATGCTGAAACATAAATTTCCATGAATCCACTATCACCTTCATCAACAATATGGCTATAAGGAATGGGCAGAAAATGAAGATTGTGCAGAATGTCCAATGTATGTGTGTATTTACGACGATTTATATAGCGTTGTTGATAGCAAGCTACTTCTAGAACGCTCAACCAGTAGCGGCAGCCATCAACAGGCGCCCAGCCCTCATGTAGGACAATGAGCAGCCCGGAGGCGCCAGCCGTCAGGTTGTGTGTTTGTATTGTATTGTATTGTATTGTATTGTACTCCACGTTTATATTGCGACCGAGCCACCCGCAGTAAAGGTCCGAGAAATTAATCTCTGATAAACCGACCGACCGGGAATCGAACCCGGGTCGCCGGCGTGACGGGCAGGCACCAACCCACTCGGCCACACAGACCCAATGAGTGCAGTGAACGGATTGTGAGAGGCAGGGCAAACAGACTTCATGAGGGAGCAAGCCTCAGAGATTTTGCTACAAAGTGCAAAGCTACTCCAGTCCCTAAAGTAGGTGTTTTATTTCGAACCCTTCCAATAGACGAGCGGAGTGAGAACGCAGACTATCAACACTGAACGTGGAAAAAATGGATTAGAGCATTGCCGAACACGGTGTCAAGTTCTTTGGAGAATTGAACAGCCTCCTCCAGATGATGAGGAAAGTTGTTGCCTCAACAACTTGCAGTTCCTCCTGCAACTTTTTGAGGCAAACAGAGCAATGCCGAACACGGTGTCAAGTTCTTTGGAGAATTGAACAGCCTCCTCCAGATGATGAGGAAAGTTGTTGCCTCAACAACTTGCAGTTCCTCCTGCAACTTTTGAGGCAAACAGAACGGCTGATCCCACTGATACTACGAAGAATTCTTCTATAGATGCAGTGCTGAAGATTTAAAGTTCTGCGACACATACATGTACTTCTTGGGACATCGTTTGAGAGTTGTTGATTGTTTATGTTTCCTTGCAGCAAATAATATTGCTAACGTGACATAACTACTGTGTTTGTGTACATTGGTAAATTAATAATCTTATCATAATTTAAGATTTCAAGACGTTATGCGTATTTTCTAACCTATCGCACTGTTAGTTCTATATGGTAAAGGGGAAGGGTCTGTGAGCACTGTCTTCCAGTGGGAGTAGGAAGCTGAAATTTTGCCAGAATGGTACCATTAACAAGTGTAAAAAACTGAGGGGGTGTCTTGAACTCTAGCTTGAACTTCATGTTTTACCATGGGACCATGGACCACCCTACCCCCCCCCTACCAGACTGAAACTCCCAAAAAATTTTGAGGACCTTTTTTTAGTCATTTACTTACCATTTTTAAGGGTTTCTCAGTTTCTGTGTATTTGGGGGAAAAATTTGTTGACGTCAACTTGTACCGAACCCCCCCTCCCCCTGTCAACAACTGTCAAACTTTTCCAAACCCCTCCCCCTATTTTGTTGACATAATTAATGGACGACCCCCAACCGAAAACGAGAGCCGTTGCTAAACTGTATACGCTACATTATTATTCCACTTCGGCACCGTCGCCGCCATTGTTGCTTATAATTCCGAAATTAGTGACGTTACGAACTTATACAAATGACGTACGCGGGAGGTGTCCACCATGTTGTTATGACCAATCATATTACACGAAATTGCAGCGATCACTCAGGTCACGAAACGCTGCGTTCCGAACGCATTCACCGCCGCAGCAAGTATGCAAAAATTAAAGTAATGTAAATTAGGTAAATAAAACAATGGCTCCAGTTTCCTATTGGAGTAAATCGATCGCGCTTAATTTGCGCGATCAATTTATCGATCCACCAGACCTGTGCTAGGCGATCGACCAAGGAGATCGATCGATCGATCGCCTCAAATGAGAAGCCCTGGGGAGGGGGTCGGAAATTTGTGACGATGTGTGACATGGGGAGAGGGTCAGCCAAGTGTGACGTCACATCAGGTCTGTGTAATTAAATTTAACAATTAACAACAATTTAATCTTAAAATAACAGCACTAATTTTGAGTATTAAAATTTTCATATTTTTGGATTATTTTAATGTATACGGGCACCATTATTAATAATTTTCTAATTATTTAAATATTTGCATGGCCTAGGACAGGGGGCCACCGGGGCCATTTGGCCCCAGGCCTCACTTGATAAAGGGCCTCGGAATTTCGGAGTTATTTATTGAAATGGGGAATTATGGAATTAAGGAGTTATTCATTGAAATGTAGCGCTATACAAATTCTAATTATTTCGTGACGAAATCGTTGACGTTAAATAGGCCTAATTGCAGAATGTAATTTTTTCGTAAATCTGTTATTAGTTGTGAAATTGAAAAGTTGTCAACAGCCTAAACTCTATCGTACTCGTAGGCCTAAGTCGTAAGTCAAACACTCAAACCTAAATAGGCCTAATGCTTTAATATGAATATATTGTTCTTATCATCCGATTCGCTGTGGATAGTGTAGCCTACACAGTACACTATATAGTAATACTATTATTATATTCGTACTTTCTTAGTCTCTTAGAGCGGTGGTGTAGCCAGGATTTGGAGTTTGGGGGCAGTGTAGAAAATGAATGGGTTGGTGGATGAATTCGAGCGGAACGAGGCCGACGAGTGCACAATTAGGGGGTTTGTTTTTAACTTAGGAAATAATTGATATTTAATCTACATTCAAATAGTTTTAACAATATGAGTCAATTTGACAAAATTGATCACATTGTCAATTTTATTGAAAAAAATAGCAAATATTCATCCTAACTATTAGTCTATAACTAATAGACTATTAGTCTATTATATTATCTATAAATATTATTTTAATTTAATCTCTTACAGAAAGATGAAGAGATCATTCGAAAGTGGACATGAGAAACGAAAGAAATTGGCTCGACAAAAGGAAAATTAGTTGTGGCCCTGGGCCTCCAAATCCTGTCCTAGGCCCTGTGGACCACTATTTACTGACTTGAAGCTACTTAAACTAGAGCAGATTCGAACATTACAGATTGGCCTATTTATGTACCGCCATGAACATGGTTTACTTCCAGCATGTTTTAAGGGATTTTTTCATCTAGGATCCGATGTTCATACTCACTACACCAGAAACTTTAACTCTTATCGTCCCAATACGCACACACCAATACTCGCTTATTTTCCATAAAATCTGTTGGCTCCACAACCTGGAACATGCTTCCCTCTCACATACGTTGTGCCCTCCACCTACGGCACTTTAAAAAAATGCTGCATGCCTACCTGATTAATGGAAATTAGCTAGGCCTATAACCTACCCTGCCGGAGATTCTTTTTCACTGTTAGTTAGAGTTTTTTAAAATATTAATTTTTCATAGTGTTTTGAATCGAGTTAATCATTTGCTGTGTAATATATTATGTACTATAGACCCTACTGTTTGCATTGCTGTACGAAACTTGATCTTGCACTGTTTATCAAGGATCTAGCTAATTCAGATTTCTGAAATGTTGTTCTAGGTGTCCCTAGTTAGCGGGATCTTGATCCCTTTTGGGACTCCTCTTGCGGCCAATCCTGATATTTTATGTTGAAATGTTATGTGTTTTGATTTGGCTTCAATAAAAGAGTATTGATTGATTGATTGATTGATTGATAATATGATCCGGTTATAGACATTGTCTGGGATTCGCAATTTTGTTAGAGTTAGCGTTCTATGTATCTACGCATGAGAGATGTCTGGAGCTTTCAAAAGCGTTAATTATGTAAGCACTCTAAAGAAGTTGGTTTGAATCTCGCGATCGGGATGGCAAAAGACTGAAATGTTATTTGCTTGTATATGACTATGGAAGTTTTCTAAGACAAGTCAAAAGTTGCGTATGGCGGATGGATTTTGCGTCCGCCTTAGAGGTAAGCATATTTGGCCTAGGTTTTCATTTCAAAGAGTTTGGCGCTATTATAGGCTATTGCCTTTGACTGCCCAACATCCCTTAAAACAACAGCCGTAGCATACTGTATTTGACATAATCCTCTCCATATATACGGCTTTCACTTCAGCAGGAGAAAAGTTCTCTGCCAAAGTTCAGCACATCCGATTCTAAGGATATCGCCTAATTGAGTTCTGAATCCTCCAGGTTCGATCAGACTTGCTTTGCATCCAAAAACAGTGGATGGTAGGCTATGCCTAAAAACCCCAATAAAGTAAACTGATTATGTCTCGAAATTTTGACTTCCTGAGCTTTTGAAAATTGCGAAAGAGAAACTGAACTATTTCACCTACATCTAGGCTATAAAGAATGATGCTTAAAATTTGAAATGAGAGGGGTGTTCGGAAGTTGGAAGTGAAAGAGAATCGTTATAATGGTTGCATTATGGCAACATTTCATCTCCATAAAAAGGATGGTACTTCAAGGCTAATGAAAAGGTCTTTTCCAACAAATATTTATCATTCTTTGACGATATCATTTTGCATCCGCCAACGCGTTTTTGCTAGAATATCCCAAATTATCATCTGAGAACATAACAGCTATCTTCGTATGGTGGGACGAGGGGTAGGGGTTTGAATTTCCACAATGTAATGATAGCATTTTGCGCTGTCACCTTTTAAAAAATTGCTCTATTATTTCAGTGTTGATAGGAACCAGCTTTCACTCGTAGCTATAACATGTAGTTTGAGTCGTGTTTGAGTTTGACTGCAGACAATACTAGCAAACCAGACATTTATTGAAATTACTATAAAAAACACTGGAGAATACGTTTAATTTCCAAGAACGCGATAAAACCTTAAGGTAAAAACTCCAATATGGCCGCTTGTTCTTCTTGGCGTCTAATTAGGCTTTGCCAAAGTTCATCACTTACTTTACCGCTAGGCAAAGAAGATTCACCTTGCGCCATATCAATGTATTTAATGCTCATTAACGTCAAAACACAAACAATTCAGCGTCATGTACAGCACCCTCTAATGTTCAAAGTTCGATTGCACAATCACTTCCATAAGCGTCAATAATAACATAGGCAAGTTATTAATGAATAATATTAATTACATAGAAAATCATTAGGATTCGAACTAGAGTACAAAGTATGTGTGTGTACTTGGGCTTAACGACACTTTTTCATATCGAAGATGATTAGTGTCGGAGGCAGAGTACAACCTCGTGCAGAGTTGTGCTCCACGTTTATATTGCGACCGAGCCACTCGCAGTAAAGAGAAATTAATCTCTGATAAACCGACCGACCGGGAATCGAAGTATCTTATACGTCTGACCTTTATCCCACAAAAACCTTGAAGACTTCCTTCTTCTTCGCCAAAAACAGCGCTCCCCGGAAGAAAGAATTATTCAGCACCACAGATTGCAACCTTCGGCCTCGAACCATCGACCGAAACTCAAGAACAGTTTCGTTCCTTGTGTGTGTCACTTCGATCTTCCCGCGGTGAATGGTTATTCTTCTTCAGACGCACAGAACCCTTTTCGTGCCAAGACTGTATTACTTCAGCTCCCAGCACTGGGCAGAAGTCCGTCTCTCTCCACGACCTAACTTCAACTGCGCTCCGTGCATCCGCTCGCCGCCTTAAATAGCGGTGCTTTCCCGCATAAAGCTGCCACGCATCGCTGACCTGTTAGCGTGCGGACTGCGGAATTATGGCGCGTAAGCGGTCCTCTGAAACCGATCAATAATTCCTGCGCTACACGTTCATTAAAACACACAACAGAAAAAGGCGCCAAATTGTGTCAGGTTCGGCACACAACTTGTTCGACTAGTAATGCTTGCAGTGTTGACCACTCGACCTTTCTCCTTCTTCATCAGAGACAAAAACGTCAGCGTGACGTCAATTAAACCCCAGAGATTGACGTCATACTGTTTCTTGAAGTCATCAACAGTAAGCCAATCCGGAGACCCAGTAAGTAAAAGATTACCGGCATTGTTCAGTATTCCCCAAAAACCTAAAACAATGTTAATTTACAAAATCATCAATTGCAGTTATTACACTTATTTGTGACAGATATTTTCGTTAGCAGTAAATCAAATCCAAAAGACCAGGAAAATGCTCTTAGATTCCTGAGATGCTGACACCAGTGGCGTAGGCAAGGGGAGGGGTTTGGGGGTTAAACCCCCCCCCATTGGCTTAGGGGAAAATTTTTTTTGCCCCCAGCACGATGAAGTTTTAACAATATTCGCAATTTTTCGGTTGAAAACACAAATTACCGGTATTTAAAATCCCAAAACCCCCCATATCATAAATTCCTGGCTACGCCACTGGCTGACACCCAGTGAAATGATCAATCACGTATCCAGACCAGTGCATATTTTAACGGATTTTGACTACTGGCAGTGTTTTAGTTGTCAAAAACAACTGGGGGGGTAAAAAATTTGTAGATTACCAAAGTACACGAACACAGGTCTAAATTAAATTTTAATGTTGTTAATATTATACATCTGATGACTCATGAGATATCTTAGTTTATTCTATATATCTATCTAGGCAACAAAACAAACAAATTACATAATCACATGGACCAAACACCAGGTTTTTGTAAAGACCTAACCCCCAACATATTTTCAGTTACTTAGCTGAGGGGGTTGGAAAGAGAACTAGGGGGTTGAACCCCCCCAACCCCCAACCCCCCGACAACTAAAACACTGACTACTGGGACCAGTGGCTGGCGTAACTAGGGTTTCGACAACTTCATTACTTCCACCAAAATTTCTGATGACCTTTTTTTGCCTCTTTTTTTCTTTTTTCCCAGAAGAAAATTGTCAGAAGCCTCATATAATTATATTAGGGTGTCTCTTAAAAATGAAAGTTTAAATTTTTAATCTCTCACCCTTTCAAGTTGTTAGGTTCATGGAAAAACAATTTCACAAAATATTTGATCGAAATCGGATAACATTTAGAGGTGGCCCTTTGATGTCAAAATTTTAGCAATGTAGGCCTATTGTTTATTATTATGCTACATATATAGTTCGATTCATTAAGAGAGGGACAGATCGTCCTATTAATTTGCCAATTTCAATCTAAAGAAGGAGCAAATCAGGTTACATCATCATCATCATCATCATCATCATCATCATCATCATCATCATCATCATCATCATCATCATCATCATCATCATCATCATCATCATCATCATCATCATCATCATATAGTACTACAGAAGAGAAGGAAGATTACCATCCTTCTTGTGCATGCTTCCGGCGATGGCCCATCCCCAAAGAGAGAACGGTTAAACATAATGTCTAGCACTCGACAGAACCAGCATCTCATCGAGAAGTGCCACCTTCATTGTCAATGAAGTTGCATCTAGCCTTTGGCAGAACGTTACTGATTTGAATATTAACAGGAGTACAATTCATTGCTCCATGACCAAACTTCATTTCACCAAGTGGAACAAGCTAAAATCAGAGTTCACTGTAACTGTAGGCGTACATTTGAGAGTTGACAACACATTGGGATGGGAAGCTAATGGAAGACCTAACTCCCACAGAGCATATCGATCGTCTTCCAATTCTTATAGTATCAGGTGTTGGAGTGAAGCAGCTACTCGGTGTTCCGAGACTTCCATCCGGAACTACCGAGACCAAAGCTACTGACGTCATCATGTCTTTGGAGGAATGGGGCATTATGAATCATGTTGCGGGGTTGTGCTTTGACACAAATATTGTCCTGCCAAAGGCTGACAATGATGGTGGCATTTCTGGTGCTTGAGCGATTATAGAGCAGAGGCTTGGAAAAGATTTGCTCTTCTTGGCATGTCATCATCACATGGCAAAGCATGAGGTGTTCATTTGCAAGACAGTGCCAGGCACCATGCATTGTGCCAGATGGATGACCAAGGTTACACATGCGACTAAAATCTGGCTCTTTCGTGACCAGTTCCAAATGACTGCTTCAGAGAAGAGAGGAATTCGTGATCGGGCAACTTTTGCAGTTATCATCCACCTCAAGACCTGGATAACTGCCCTAATCGGAGTTGAAGCACCTCTGAATGACTTCCGACTCATGATTGAACTCCTAAAATACCTACATGAAGCCATTTTCAGCACAACAAGCAAAAAGCTTGGACTTCATCTATGGTACCTTTCTGAAGAGCTGGTCGTACTGGCTCTTTTTGATTCCAGGGTGTCTGTGGAGATGAAGAGACTGATGTTAGCCACCATGGACTACCCAGCTCCGGGTCACCCAGTGACAGCCACCAAAGCGACCAAAAGCTAACATGAAATTAGAGTATTACCTAGAACAAAATTTAATCACCAAAACTACTGGGACATATCCTAAAACTACTGGGGCAAATCCTAAAACTACTGGGACATTTGTCCCAGTAGTTACACAGTTAAAATATGCACTGATCCAGACTAATTAAAACGACCAGTGTGATTCTCCTTACAGATTATATTTTAGTTAGATCTATAGTTAATGGTTTTTTTTATTTTAGTTATAGTTATAGTTATAGTTAGTTTATCTTTTAGTTATAGTTATAGTTATAGTAATAGTCAATGGATTTCTATTTTAGTTAATTTTAGTTACTACTACGTTACAATAATTAAGGCTATAACTAAAATTATTGTGCGTATTAACACGGTGATTCACAATTTGCTCAGAGCTTTGAAAGCCTTTGAAGCATGGGTGCATTCAGCTTCATGAACACACGACTTTCTAAAATAGGCTAACTAGGGTTACCATACGTCCGGGTTTCCCCGGACATGTCCTCTTTTTATGCCCCTGTCCGGGCGTCCGGGCGGTTTTCCAGAATTTCGGTTTTGTCCGGGTTTTCCACTTTGTCATTTTCTTACGTGTAACCCATAGGCCTACTTTCTTATAGATTTACTTGGAGCCTAGGACAACGATGTAGCCAGAAACACGCAAACAAGTATTCATTAGCTCTACCTGAGACGATAATAACGTAATAATAGTCCCAGGCTCTACGATAAAACCAGCGGTAGCCATTTTCATGTTGTTGCCGTTTAATTTTGAAGGTTATTGTATTTCCTTCTTGGTTAGCGGCAAAAGTACCGTAAAACATTGTAATTTAGAAATGTCGAAACGAAAGTGTTCATTAAAAGACGCAATGAAAACCAAATACGCTGGCTTTCGTGCAGGTCGATCTGACAAGGAAGCTGAATGTGTAACATCCGACGGTAGAACTTAGATATAGACCAGTGGTTCTTAACCTTTCAAGGGAGCCGAACCCCTAGAGAAATCACTGACCACTCACCGAACCACTCAAGTTTGAACAATAATTTTTTAACTAATGGGAACAAAAGGAAATAGAAAAAATTGTACCAAAATGTGATAGGCTACAATATTAATACATTCAATACATGAACTACTAACAGTTAACCATTTTATTAAATAAAAGTGGAAAAATAAAAATAAAATAGCAAATGATTTTCACTCACACTCACTGACCCTGTATATGTAGGCCTATATATTTCAGAGGACCTCTGCCGAACCTCTGGCACTGGCTCACCCAACCCCAGGGGTTCGGTCGAACACTGGTTAAAAAACACTGCTATAGACTATTTCAGTTGCAAATAAGAGTGCGCTGGATTGGAAGAAGTTCCCCGGATTTGCGTGGATGTCTTTAAATGAAGCTCGAAGTTGGGATTATGCTGTAGCAATGGTATCATATCTCAAAGAAAAGCAGATAGTTTACGATAGCAAAATGTTTTGATCAGTTGTGCAACTAAAAGAGATCTGTCGAGGCATACCATGATGAAGCAGATTTGAAAAAGTTATTGGCACACGAAAAGTGGGTGAAGTAGCCGCCAGGTATACCATGTACCTTATACGCTGATGCGGTTTTGATTTTGTGTCCTCTTTTTCATCTGTGAAAATATGGTAACCCTAAGGCTAACTGACAAATTGCATTAAAAAAATCATTAATGTTACTGGAACTGGCTGACTAATGATGATACCTGTGTCAATGTAGAAGACAATTTCATATTTTACCAATGTTTTAACAAATATACAGAGAGCAGGAAAGCAATAAATGACTGATTATGGACAATGCGTGCAATCACTCCATTCCCACGCTTGCGACAGCTCAAAAACTTCAGAGACAAAACTTTATAGACAGTTTGACTATAAGAATTACTATGACCACTAATTTTGTGATATTGCGCTGGTCAACTTTGGTCGCAATCGCAATGAAATAGAAACGCTTACAAAACAGTTAATAATAAAATGCCGCACTACTCCTGGGTTAATTCACACATGAATAATACGGGGCGAACATAGGCTTTAACTTGGAGCATATTTTTACGTTCTCGTGTATGTCGAATCGTCCATATTGCACTTTCTATTTTTATTTATATTAAAATAAAGATGAATTTTCGTTATTGTTATTTTCGTTATAGTTATAGTCAGTGATATTTTTTAGTTATAGTTATAGTTATCATTAACGAAATCATTTTATTTTCGTTAACGAAAATTTTCGTTATCGTTATCGTTAACGAGAATCACACTGAAAACGACCGTAAATTAAGGTATTGTTGAGTAGATTTTCAACTTTTCGTTCCTGAATTTGTTATAGCTGCCTAGTGTTGTAATTTCCAGATTTCTACTGCCATTGGATTGGAAGGTGATTCTGATAGCCTACATGCCAGATTCCGACTTAGCTGCATTACACAAAACGCGAACGTTACAACTTCTAAGGAGCCTGAAGACTATTATACCCTATAGGATGTCCCAAAAAACTAAAGTTCTCAAATATCAATGGCCAACCTCTAAAAGTTTCTCTTGGCTATACTGATAAAAAATCCAAAGTAACAGAAAAATTGAACATGATTTAGACGCAGGCTAGCTCAAAGCCGTTTCAAATTAGTATACCCCATGTAGGCCTAATTGTGTGGAAATTTTATCAATATAGCGGCTTTCAATGCATAACTTTCAAACGGGATGAGATAAAACAATTCCCGTGGGGAGGATTCCTGAAAATGTTTTCCTACAGCAGTCCTTGTTTCATAAGGTTACTCTCAGTGCTTTTTTTCTAGAAAAAAAGGTTCCGGAACTCAAAAAATTCATAACAATTATAGGGGCATTTTCATGATAGTATTTCTATTTCATATGAATTAATATAAAAAAAACACTGAAAGAACTGAAATTAAATTAAAGTTTCTAAGTAATTTCTAAGTTTCAAAGTAATTTTAAATAATTTTCTATTACAATTTTTTAAATTTAATAAATTATTTTTAATAGCCAAAAAAAGGTCCCGGAAAGCCGTTCCGGACCGTTCCGGCTGAAAAAAAGCACTGGTTACTCTTCATGACGCCATGTGACATGACGTACGTTAAACCTTGACGTCACAGTTGACATTGCGTTGGATCAATTGTTTCTCTTAAAGTGTCGTTCTTAAAAGGATTGCTTAAATATCAAGTTATGGTTTTGAGAAAGATGGATTCACATGAAATATTTATAAAACCCCCTTGTCAGTAACTCCTTCCAGAACACGTGACATGACGTCACTCACCGTGACTTTAATGTAACCGCTCCTATCATCACAGACAGAAGTCTTGGAAAGGAGATCTTGGTGTCTGCAGACTAGGGCTATCGACTACAAGGAATTTGAAAAGTCAGTCCAGTTTTGACACTGTGTGGCAATTATATCTCATTGATCACATGACGTCACTCACCGTTGCGTTCCCAATGACCTTTTATATATATACATAGCCACTCGCAAGTCTTATAAAGGTGACCTTGGTGTCTAGTATAAGATGATTTTTTGCTTGCTACTCTCAGGGCCGTTTTAAGGTCGTCGTAGGCCTTAGGCACTCTTTCTTTCGTAGGCCACAACTGCCAGCTCAGAAACTGAAAACGAGTTAATGCAGGAAATGACATTTTGAAGACGTTATAAGTCAAAACTTTTTAAATGGCGGGTCAGTGGCAATATTTTCCCAGCAAGTGGCGGGTCAGGATGCGAAAGGCGCATGAGAAAATGGGGTAAGGATCTGGGAGGGAGCTCGGTGAGCCCGTCCCAAGATTTCATCGAGAAGAACATAGAACATACAGAGTAACATAGAAAACTCACAATTTTCACACATGAATTCCATATAAAAGCTATAGGGGCCGTCCATAAAGTACGTCACGCTCCAGGGGGTTTAAGAAAGTGTGACAGTTTGTGACAGGGGGAGGGGGTCAGGCCATGTGTGACGTCACACATTTATTTTTTTTAAATTTTATTTATAATTTATTTTTATTTTTTAGTAGAATTTCATAGCTTCAAAAATAATGTTCAAAAATTTTCTGAAACATTTTAATTAGTTTTATGTAAAAATAGCATGATCGCATTTGCAAAGTATGTCACTTATACTTTGCCTCACAAACAATGTTGAAGAAACATGCAGGACAACACAGAGCTCGGGCTCGGGAGAATGTGCCAACCCAAACTGTTCCAGAATCAACTCAGATAAAACGCATCCGTCCTTTGAGAATCGCTGCTAGAAGGCAAAGAGAACTCATGGCAGTTATTGCCAGAAGAGAAAATGCACATTCAGAGGATGTTGAGTGGCTAGATGAGGATGAAGTTGATCTGTCTGCAATTATCCTTCCAGGAAACGATGATGGTGAAAGATTGATGCCAGTCGTAACTATGGATGAACACTTCACCATGGATGGATGATGTCCAGTGAATATTTTTGAATTAAACATAATTCACAGGCCCATAATAAACAGATTCAGTATAGCACAAGAGTTTATCACATAATTTGTGAATCTAGTCTTTTTTTAGTCAAATTGTTTTGTTTCCTTTTTATTATTTAATCACTGTTCGAAAGTGTGACGTACTTTAGGGGGTCCGAGTTTTGTGACAGTTTGTGACAGGGGGGGAGGGGGGGTAAAATGGTCAAAAATAGCGTGACGTACTTTATGGACGGCCCCATAGGTGCCGTTCAGTGGTTTATTGCCAGCAGTCCCATAGTGCAATTCATCAAATGCATTACTTCGGCGAATAAACTGGCTTTCCTATCGCGGCTTACGTGGTGCTGGGAAATTTCGATGACTTACATTTACATTACTCGATAGAGTTCAAATGATTTGTAAGTCACTACTCAGTACTCACCTATCCGTATACGGAGTCTTTGCAAGTGTTTAGCAAAGTTTGATGTTTTGTCAGTTTTTTAATGAAATGCTAGTTTTCTCACTACAAAACTTGCACTAGCAGATATAACATTTCCTTTGACAGTGAAATTGTCATAACCAAAGTTTACCGCTCTAGGAATATTAGTATTTTAATTATTAACATTATCACCGTCGGTTGGCCGCTATTTTAACAAGACGTCCGGAAGAAATTCTGACCAAAATGCGGTCCATACAGAACTGCCAAAATGTCCAATGTCCAGAACGTAAGCATTAATGACTAGAAGAAAAGACAAAGCTTACTGGTAACTGGTAAGCTATCCGAGTGCCTGTAGAAATGTCATTTTTGTCCAAGAATACTTAGGTCTCAAGTTCGAGTACAAGTACTCAAGTCTCCAGTACAAGTAGGCCTACAAATACTTAAAACTGTAAAGTACTTAAAACTGTACTCACGTTGTTTTCGATTATAAGCATAAGTACCAACACACCATGCATACCTGCATACAATAGTTCACAAAAGAAGTTAATCATCATGAAAATTAGTACCTTTTTCCTGCATTATATTGCCGATTTTAAGCAAATTCCCATATCTTCACATATTCTAACATTTTTGTGCCGGTGGCAAGGCTTAATGTTTCTCAATTGGTCTGAAAATTAGTAGGCCTACAGTTGTACAAAGTGATAGATGGAATGGGAAAATTGCCGGGAAGCAGTAATTTTAGGAACGTTTGAAAATACGTTATTATTACGACCATTTAGCAGTGCTCCTAGTCCGAGTATCCAGAGAGAAGAAATAGGTTTTAAAGAAAGAGAGTTAGGGACAGATTCAAGAAGAATGGAAACACGTAAAGAGAAGGGAAGGGAATTCCACAGGGCAGGCCCAATTGTGACTGTGAAAGAAGTGTACTTCACAAGCATGATTTATGAAGCGCCTTTTCTTCAGCAGCAAGTCTTCCGGCTACAAGTGGGCATTGGGGCCGTCCATAAATGACGTCACGCACCTAGGGGGTCGGAAATTTGTGACGATGTGTGACGTGGGGGAGGGGGTCTGAGGAGTGTGACGTCACACCCGGTCTATGTTATTAAATTTAACAATTAACAACAATTTAATTTTAATAATAACAGCACTAATTTTGAGGATTAAATTTTTATTATGTTTTAAATTATTTTATGTATACGGGCACCATTATTAATAATTTTCTAATTATTTCAATATTTGGTCACCGTTAGATTTTAAAATATTCATACTTTCCCTATTTGTTCCATGAAGGAGCATTTTGCTTCGCCATGGAAATTTGGTTTTAGGGGGGGGGGTCAGAGCTTTGTGACGTCATTTTCAGAAGGGGTGTTACTTTTTGTGACGAAGTGTGACGAGGGGGAGGGGAGGGGTTAAAAATCGGCAAAAATTGCGTGACGTCATTTATGGACGGCCCCTTACTTCGGCAGCTGACTATAGCGCCAGCCTCCAGGAGTAGTTATTATATTGTACGAAGTTACAGCTAATTAGATTATCATTTAGGCGGCGCTCAAGCGACTCTAAGTTGAGCAGTGTACATTAATTTACCATTGAGAGAGAATTTTATCCCAGAGTATCTTAGGAACTACAAGCAATCGAGAGGTGATTTTTGCGTCTTTGACAGGGTTTTCCGGGAGAAGTCAAATAAACTATTTCTAACATTGTAGGACAATCGAACGACCTTCATTTTCAAGGTAATTTGACATCTATTGTCATAATATTTCGTTTTCGGTGAAGGATAAAATAAGGTTTTAGTCCAAGATAGGCTCATTGGGGTCAAGGAACTCCAAAAGAGTTATAAACAACCTGGTATGACCATCGTATGACCTTCTTGTGACTTTGTAGTTCAAGGTCACTAGACCTGTTATTGTTAACCGTTGGCCTCACGGCAGTGGCATACCGAAAGGGGCAGAGGGGGTAAGTCGCACCGGACGGCACTTGTGCAGAGGCGGCAAAATGGTATGCGGACTGTTCATCAAAGCGTCATCAAGGGACTATTTATTCATCACGGACTATTCATCAAGGGACTGTTCATCAAAGGTCTTTTCATCAAGGGACTGTTCATCAAGATGTTTATTGGATTGATGAAAGAATTCTTGCTAAAATTGAAGCTGGATTGATGAAAGGAATTTTTGCTTAAATGGAGGCTGGATTGATGAAAATAATTACTGCTGAAATAGAAGTTGGAATGATGTAAATTATTTTACTTAAATTGCAGCTGGATTGATTAAGAGAATTAATGTTTAAATAAAAGTTGGAATGATGAAATGAATTCTTGCTTAAATAGAAGCTGGATTTATGAAAGGAATTTTTGCTTAAATGGAGGCAGTATTGGTGAAAATAATTATTGCTTAAATAGAAGTTGGAATGAGGAAAATAATTTTTATAGGAAAGTGAAAGTTGGATTGATGAAAATAATACTTGCGTAAATAGAAGCTGGATTGATGACTGCTATGATGCTATCATGGACATTGGTATTAAACTGTCTTATAGACTAGTATGAAACTGTGAAGCGATATGTTATAATGCGTAGGCTACATATTAAAGGATGCTAAAACGATAAATATATATATCTTCGTTTATTATAACCAATCAGGCTGGCAAACCGCAGCTCAGTACAAACAGGTTAAATACATTAATATAGGAAAAGAAAAGAGGTTGAAAAGACCTAGGCATTAGGATCACCGATTAAGTTATGTTTTGATAAAGGGCTCTAGGGATAAAGTTTTTGTCATCCTTTGTTGGCAAAATGAAGTCATGACGCCTGACGGCGCGGCCTTAGGCTATAATGTCGTTTGATTGTTTGTGGAAATAGTCTGCGCAGGACGTGGTCCTCATTCCATATAACCGCCGACAACAGCCTCGTGATGTTCTCGTAATGAACAGTCCCTTGATGAAAAGACCTTTGATGAACAGTCCTTTGATGAATCGTCCGTGATGAATAGTCCCTTGATGAATCGTCCTTTGATGAACAGTCCTAGAACCGGCAAAATAGAGTTTAACGAAAAATAAAAATGGTGAATGTTGGTGAATGTTGGATAAAATTTAAAAAGTAGGAGAGGAAGAAAGAAAGGTAGGCCTACAAACAGAAGGATGGAAAATAGAAACCGTCACTTTGGTCAAGTCGGCTTGGGTTCCGATGCCGCCTTTAAACCTCTGATAGGTCTACGTTAAACAATAAGCAGAACTGCAGAAAAGGATGACGTTTTTTGCAATGTTTACTAAATACGTACATGTAGGCTATTATCGGACACAGTCAATACTTTACGCTGCCTCCACTAAATTATGACTGAAACAAATTTTTTAAAATCTGAAATAGTATTATTTTCCGTAAATAGAAATTGATGTCTATCTTTAATTAATTCATTTCCATTTGATGGTTGCGTTTGATTCGCACTGTAACGTTCTTCGGCTTCTTCTTCTTCTTCTTAATAGGGGCCTAACCCAAGGATAGCTATCCGAGACATAATTATGCCGTTGAATTCGGCTTTTGTTAGTCACCAAAAGACTTCTGTGATTCCTACTAATCACTTTTATTCAGAAATCACAAATAAAGCTGGCGGTTCTTGCCAGGTTCAACTTAATAGGAGAAATCACTCTATTCCAGAGTACTTTTCCACAGTTAATTATCCGTTGCTGTCAATCTGAGCAATAGATACTGAAAATCCAATGTTTAGTCGAGTTGAACTGCAAAGTTACTTTTCCGTATTTTCGATCATCCTGTCTCGTAAAACCATTCAACTCTTATGATAATGCTGCCGTAGGCCTATTCCAGGCTAAAATAGATCTATCCGTAACGTTAACTGAAAATGTTGGCCTCAGTTCAGTTCAGTTCCTGGCAGATAATCACTTTGATTCAAATACTTCGTTATAATTCCCCGTCCGTAACGTTCACCGTCTGACAGCCGCTGACAGCGAGACATCCATGCTTGCTGCGCAGTAGGAAGACGTGCCGCGCGGCCGTCGTTGCGCGAAGCGAGGCGGACACGTGGCATCAAAGCATTCCGACTACATGTGACCATGTAGCGCGGCCAATGTGGCGCGAAACTGAGGCGAGGCAAGAAGACATCAAGACATGCCGACGAGACGAAGACATGCCGCGCGACAGGAAGGTATGCCGCGCGGCCGACGAGGGAGATACAGGATCGGACTGAAAGACCCTAAAACCTGCCCTACCCCGCTGCATTAACAGGGGCGGCCTATCTAATTTCTAATTAGCCTACTTCTCCTAAAGTGATCTACTCCTTATACCACTACTCCCAAGGGTTACATGCCCCAATGGCACTACAACTCAAGGATTACCTTCCCCCCATATCGCTGCAGCACTATATTATTTTTGATTGTAACTACTGAGATAATAACTTTTACAGTTTTACTGCGAGATACTATAATTACAATTGCCACTTGACCCACTCCTATATAATTAACTACAGACACTCGCAAAATCAGTAAAAGGCTGAAACTTAGTAGAGCTGAATATAGGAAGCACAGAGAAAATTGCGAAAAACATAAGTACCATTTCTTCATTTATTATTTTATTTATTATTTACTGTACATTTATGTGAAGGCCTATATGAATGCTTGCATGTGTGCATGCATGTAAATAGGTATCTCAGGATTGACTTCAGTTGCACCGATATTGTTTAACAGACCATGCATGAACACAGGCAAACAGATATATACACCCATATCACACGCAGAATGGCAGTTCAGGCTTTAGAGTTTAGACAATGAGGCATTGACTGAACACTGGTAGAATGAATAATTATTAATGAAAGAGACAGAAATGTCTCATGTGTGTGTGACTCTGCTTAAGGATTCATTGTGGCTATTTTGGTTCTCCTTGAACTCAGTCTGTGTCTCAACTTCGTGTGGCCAAATATGTGCCTTATTAAAGCATCTTTTAGGCCTATACCAGAATATTATGAGAGCTTTCTTTGCACACTCACATCGCAGCAGTGCATTCACGTTCGCAGGTTGAACTACGTAGGCCTACGTTCCTTTATCCGATGGCAACAGGCTGTAAAAAGATAGGCCTATACCTGCGCATACCAGCATGAAGTTCTGGATAACACTCATGCAAGAGAAAATAGTTGATGATGACGGTTTGTTTCGTTTGAGAGAACGACATCTTATTTCTCAAATTCCAACCACAGGAAAGAAGCAATATGCAACAAGAAGATGTCGTGTTTGTCACAGGGTGAGAATAATTGTCGGGGGGCTGGGTGGGGTTCAACCCCCAGTCCTTCTATAGTATCCCATACGGTAGTAAAGTCTACATTTCACACCTAAACTGCACATGAGTCAACGTGTAACCCCTCCCAGTTATTTTTTTGCAATTCCCATAGGCTACTGGTTTGTCATGCACATGGATAGCCTATAATTACGTCAATCGAGTGGGGTTTTTTGCAACGAATGTTTTGCCGACAAAACATTTTGGTTTTTGGGTAGGGAAGTAAAAAATATTGAATTTAATATTTTTTGCATGGCGCACACGGGATTACAAGGCCTTCGAAGCGAAAGACATTAGGCCTTCTAACAGTAGGCCTAGATCTAATGCATTTATAACTTTTGAACTACACTGGCTTCCCATACAAGCTCGCATTAATTTCAAAATCTGTCTTTTAATGTACCGAATCTATACACTGAAAGGTATAATACACACACTTCTCCTTCATACCTTTCTTCACTTGTTACACCTTGTTCCTCTCTCCAATCTAGACGAGGGCTACGTTCATCATCTCAGGGTGATTTTGTTGTGACTCGATCACTGAAAAAACTTGGTAACAGAGCATTTGCGCTAGCCGGCCCGACTGAATGGAACAAACTCCCGGACTTCATCCGCAAATCATCAACATTAGGCCCTATCGATTTTCAAAACTAGCCTTAAAACTTATTTGTTAGGGTTACCATATTTTCACAGATGAAAAAGAGGACACAAAATCAAAACCGCATCAGCGTATAAGGTACATGGTATACCTGGCGGCTACTTCACCCACTTTTCGTGTGCCAATAACTTTTTCAAATCTGCTTCATCATGGTATGCCTCGACAGATCTCTTTTAGTTGCACAACTGATCAAAACATTTTGCTATCGTAAACTATCTGCTTTTCTTTGAGATATGATACCATTGCTACAGCATAATCCCAACTTCGAGCTTCATTTAAAGACATTCACGCAAATCCGGGGAACTTCTCCTTCCAATCCAGCGCACCCTTATTTGCAACTGAAATAGTCTATAGCAGTGTTTCTTAACCAGTGTTCGACCGAACCCCTGGGGTTCGGTGAGCCAGTGCCAGAGGTTCGGCAGAGGTCCTGTGAAGAAATCGGAGGGCAGCCTCTGAGCGTCGTCTAATTTGACCCCACGGATGGGACCAATGTAGCGACTCTCCACGGGTCTTGTCTGGATTGTCTTGCTTCTCTCAGGAGGCGAGTGCAAGGCGCGTGTTGCTCAGGATGGGAGCACAAGTACGGCCACCGTCGTCTATCGGTGGGCTTCGCGTCTGCCAGCCGATGAGCCGTCGCAGTCAATGTCAAACACCGAAGGATCAACACCAGGCAGTTAAACTAACGATCTTTATTCACGTCACAGACGTATTACGTCATCAAAGTCACTCTCACACAGAACACAATCAACTACTACTCATAACCCCAAGAACGAACAACAACAACTCAGAAGAAGCAGAACCTTAACTACGCAAAAGCGCCTCTATTTATAGCTAGCCAATGCAGTAAGAGACCAATCAGGATAAGGCTAGAGAGGCCAAGCGCTAAGGAGGCGGAGCCTAAAAGAGGCCAAGGCTAGAGAGGCCAAGGCCTAGAGAGGCCAAGGCTAGAGAGGCCAAGCCAATCAGCGGAGCCCTCAAGAGGCCAAGCGCTAAGGAGGCGGAGCCTAAAAGAGGCCAAGGCTAGAGAGGCCAAGGCCTAGAGAGGCCAAGGGCTAGAGAGGCCAAGGCCTAGAGAGGCCAAGGGCTAGAGAGGCCAAGGGCTAGAGAGGCCAAGGCTAGAGAGGCCAAGGGCTATAGAGGCCAAGGGCTAGAGAGGCCAAGGCTAGAGAGGCCAACGGCTAGAGAGGCCAAGCGCTAAGGAGGCCAAGGCTAGAGAGCGACCCGGGAGACCACCCAGGCGCTACAGTCCTCTGAAATATATACATATACACAGGGGTGTAGACGAGCCGGAGCGGTCCGGAGCGGCGTTCCGGTACTTATTATTTAGCCGGAGCCAGTTTTTAATTTTAGACGTGTCTTTGGTGGGAAAGTTGGAGCGGCGTTCCGGTACTTATTATTTGCCGGAGCCAGTGTTTAATCTAGACGTCTCTTGGGTGGGAAAGTTCCCCCTAGGATCGAGTTTTCCCACGCAAGACATATAATTTTGTACCAGAAAGTGTGAAATGTAGGGAAAATTTTGTTGGAAAACTGTCGTTACTACCCCCCTCGAAAAATTTTGTTGGGAAAATGTCGTTACTACCCCCCTGCATATACAGGGTCAGTGAGTGTGAGTGAAAATCATTTGCTATTTTATTTTTATTTTTCCACTTTTATTTTAATAAAATGGTTAACTGTTAGTAGTTCACAGTGCCGGATTAAGGCATAAGCCAAATAAGCCATGGCTTAGGGCCCCGCAAGGTTTTGGGGCCCCAAAATCCATATAAATTAAATCAAATTGTAGCAAATTCCTAGTTTTATATAATTTTAAGTAATTTAGCGCTATTAAGTTTTAGTTACTACTTACTGAATACTGACCCTAGTCGCAGATTCACCCTCTCAGTATGTACAGGGGCCCCTAGCGACCGACGACAGACGTCAAAGGCTAATATTTCCCACTCTGTGTCGGCCATAATTTGTATTGACACATTTTTCACACGGTGACCGGGCGCAAGCGGGTGAAAATTCTGCAATTACCTAAATTTAGTATAACGGAACATAATCATGGGCGTCCACAGGAATTTTTAGGGGTGGGGCAAAGAATTCTTTTTAGGGTGTCAAAGTTTTGAATTTTTGGGACGGGGACTAACGAGGGTGCCTAAAGCAACCTATCACGTCACCATCAGTACTCGCTCCCGCAATTATGGGTCTGGCGCGGCCGCGCGTATCCTAATAGCCGCCAATGCTTTTGGAAGCATTTGACATGATATGGAGCCAGTTGTTAGCGTTCTGGGATCCGTTTTCAGCTATTTCTGAACTTTTATTTCAAACACAAAACTGTTAATTAAAAGTTTCAATGTTTTTATATATTTTAAGTTTTTCAGGTTATCTTGACTAAGGAGATCAGTTCTGTTTGGATAAAAAAAATAAAACCGGAAAAAATCATAGGCCTACCCATTCATTGTTAAAAACCAATATGATAAGTAATTTTTAATATTTGCAAAATCCCGGGCGTAAATGGTCCCTTCCCCTCCGGACGCCCATGTTTGGGGCTAGGGCCCCGGATGTCTTAATCCGGCTCCTGGCTTAGGGCCCCCGGAAGTTTTAATCCGGCCCTGGTAGTTCATGATGTATTGAATGTATTAATATTGTTGCCTATCACATTTTGGTACAATTTTTTCTATTTCCTTTTGTTCCCATTAGTTAAAAAATTATTGTTCAAACTTGAGGGGTTCGGTGAGTGGTCAGTGATTTCTCTAGGGGTTCGGCTCCCTTGAAAAGGTTAAGAACCACTGGTCTATAGCTAAGTTCTACCGTCGGATGTTACACATTCAGCTTCCTTGTCAGATCGACCTGCACGAAAGCCAGCGTATTTGGTTTTCATTGCGTCTTTTAATGAACACTTTCGTTTCGACATTTCTAAATTACAATGTTTTACGGTACTTTTGCCGCTAACCAAGAAGGAAATACAATAACCTTCAAAATTAAACGGCAACAACATGAAAATGGCTACCGCTGGTTTTATCGTAGAGCCTGGGACTATTATTACGTTATTATCGTCTCAGGTAGAGCTAATGAATACTTGTTTGCGTGTTTCTGGCTACATCGTTGTCCTAGGCTCCAAGTAAATCTATAAGAAAGTAGGCCTATGGGTTACACGTAAGAAAATGACAAAGTGGAAAACCCGGACAAAACCGAAATTCTGGAAAACCGCCCGGACGCCCGGACAGGGGCATAAAAAGAGGACATGTCCGGGGAAACCCGGACGTATGGTAACCCTATTATTTGTTTAAGATTTACTATGATTGATTTAGCTGTTACGCGCTTTTGTGCAAGATTTCCATTTTTATTAGCCTACAGTCTAATAATAATAATAATAATAATAATTTATATGGGGGTGGGGGGTGAACCCGTTAAACCACCCTTATAAGTACGCTCATGAATCGACGACTATTTTAACTGCGAATGTCCACGTTGCAAACAAAATCTGCTCGGAAGTGGCGGCAGAGAAGCTAAAGGGCAGATTTTTCAGGAGAAAGAATCCATTCCTTACAGAAAATCGGGGGAATATATAGTTTCAGACCGCCTTCCCTAACTAAATCCAAAACTGTTGCTTTTATGGTTAAACAACGACGATCATCGAACACATTGGTATTTCCATAGACATCATATATTAAATGTATGATGTCTATGGGTATTTCGTTGGATGCCGCGTAGCGCCGCTTTTTAAAGCGTTTTCATTTTCAAACGTGCGAATTTTAATATCCTACATGTAAGCCTAAACACGAAAATAAGATTATCATGTGCTCCTTATTGACGTGGAACCGAAACTAAATTACTAAAATCGACTTATATCGGCTCTCTTAAAATTGTTTAGAGAATCGGTCAATTTGATTTTCATGGCCTCCTTGAGTCTCCTTCCAAGGTTCAGAAGTAGGGCCTACGCATACAATTTATTGGGTGATGTCGTAGTTGAAACAGCGGCAACGACTTTTGAATGAATTCCCGGTTAACAAATGAGTCTAGGTATCATAAGGTAAACATTGGTAATTTTGAGCGAGGACCACAATCTATAGGCCTACAGGTTTACCGCATTGGTTAGCGCGTGTACGCCTCTGGCGGGTCACTTACGAATGCCTGAATAAAATGTTCTAGTCTGTTATTTGTAAATGACCTGGTATTATGACCATAAATCAGTCTGAGTTGTGATTTTGCAATGTTTGATTTTATGGAGGTTGTTTAGATTAAATTACATTAATGCTTGCATGTTTGAATGTTCAGAGACATACACAGGCTAATTATATAGACATTGCTATACACTACATAGATACATGCCCCTGAGTGGCGCTATATAAATGTTCAATTACAATTACGTCTGTCTGTTATTGGGTAAAACCGTAGTTTACATTGCTAAATTATTTTATATTGTCAATTTAAAATTGAAGCTGGATTGATAAAATAATTGTTTGCCTAAATGGAAGTTGGATTGATTAAACTTATTCTTACCTTAATTCGAAGCTGGATTGATGAAAATAATTGTTTCCCTAAATAGAAGTTGGATTGATAAACTAATTTGCTTCAATAGGAGCTGTATTGATGAAGTATTTTGATTATGGAAGTGGGATTGACAAAAAATTCCTGCCTCAATGGAAGTTGGATTGATGAGAAATTTCTTGGTTAAATGGAAGTTGGATTGATGACAATAATTCTTGCTTAAACAGAAGTTCGATTGATTAAATAATTTTTGCTGAAATGGAAGCTTGGATTGATGAGAGTTATCATGGACATTGTCAGACTGCTTACTTACCATTGTTAAGTTAGGCTTTGAAGACATTTAAATAATTTAGCAAAGTAAACTACAGGAAATCCATGTTATTGTAGGCAATGGCTGATCAGAAGGAAGCGATCGTGAAAGCAGATTGTGACGGTGGCCTTGGGAATGTAGTCTCAGCTGACCAACAGATTCAGATGGCTGATGATGGCAGTTCTACTGTTCACCCCAACCCCGAAAGCTCACTCAACGATAATTTTGGCATTCTTGTCTCGGAGTAAGTTAGTCACGACTTCCACTTATATATGTGTAGGCCTAATTCCGTCATATTTTTGATTGCGGATGTAGCAAATGTGCAAAAATGAAATGTATATAAATTCATTCATTCTGAGAATTTATATAGCACCTCTTCTTATGTAGACCTCTTCAAGAGATCTACTCAGGGCCATCCATAAATTACATCATGCACCTAGGGGAGGGGTCGGAAATTTGTGACGTGTGACATGGGGTGGGGGTGGGTGGGAAATGTGACGTCACATCCGGTCTATGTAATTAAATTTAACAATTAACAACAATTTAATTTTAACAGTAACAGCACTAATTTAGAGTTTTAAATATACATTATTGTTTTATTATTTTAATAGGTAGGCTTGACTATAATGAAAGAATTGCACTAAGCATGGCTATGGTGCAGAGCCATGAGTGCAATTCCTTCATTACATATTGTACATACAGACAGACAAACTGTTATGAGGGCTAACAAAGTGCAAACTTTTTTTCTTCCTCTGACTATATTCCTCATTCAAAAGTTATAGTGCTATATGTTACCTTACTTAAACTTTAGAAGTAACAGATGATGACTGTAATGAGTGGTGGTGGTTGTGGTGGTGGTGGTGGTGGTAGACCTAATATGTCTCTTAGCTAATATTAAATAGTGAGATGTTATACACACTGAAAAAGGTCAACAAACATGCATTTCTCTTACTCTGAAAATGTAATGTGTGTATGTATTTGCATTTATTCGATCAAACTTTTGTTGTCAAAATGCAACAAGTGACAATTGTTCTAGATTATAGCAGTTATGAAAAATATGGGATGCAAAGAGTTTTTCTTATTGTTACTGACAGTGATTCTCCTGTAAAAGCTATGCTACCAGAAGAAGTTCTAAATCTGGAAGAGGTGGACCTGTCTCAAGAATCACAGCAACAGGTGGGAAAGACTTCCACTAATATATCAAATATAATCTGATCTAATCAGCTACAGGGTCTTCTATGTTGCTGCTGTCATAATGTACCAAGCTTCGATTGATGACAGCATTTAAACAAAGCTACTTCCAGAACTGGGCAGATCTGTTTGCCACCAGTTAATGCCTTATGCATGAGACACCTGCACTATAGAAGTCACTAATAATTATAATTAATACTAATGATCTAACTGAGGCATCTGAGACCACAAGACAAACAAGCTGTGTTTGCCTGTGTACTTTCCTCTGTGTATTTTTAAATCTCTTCCTGTCTGTCTGATCCTCTGTCTGTAGGCCTGTCTCTTTTGTATGTTCTGTGTAGGTCCATCTGCTTTTCTCTTTGCATGTGTGCATGACTATTTCTATTTCTTTGACTATTTAGAATTGATCGTTAGATGTTGTTGTTGTTGCTGCCGCTGAGCAGGAATTTCCTGCGATGTTCGTACGAAAACGAGAAGCCCTGAAGAGAGTTTTCGACCAATTTGAAGAGCAATTCCCGGTTAGTGGTAATCTCTGCCTGTCTCTCTTTCTGTCTCTCATCGTCTCTGTGTTTCAGTTATGATCTCTTTCTCGCTGTGTCTTTATCTCTATCTTTCTTCTCTATCTCTTTCTTATTGTCTCTCTTTGTCTCTGTCTGTCTGTCTGTCTGTCTGTCTCATGACAATGACTTCTCAATATTTGACTCAAAGGACTGGAGTTCAAATCTGAGACAATGAATGTTTCTTTCTACAAGTTGCTATGTCAGTCATTAGAGAAAACCCCAATTTAATTATGGTCATAATTAATATCTTTAATCTCACTGGTGTCTAATGCAGAGGGCATCAACAGATGGTGCACCAAAATCAGACCTTAAAATGCAATGATAAATAGATTATCTGTCAGAAGAACACTGTATTTATGTTTGTCTGTCTGTATGTAAGTATGTATGTATGTAGGCCTGTATGCTTTTATGTGTGTTTGTATATGTGCATATTTTTTATGTATGTTTGTGTGTATCTATGTATTTTTTTTATCTCTGTACATGTCTGTGTTTAAAGAAACTTGACGAAGAGCCAGAGCCAAAAAGCATGAAGATTACAGAAAGCACTAGGTAATTGCTTTGCCTGTGTGTGCTGTTGAGCTATTATCTATCATTCAGTTGGTTTCGTCGTCATTGGTCTGTCTGTATCTATTTGGCCTATTTGTTCTTTTCCGCGCTTGTCAGGGTCCACCCTGTCGGTCTGTCTGTCTTTCTTGCTTTTCATCTGTTTACAATTTGATGCCTAGTCTCTAAGAAGTGATATGGAAGTATTTAAAGAAGTTAATAATAATGGTGATAATAATTATAGTAGTAGTAGTAGCAGCAGCAGTAGTAACAAAAACAATGACAATGACAATGGCCGTAACAACATTATTGTTGACCACTGTGACCAGTTTATTTTCTCGGTTTTTGTTAGTTTATTAAGCAATCCAACTCAATGGAATGCCAAAAATCTAGTGGACGAGTGAATGCATTAAGTGATTACAGGTGACAAATTATGCTGGTGTTGTATTATCATCAATGTATGTTTGGAATAGTATACCGTTATCTATTCGTCAACTACCTGGTCTGCGTATTTTTAAGAAAAGACTACGCCTTTACCTCATTCAACAAATTACTTGAATTCTTATTTTCTTTTTATTGGGTGTGTTAGTTAAGTGTTAGGTAAGTTATGTTAGTAATTTTGTTTAATAATTTAGCCATTTTCTGGTCATCTAAGTTTTCGTGTATTCACAAGAACCGGCTGTCATGCATTATTTCTGTTTCTTCACAGTTATTAGGTGGCCCTATTAGCGGGATTCTTCATCCCTTCTGGGTCTCCTCCTTGGTAACCACAACTGATGTAATTTTACTGTGTTTACTACATTTACTGTGTGTGTGTGTTTTTTTTTAATATTGCTATAATTGTACCATGCTGGATCAGGAAATAAACTGATTTGATTTGATTTGATTTGTATACTTTACATTCCCATTTCAGTGTGACTGTGTGCATTACAAATTTTTAACAGCAATAATGCATAATGTATGTCTAAATATACAAGTCCTATTATACTTTTTTTAAATAATCACACATAACATTTTTAAAATGCATAGATAGACACATAACTAACTATACACGTTATCAGGTAATAAATGTTCATGTATATACATGTATAAATGCATGCATACATGCATACAGACACACACATGCACATACACAAACATATACCAAGCCATTAGGAACATTGCTGGATAATAATCATTCACTAAGATATCATTTCTATGCTGATGATACTCAAATCTACATTTCATAAATTTGACAGTCTGTCATGTGACTCATCTATACAGCTGTTATCTGCTGTCTTTGATGACATACAATCCTGGGGAGCAGGTGGAGCAAACATTTATAAACAAATTTCTGCCCTGGTGGGGTTTGAACTCCGACTTCTTGGTTGACAGTCCAGCATGCTAACCACTGAGGAACTGTAGTTCTTGTGCTGGTTTTCGTGTGTTGTTTCGACTTATGATGGTTTTCTTGTGGAATATGTTTGTATTCTTTTTCTGTTCCTTTAATAAAGTGAGTTTTATCATAAATGTAGCGTAGCTATCTAGTTGTCTACGAGTCAGAAGTGGGACCAGCAACAACAAAATAATCCACCAGTATACATGCACACAACGTACAATACATACGTGTTTAAATCGGTTGAAATTTTATCTGGTCATGATGACATGCATACATACATACATACATATATGCAGTCAAACTTATGTACATCAATGCACTTGATGAAATATGTTTAAATGCAATCTGTTCAAAGCAATACTGTGTGCACCGCCTGTGCTGCTGAAGTGCAAGACTCTGGCTCAGAGACAATCACAGACGGACTGAAGAGCACGGAATCGCGAGGAGGTAAACCGGCCAGAGAGAAAGTTGCTCCACAAGCAGCCGGGACACCCAAGGTATTTCCATTGCTCGAAAGAAAGCTCACACGTTCAACTTGCCTTCGTTGCATACTTAAATAACTTTGAACACAATAAGTCGGCACAAATCATGCTGGGACAAGAATATGAGTGTCCTCTTACTTCTGTGCATTAGCGTTGCCACAGGGGCAAGGGGCAGCTGCCCCTTCAATCCTGCTCTGGGTGGGTCCTAGATTTTGTGCAAATCCAGAGTTTTATGTGGCTTAGCAGTTTCTTCCCAAGAGTAGTTAATTATTGTAGAGTCTCACATAGACCGGGTGCGACTTGGGTCCTCAAGCAGTTGTTGCTACTCTTTTGGTCAGGTTTAAGGCTAACCTGACTCGTGTCAGGGCGCCTATGATATGCACCATTGGGTTCCTACAAGGCCCTGTTCGGAATGCCTATGAGACAGACTTAAGATGACTGTTTAGTGCCACATGTCTGGAAGGTTGCAATTGCCAGGACATCCTTAGAAATGTCATGCACAACTCAGCACGAGGCTGCCAGTTTGATTCTAGGTTACCAAAGCCTGCTAGAGGAAGAACGGATTAGTGACGAAATGCCGGATCTGGTGTCAAGGGAAAGAGAGGCAAGGCTGGCAGAAGCCAATACAGACTATGCCATAGCCAACTATGATTGCAAGAAATCTCTTCCTTGGTGGGACACCAGACTCGCAGCAGAGGCACTGTATGGTATGAGGTATGAAATAACTATAAGGCACCTCTGATTAAGTATCTTTCTTCTTTTAGGTTCTTTTTTGCATCATCATTTTATGCTTTTTGTAATAGATGAAGTAATTATAGCTTGAAGTCGAGCAATATAAATTTACGAATATAATTGCTATTAAGCTAAAAATTTATCTTTTGTAGTTATTTATTTCAGACGAGAATGTTAAAGCCAACAGATATTCTCTTCTCACAATGCGACATTGCTGGTAAATTTGGTGACGGACATGAGTTGACTGCTACCATGAAGCAATTAATGGATGGAGTTAAGTCGCCTGAGGATTTAGAAACCATCAAGGTTGTGTTGTGGAAGGGTCATTGGTGGACGCTTACAGGCAACAGGCGTCTCTTTCTGTACAAAGAACTTGAATCACTGGGATTAGTGAAAGAGATCAAAGTAATTGAAGAGGATCTGTCGAGCACCAAAGTGCAGGACTTACTGGATGAGCGTATGACAACAGTGACGGATGGCCAGTCTATCACAATAAGACAATCTGGTGTACAGAAAGACCTTCAGGAAATAATCCATCAGTGGAAAAGAAACAACATTGGAAAACAAGGTAAACCACTTTCCAGTAGAACATGAAAAACAAGTGAATCCAAAACAGATTTTCTATATATTGTCATGGTTATCCTCGTTGTCATCATCGTCATCATTGCATCCTCTACTCATTGTAGTGATCAGCATCATTGTCATCGTTGTCGTCACTGTAGTCGTTATGTCACCATCATCGATGGGCTTAATATAGCGCAACCCTCAGATGACTAAACTATTGTGTGTATGTTTCTTCTACACATCTATCCTGCATATATATTTTTCTGTATAATTATATGCATGTGTCATGCAGGATATATGCATTTATAATATGCATATGTATATAACTATATCCAACGCGCCACCGGGGCCCCCAATACATAATATATATTCTGCATACATATTTATCTGGACAATGAAGATTTTGAGTGTATCTTATGGATTTTGAGCTAAAAATCACCTTCAGATTTTCCTCTCATTTACCGGTTTTGTGGAAGGCATTCAAAGATGTTAAGAATTTGCGTGGTAACTACAGAGCGCCATATCAGGTCCACCTGGTTGACAACATGCTTGAAGTATACAAAGCGATGAAGTGCAACATGTAGCTTTTTTGCATTCAGACTTGGATTTCTTCCTTGCTAATCTTGGTGTGCAGTCTGTGAAAGATTCACCTTGACATTGTGATGATGGCAAAGCTGTTTCAGAGCAACTGGACCCCATCAATGTTGTGTGGGTTCAAGGCTCCTCTTCTGAGATGGTCACTGTATAGGGAACAAGTCATTCATGCACAACTCTTCAGTACCACTGACATACTTTTGTGTTTAGATAGAAGCACTTAAGAAATGCAAAAATAAACGCTGTAACTCAACAGTGAATTATCGATTTCATGCAATACTTGGAAATCACAAATGCTGAGATATGACTCTGCAATCAGGCATGATCTTTTAAACTCGATGCTTTTATGTTGCACCTTTTCCAGAATACTTCTCAAAGATATCGCAGCTTGAAGGTATTAATGGCAATATATTCACTGCAGTTCCACCAATGGTCTCATCTGCAGACGATTACAAGGCACGCCGTAGGCATGGTGGCTGATCAGTTAGAGCACTCAACCTGTAACACGGAGAGTACGGGTTCAAGCCTTGCCTGAGGCAGTTACTGTGTAGGGACCTTGAGCAAGTTCACAATTGATCAGCGCCGATGTTCTGTTGTATGGTCGTGTGCACTTCTGAACTTTGGAAGGAGGGCAATATGACATGTTTTGTCCAGGATGAGTGCCGCTTGTGGCTACTCACGGGTGCTGAGTGCTGTCTTAGTTAATCTTAGGTGCCCTTGTAGTGGTATGGCCGCATAACGGCACCATATAAATTGTCATTATTGTTATTATTTTTTTATTATTATTACTATTATTATTATTATTATTTTTATTATTATTATTGCAGAGGTGCTATATAATTATATATTGTATTGTATTGTTTGACTGTTTCTTACAGAAGATGGCAAGGAGAAGAAAACAGAACCATGTCCAAATGAAACATACCTCTGTCTGGCGATATGAGAACAAGAACCAGAGCGAGGTATTGACTCGTTGCTTAGCGACAGAACAACCTGTGATGTTAGATTTGTGCTTTGTTGATGTGCCATCATGTACAACTACTAAATTGGTGTTATAGCAGTGCTAGATTAGATAAAATGGCCATAAAGTTTTACTGATTTGAGCTTCATTCCGTAAGCGCTTGACAACCATTTTGTTCGATCCTGGATTTCCGTCATTAGGTTGGGAGCGCTCCTAATGCTAATGAGTCTCTCTTGCAGAGGTGCTATATAACTTACTATGTGATTACAATTGCAGTTACAAATTTATTAATGGCTTGTTTCTGCAGTTGAATGCTGATCTCTTCGTGTCTTAAGCTGGACCTATTTAGATCGGTTGGATGGCCTTGTACCTACACATTGAGAAGTCCTTACATTTTCATTTTTGGGAGTTTCAATCATCTTGGCTTGCAAATGTTGATTCTAAGGTTTAGGCTACGTGAGCTAAGGTGTTCAGTGTTTAGAACAGTTTAGGCTTGATGTCATGTCACTTACAGTTTTTATTATTATGATTATTTCATTTTATTGTTATTTTGTGGGCAGTTTGAATTTGTGGGTCATAGTATCTGATGGGTTAGAGCGTTCAGTCGCTCACCTTGTAACGCGGAGAGTACGGGTTCCAACCTCCTCCCTGCAACGGTTACTCTGTAGGGACCTTGAGCAAGTCCTTCACTCACAATTGCTCAGGCCATCGATTGATACTTGGTCATTAGATAATGGTGCTTAATAAATGCATGATAATAGCGATCTAAACTTAAACTGTTTGTGTTTGTTGCAGACTTTGAAGGCATTTTTGACGGAAAACAGAACATTTGGATTTGTCATTGTGGATGACAACTGCGCTGTCTTTGGTACTGTAGCCGGAAACACGCCAGGAATTCTACGAAAAGTCACAGTCAAACTGCCTCCAAAATACGGTATGCATTCGTACCTGTCTCCATGTTATGATGTAATGTAAGTACAAGATCTACTGCAGCTCTGATAATGGGGCAACATCAATACTCCTTCAAACACTGGAAGTTATTCCAAATGTTCTATTCATTTGCTTTTCTAGTGATTGTTTGTTATCCTTTCAGATAGTGGTGAAGTTTTCTTGAAATCTTCATAAAACCATACAGTTTGCAGTTTATTGCTTTTTATCTGTCCTTGTATCATCTTGGTAACTGATTATGGAAATTAGAGCTTAGCTTTCCATGGTTGTTTGCTTGGTTAGTTGCTGTTTAATGACGCTGTACCAGTTACCTCATTTATCCAGGCTTAGGACTGGCACTACTAGAATACGGCCAGTGGCAGAGTTAGTGGTTAACTGTGACTAATGGGGCATACATTTAAAATTATCTGGGTTTTATTTCTTAACACACACAATTAAACAGTGTTTCAGTTGGATTCTTGACAGGAGTAATGGAATAGAAAATGAATCTCATTATCTGTGAATTAGATTCTATTTCTATTTCTGAATGAAAAGAAATTTGTAGTTGATGGAGTTTACGTTCTGTCATCATCAAGAAAAGAGATACACGGGTTTTCATGAATCATCATTTGATACATTTCTGGTCAAGGTGGAGACAGCATCTGGAACGATGCAGTGCGGAAGTATGTTTCAAGGGTTGCCAATGTAACCAACGAGTTGTTCATGAGTGATAACCGACCGAATGTGAGAGGACTGATACTTGCCGGAACGGCAGATTTCAGGACGGAACTCAGCCAGGCAGATGAACTGGATATAGTACGTTCCAACTATACAATACACTACAACTGTTATTTCACAATGTTCACCTAACAAAATTCAGAAGTGTAAATGAAATAGGCAAGCATTAAGAGCCATAGGTAGACTTTTAAAACTAAGCCTTCAGTATAGAGCAAGACATTCTTGCTGAGAGTTGCGAACATGTCGCCACTCTTCTTGCATTAGTATCCCTAACAGCAACATCAGTAAGTAAGTAAGTAAGTATATCCTTTATTGAATTGTGGGATTGGCTTTGTAGCATTTTTTCATTTTGGAGTTGATGAATTATACCAATAAAGATTCCTGCATTGACAGCACTCTTTCTGAACTTGACCATATCTCTGAGTATCCATTAGCAGTCTTAAATTAAACCATGCTAGGACCAGAGAAATGGTCGTCAGACGACCAAGGACCAAACCTATTGCTCCCTCCCACATCCTGGGCATCGAGAGGGTCCAGGCGATGGTTATTTTGGGTGTCACCATCTCTGATCGGATTGGCTTTGAGTCACATTGACAAAATATGCTGCAAATCTCGACAATCCATGTTCACGTGTTTTGGTCGCTCACTGTCTCCAAGGTCAATGTCTCTGAGACATTGTTAGAGATACTATCCTCACACAGCTACTTTATATGTTCCCTGTTTGGTGGGGATTTGCCACTGTAGGGGAACGTAAACTTCTTAACAGTATTCTGAGAAAATTGACCCAATCAGGCTTCCTTCCAACCGATTTTCCTAGTTTTCCTAGTTTTGACAAACACTGTTCTAGAGTTGATTCTACTCTTTTCCGTTCAATTCTCTCAAACCCTTGTCATATCCTTCACGACCTCCTCCCTCCCTGTTAGGTCACCACAATACGCAGCCCAGGTCACATGATCTTACCCTACCTAGAGTTGATGCCTTTGCAAAAAGAAGTTTTATTATGAGAATGTTATATGACTGCATAACTGTTTCTATTATTTATTTCTTCTGTAAGCTACTGTGCATTTGCTGGTAGTCAAATAAAGAATATTCTTACTACTTACTTACAAGTTTACAAATTTGCCATTTTGTTGGATAGTTGTGGTCATGTTTTGTTCATTTGCAGATTTATACCTTGATCTTTCAACATTTTATTAGGGTCATGTAATCACCTGTATTTTATTTATATATTTATTAAGTGTCATTATCTAAAGACCAGACATCAATTGATGGTGCTGAGCAATTGTGAGTGATGGGCTTGCTTAAGGTCCTACACAGTATAACCGTCTCAGAGGGAGGCTCGAACCAGTTTTTTTCGTAACCAATCAGCTACTGTGCCCTGTTTGTATTTGTTGAAATAACGTGCAAGGATAACTTTTTATGGAGATTGATTTATTTATTTTGTAGAGCTTGCAAGTAAAAGTCGTGAAAGTGGTCGAAGTGTCATGTGGTGGAGAAACCGGATTCAGTGAAGCTGTTGATTTGGCTGCCGAGGCGATGGAAAACATATTGTCCATTCAGGAGAAGAAGGTTCTAGGTCTGTGACTGTATTACTATTTCCAGGGTGATATAGTACACCAGAGACTCATTATAACATGCTCTGTTATTACAAGAATTCTGATATAATGGTCGGGTATATTTACCCTCTGCAGTACGATACTGGTTTACTTTATCTTTTATATATACTGAGTTATTGACCTGGTTTCTCTGATGGATTTTAATTATTTATTGTGATTTGACTTGAAGCGACAACTGATGTCTTAGACAGTATAGAAGTCATTGGAATGTGAATTGATAAGTTTCGATGTCGAAAATGATGGCTATACACACAATTGTGGCTGTTTAATGGATTTTATAAAAGAGTGAACTTTGACAGAACACTGTAGGCCTACTGTATTTAAATTAGTCCCTATTTCCAAGACATCACTATTCGACCAGGTCATCAGATTATCTTTCTCTGGTCATGCCAAAACCAGAACTGTTCTTGGTGCAATTGTAGCGTATAAAGTTTGCCACTCGTTTGTAAAGTATGTTAAACGTGCAGTTTCCAGTTTCTTGTTATATAAATAGGTATTTCAGCTATGTTTAAATTTTACTTGAAAGCTTGTTGGAGGCTTCACACGTAGTTTTGTTTGGATTATAGAGAGGTTTTCTGAGGAGATGTTTGACGACTATGGAAAATTTTGCTGTGGTGCTCTCGATACACTGAAGGCACTCGAAAGGGGAGCAGTCGAGATTCTGATTGTCTGGGACAATCTGGATATGCTTCGATATGTCATGAAGAACGATACAACTAAAGGTATAGTATCTAATCAGGCATTCTGGTCATTTATAGGTCCTGCCGGATATTCTTTTTTTCACTGTTAGTTAAGGTTTTGTTTTTTTTATATTTTCATAGTGTTTTGAATCGAGTTAATCATTTACTGTGTAATATGTACTTCAATATTTGCATTGCTGTACGAAACTTGATGTTGCACTGTTTATTTCTGAAATGTTGTTCTAGGTGTCCCTAGTTAGCGGGATCTTGATCCCTTTTGGGACTCCTCTTGCGGCCAATCCTGATATTTTATGTTGAAATGTCATGTGTTTTGATTTGGCTTCAATAAAAGAGTTTGATTGATTGATTGATTGATTGATTTGCAGATTGCTGAATGTAGTTTCCTTTTTCTGCTGATTTGGGAATGTGACAGTGGGTGTGTTTTATAGGGAAGTTAAAATTCACTGTCAGACTACAATAGTATAAGGAAGGGTTGTCCTATTACTTTCTTACTGGATGCTTTGCCAAGATATTAGGTTTGTTTATGTGTTTACCTATCCACAATCATAATAGTTTTCGCAAGTTGTTAATTTCTAAAGTTTCACTCTATTATGTCTCTGATATTGGGCTTGCTTAAGTTTTTCTCATGTTTTCCTAATATAATAAAGCATTTTCACAATTTATTGATATTTTATCAAACAATGAAATTGTTATTGTAATTATAAATTATTGTAATTGTGCCTCTTGAAGAAACAGTTTACAGGCTAGCAAATCCTTCTGCATTAGAGAGTACATTATTACTTGGTACTTTACACTTTGTGTAATAATTTTCTAACAAGATTTGTACTATTTATGGATATCTATTATTTTTTGTTCTGTATTTATTTTACCTGAGGAAATGCAAAGTACTTGTAATCGTAATGGCTGGAAATTCCTGTAGAATAATATTATTAAATACTATACATAGTGCAAGCATTCAGGATAACTCCTTGGTTTTTGTAATAAACGTACTTTAGTTGTAATTAGTAAGCCAGAAAGTCAGTCTAGCCTATAACAGCAAGGCAGAATGATGATGATAGGTGCCAATCATCTTCAACTAATAATTATCGATTAAAAAGCTGAAGATTTAATGTATTATGCCTCTTTAGAGGAGTATTGAGTGCATTTGTTTCATGCCAGTAGTTGTTCACTCATAATAATGTGTTACAGAACTCAAAATATAAAGTATTATGTGAAATCGTTATTCATTCATATGTTTAACAGAGGAGAAGGTGCTTGTTTTAACCCCAGAGGAGGCAAAAGACAAAACCAATTTCATTGATGCAGAAGTAAGTAACTTGACATGCTGTATTAATATCTAAGGTTTTGAATGTGCAGCAGCCATTATGCCGTGAGCGGCACCATAACAACTAACACCTCCAGCTGTGAGAAGCTGAGTGTTTCTCTTGGGCTGTGTGTGTAGTGTCCGTGTAAGAATCCTAAACGGTGCTATATAAATAGCCAGATGCATAAATGTGCTGAGAATTTAATTGGGTTCGATATAAATGGTTTATGTAAATGCCTGACTACTTTGGGAACAGATTACAAGCAAGCTAGTGGTTTCTCTGAACGTTTTTACCATTCATTGGCCTTCTTGGCATATGACCTGTCTGTTTATAACCTCTGTAAAGTAACATACATCTAAATGGACGTTTATATTTGTTCATTTACAGTTATGGCTTTTCACACTACACAGTTCAACATATACATACTCCTTTTTTCATAAACTGTACCTGGTTGCCTCATTACAATGCATTCATTTAGTGTGGATCCTGAAGACAGTGTTTAAAGAGGTGCTGTTGTATTATTATGATTGAAGTTTTAACTATGAAATTGTAGGGTGGAGAACCACTGGAGCTGGTCGAGAGTCAGTCACTGCTCGAATGGATTGCCATCCACTACAAGGAGTTTGGTTCCGCAGTGGAGATCATCACGGACAACACATTGGAAGGAACGGAGTTTGTGAAAGGACGTGGTGGCATAGCAGGTAATAAAAACTGCACATGGCCGGATTTATATTTAAATCTTGGTGTTATAAGAAGCAAAATTCTCTAAAATGAATTTAGCCCTTAATCTTCCCTCAACAACTTTAGCACAGTGCGACCCACCACTTGGTAAGATTACTACATTTAATAATGGCTTTGGATTCCTGAAACTGGGAGGTCATGAACTTTCCTTAACACCTAAATGACGAGTTGCTTTGGTTTCCCAGTCAGTTTTAGTACACTATCGTCGTTAAAGTGTTGAAGGAAAGTATGTTTTCAATAAGGTTATGTTTTGGACAGGTCAACTTTGAGAATTGAGATACCAACTTTGACTATGGTTTACTTAAAATGACTATCAGCTGATGCCTTGCATTATGATGAAGGTAGTATATGTCATATCACACAGGCAGCGGTGGTGAAGGATCTCTTCCGATAAATTCACTGAAAAAATGAGCAGGGTCAAGGCCATGCAGTCACTGTAGCATGGTCCATACATGGAGACCTTAAGTGGTGTGACACCCACTCAAATGCGCAGCAGTGAGGAAGGATCTCACATGAAATCATTGAAAATTGAGCCGAATCGAAGCCACACAGTTGCTATAGAAAGTGTCACTGCAAGCACTTCACTGTTGAAAATGCTTTTGAGACATGATTCTTCCACACTTTATGAAACTCCTCTTGCAGTATTCTGTACCATGTACTTGACTTATAATGCAGACTCGATACATGGTGTGACACTAGTAAATAAGCTTCGTGTTATGTTTTATGTACTATGTTCGGTGCCTTGCAGCCGGAGGGTTGCGGGTTTGAATCCACCTCAAGCCGCCAAGCAGGAACCCTGGGCAAGTCCTTCACTGCAATTGCTCATGCGCTCGGCGTGAAACTCTGAGTCAGTGTCCGTGCTGCAGTCGGGGCGCCTCTGAGTAGAAATCTTGAAGGGGCGCTATAACAAGTTCTCATACATACTATAACTTGTGAGTCTTGTGTCATAGGGATTCTGAGATACTGAATGGACTTCCAGAGCATGGAACCAGTGGATGACCTGGGCACCGACTTCGAAGACTACTAAGTCGCACGGTTTGACGACCAGCAGTGTCGTCATCTGTTGTTGCCTTGGTGGATTGAGAACTGGTGCAACGTCTCGACTAAATACTGACATTATAGACAAAATGTTTACTTTGTGTGCAATTGTTTGGCAGGTAAATTGAATTGATTCACAAAGTGCACATTTTAAGTTCAGATCTGAAACTATTTATGTCAAGTGTTAAATGTGAATTGATCAGAAACAAGATTGCAGCTTGTACAGTGTGTACAGTGTACACCCATCTTGTAAGAAGTAAAGAGGTAACTTAAGAAAAGGTGCAAGATTTCTTGTAGTCAGTTATCTTACTAGATCAGTGGTTCTTAACCTTTTCAAGGGAGCCGAACCCCAAGAGAAATCCATGACCACTCACCGAACCCCTCAAGTTTGAACAATAATTTTTTAACTAATGGGAACAAAAGGAAATAAAAAATTGTACCAAAATGTGATACAATATTAATACATTCAATGGTAGGCGATCTATTTCAAACAAAATTTATTAAATAAAAGTCGAAAAATAAAAATAAATTTTCACTCACACTCACTGACCCTGATTATGTACATATTTCAGAGGACCTCTGCCGAACCCCTGGCACTGGCTCACCGAACCCCAGGGGTTCGGTCGAGCACTGGTTAAGAAACACTGTACTAGATAATTCATTGCAAAACCAAAGGGCCTAAGATATCTAATGAAATGCCTTCCATGGTATGATTATCATATTGCAGAAGGCATTATTACACAATGGTCATTTTAAGTGAAAACATTATTGTCAAAATCAGTCTGTTGGAGAACCCTGGTCAAAGGAAGCTACGGTTGTACGAGTTGAAACAGATGACTCGTGAGCTTTGACCTCAATGGAATTAAGGAACACTAAGATACCCATTGACCATTATTTATTATTATTACTAGTAACTTTTATTGTGCTGGTGTCTAATGCACAAGGCACCAACTGATGGCACACTAAAACCAAGCTGTTAATCTGGTTAACACCCAGATGATCAGTCTGTTGAGACACAGAAAACAGCCGTGGTTGATAAACAACTTGAAACAGATCAGGTTTGAGTTGAGAACGAAATGACACAAGTGACTGAGCAGAACAAGGGGCCATCCATTTGGTACGTACGCATGGAGGGGAGGGTGGTAACCCATCTGCATCTGCGTATGCTTGCATACCCATAGGAAGGGGTAAACCTCGATAATACTTTGTCTATATTGGTCTTCCTTCAAATGAGGCATGTGCAGTTCAGGGATTACTATAGCAAGAACCAAGTAGGGCTGTTGGAAAGGATCACACTTGCATGCCCGTTACCTCTGACGGCTATTAACTGTCTTGCAGCTGTGCACTGAGTCCCAACAGTTTGGCCGCTTGCCCTATTCAGTCAGGATATAGTAGGGATATAGACCGTTCTATAGGATTGGGGGTAGGGGTGCGTGTCAAGCGTATCTACGCAGGTGGGGGGTGCCTAAAGCATAATATATAGAGAGGAGAGGTCAGTTTTTCCGTTTTTCTGGGTACATATACGACATACTAAATGGATGGCCCCAGCAGATACAGAGAGAGATTTCTAAAATTTAGGTCTAGCATCCAAAAAACTTGTTCATAAAGCAGAGTTTTAGTTTTAGGTATGACAGAGAAAGGCAATCAGATGACCTTGTTAAACAGCTGTGAGACCGACAAATAAGGATGATTTTAAATGCACCTATTGTGTTTGGCAAGAGTTCAAAGTTTTAACAAACCATGAGTCCCAGTTTGACAGATATTCTGTGCTGAACAAGAAGCCAGTGCAATGATTTAAGTAGAAGGGTTATATGCTCATACCTTAATGTATAGCCACGACTGTAGCCAAAGAATTCTGAACTCTCTCCCATCTCCAAAGAAGAATAGCATTCATCCAGTGCAACAGATAAACTATTCATCATTGCTTAAAAAGTCCAAAACTTGCTAAAATTATCATTTTTGAGAAACAGAAAAACAGATAATCAGTCCCATAGAACACACATTAAGAATCCATCTATATGGTGAAACGTGCTTAAACAAGTCTATACAGCACACGCACTGAGAACAGTCTCCACGCACATTTGTATCTGTGTGGCATAACTATATAACAACTCCATTAGCAATATATTTTACATCTTTCATGTTTTGCAAGTCCACACACTGACCAACTTCACAGACACCTTTCCTTTACAAAACATTTACTGCAAGTAGTCACATGCAAAAGTGGTTATAATGCTCTATGAGTCCTTTGGCCAATCAAGTTCTCCATACTGGAATTTTCATATACCTTAGCAAACAATTTTCAGTCGCTTGGACAAAAATAGAATAAACAGTGAAGGTTCGTAATAATATACCCCACAAAATCTGACCTCACCACAAATAAACTAACATTACTACTACTAATAATAATAATAGTAATAATCTTTTCATAGCACTTTCATCACACCAGACATCAGCAAGAACTAACCATTTCAGATCATACTAGTCTCTCAATTTATTTTCTTTAATAATAATAATAACATATAACAATATAATGACCTTTCCTTGCAATGGACCCAGATTTTAACTTCACAAGAATACACTAATCCAGCTTCTTTTCACCTATAGTATGCCACATTCTGGTATTTTGCATATAATATTATGGGTAACTCAAGCAGTTTGCACTGTGGCATGGCATATCGTACAGCATCTAGTAAGTATTAATCAGCTGACCAATAAAATCAATGAAACATGACCTCACTTGTACGAGCACTTCCATGATAAAATCTCTGTATATATATACACACATACTGATTACTGGTAATATACATGCATACAGTAATGCGTATATAAAATATCCATTGTGTTGAGCCCCAATGAATAGTTGTGTAAAACTTGCCAAACAGCTCTCTCCTATAAGTACCGGCAGCATACATGATGATAATATATTGTTACAGTATATGTAACTGGAGTTTCATAATAATAGGAACAACAACAACATAATAATAAAAAAGTGATTATACATATATAATAATTAGTAATTATATAAATAACTAACCCTTAAGTAACGAATGTTTTATCCTGTTTCGATTTTATTGACCTGCACCAAACTGTGCCCTTGGAATGACTGCAAATGGCTCAAGCCCTACTAGACAAAAGATGCAAGACTGATGGGATAAACTAACTTGGGTCACAGCCACATGATACTTGGAGCAATAAAAGGTTGAAAAGGTAGCAGTAACACAACAGCTCAAACCATGGTCCTGAAGTCATACAACGAATTGTTTGAGGTGCATATACAAGCATAAGAAACCAAATCCAGGAAGCCTTTTTTCGCTTCCCGATACGCAAGTTACTCATTCACCAACCCTAAAAGTATGGTGGGCTTGCTCAGCACCGGGCCAAATGATTTTTGCACAGATTCACCATATCAACAAGACAGTTTTAGAAATGTCTTTTCTCTTTACCTTGCAATAGTGCTATGTGATTTGCAACAGGAAATCTGTAAACTATTGCCAGGCAAAGAAAAACATTGCAGCTTAGAACCACTGGAGACAAGTTAAACTTCCGTTGTGCATAGATGGAAAGGATTGAAGATGAAACAACAGACATCACACACAGAACAACAGAATCTAATAAAAAAAATCCAATCATCACGTCTGCAGCACCGGTTTTGTAAAGTGCACATTTGAAATCAATGGTATGATCAAATCTAAAGTAAATGACCTTAGCAAATGTTCAGTTACGTACACGTATGTACACACATAAAGGTCAGGTCCTTTACAATCCGAAGGGTCATTCGCAAGAAACGCAAGACAGTCCATAATGAATATCAACAGAGCATTATCAATGCATTATGGTAGGATTTTACAAGAGAAAAGACTAAATAAAAAAATAGGTAAATTACTGCAAATAAGGCCTACATTTGTTAGCATGAATGCCTCGTGCATTAGACACTGGAACAATAGAAGTTATAAATTGCAATTATAAATGATCCAGGACATTTAATTTGCGCTAAAAGTTGTCGGAAGAAGTAAGAGCGTAACAGCAATGTAAACGTTACATAAATTCCTTTCATATCATGTGGCTCCAGAATGAATGATCATTTGTAAGTGAAGCTCCAAGATTTGACCAATTTAACCACAAACCAATTTGCCCACTACAGTGTGGACTCGTTAGTGCATTCCCTGTCTACACACACCATTCTGCTTGACAAAACGTGGCTATGTCACCCCCAAAGCTATTAACATGGATACTGGTTAACACACCATACAACACCTACAGTGTAGTACTAAATAGACATTTTCAGCGTTCTCCCTTTTTACATACTGCGTCATAAGACATGTCCCCGATAACTGCGCAAATGAGTTCACACTGCATATCACCCCGAATTAACAGTTCAACATTCATACATGCCAAATTTTATCTAGATACTAGCATCAAACGTGATTGGATAGATTTTACAATACCTCTGAAAGCTCTTTATAAATTCACCGACAGCCTGGCGCTACTGTCTGACACTGCTGCCAGGCGCCATTCTGCTATATGACACTGCATTGCAATTTCCCTTCCTATGTTCTAACGCTAAATTCAATTAGCAATTCATGTTCTTGACCATGTGTATTTATCCAGAAATGCTTTCATGTATATAATTCTGCTCTGGACTTGGTGAATAATCTGCACAAGATGCTCATCATTTGTAAAACTGTACTGCAGTAACTTGCACTTTAAGATACTTTTGTTTTTTACCTGTATTACCGTGTGCCAAATAGTTTTGGCAAAGTAATGCTTAAATGCACACTGGAAACTCATTATACTGCAGTTTGAGAGCCATATTGAGCACTGCCTTATAACACAGACCATGCTATAGTGCGGTCTTTTTCAACAGCTGAATTAAATCTGGGATCCAAGCCTTGACCATGTTATACAGGGTTGCCAGGTCGTCGCGAAAAGCGCGAGTTGGGCTACTTTTCAATGCGCTCGCGACTGAAATTTTCGTCCTCGCGATATTTGGGCTACTTTTGAAATGTCCCGCAGTCGCGACGGCGACATTATGAGTTCTCATAAATTGACCGCAGTAGGCTACTGGGTCACTGTTATTGGTGATAAAACAGCGAGGAGGGGACAAAAGGGAAGGTTTTTGGAGCATAAAAAAGGCAACAAGCAAAAAAAAAAGTCATCGCATCCGCAGAGGAAGAATTTAGCCCGCCCAACCTGAAATCCTGGCGCTGCAAGCAAAAATTTTGTGATGTTTTCATTAAGCTGTTCAGCTCGCGACTCTCGCGACTTTTGGGCTACTTTTTCGCGACCAACCACTTCCAACATCTGGCAACCCTGATGTTATATCAGAATTCTTGTCATAACAAAGTGTGTAATAACGAGGTTACATCGCATACGGATTTGTGTGATAATGATACGTGTTGATAGGAGCTTCTCACACACATGCATATCAACAAAGTAGGGACAACACATGAGAGTTTAATAGCTTCTGTCACAGAAAAGTTTTGTGCATTTGCAAAGAACCAGAAAATACTGTAGATGTCCATTCTATCGACATCAAAGTAATTAATTTCTTACGTTAGCATTACTGGTAAAATAAAGAATAAGCATCATAGAGTACAACAACACATCAATAGCTTCCTAAAAATTTTCCCAATTTACAGGCAAGTCTCACGTATACCTGTACATAACCATACTGTTCACATTCACGGTATGTCTTTTAAAAACTAACGTTGTATGACATGCATTTCCAATACGTTACTCCAAACGCAATGCAAACAATTGGCGTGTTCACAATACAGTAATATTTACAAAGAAAGTACGACAAAGTAACCAAACACATCGTCGTCATCATCAACAATCGTTAACGGTCCCACATTCAGGATGGAAGCAAGATACAGTTCAAGCATTTATTCAAACACTTGAGTAGATACCTTGAGCAGACACTAGATAAATTTAACTGAATGATTAACTGAATTATCAGAATAAATGCCAGCAACTGGCTCATTCACACGCAACTCCTTACCCACCTTCACCGGCGCCGCCCTCGACAAAACGTACCATACCCAATAAAAAATTGACACCAACCACAAACAATTGATGTTTACCTAATCCAAACAGAAAATTCCTTAAAGAAATATCAGAAAACAATGGCAAATGGACAGTCTTTCCACATCTGGCTCATCATTTATCTCAGAATATGCACATTATATTGGTATTATAAATTCACATGCACGTCATTGAGAAACCATAATAAACATTACTCGGTTGTACATAGAGCTTAAATACAAACTATACAGATTGTAATTGTAAACAGGTTACAGTACTACAAAAGGAATCCTCACTGCAATTACAGAATCGCAAATCCTAATTCGGTTTTCACATCACTGCAAAGAGCGTCATCAGTCACACTCACAAACGCCACTATTACATTCTCAGCAAATCTGAACTGTAAAGAGCTTGTTTCCTGTCAAACAGCCACTGTTTCACTGCATCAAGTATATGACCATCACAATCTGATCACAAAGTTCTAGTATCTGAATGTTGTAACTGGTAAATTATTCGCATGTATCAAGCACTGCTGTGCTGGTCCTTCAACTTTCGCAGCACTGATCATTTAAATAGAACACTTTAATGACAAGTGTGTACTAAGAGTGACTGGGAAACCAATGCAGCTCGTCGTTAAAGTGTCAAACATTCCAATCACCAACAATCATAACAGAATCCTACAATTACCTTAGAAAGTCAGCGTGTTACAATCTCGCCAACTGAAGAGAAACTTCTGGCCCCTAAAAATTTTACATGTGTAAGTCCAAAGAAAAGTTTACAGAAATGCATGTCTGAAAGAACTTTTAACATAAAACGAATTATGGAAAAAAAGAAAAAGAATGCAAAGCTGGTATGTCCAACACTTCTGACAAGAACAAACAATAAAAGCCTCAAGCTAGCCATTATTTTTATCTTCAAACTGAATAAATAGATGTTAACATACTACAATGCAGATGTTATAGTGAACTGCAAGGAGAACCGGCTGTAGGAAACAGCAAGGACTACATACCGTGTCCTGTTGACAACAAAATGTACTGGTTTTCAGAGTGTAACATGGGTTCAATTTAAGAATACTTAAATTGCATCAAGGCAGTCAACTCCAGTAAGTATCCCAACAGATATAAAAACTACCACTTCAGGCAACTTCCATCAGCATTTCACCTTGTAATGCTTGCAAAAGGTCAAGATATTTTGCACACAGTCACACATAATGAGTTTTCACAGAACCCATTCTTCTGTGAGACAGTTGCAGTTATAAAATGTTAGCACCTTCTTTTTTGACCTTGACACACCAGTCTGTGGCTCTGTGTTTAACACTTTAACGATGAGATGAGTGTACTATAAGTGACTGGGAAAACAATGCAGCTCGTCTTTAAAGTGCTAAAGCAGTTACATAGCCTTGTGTGCAGCACCCTTTCGAGGTACTTAGAAGATGCTGTTTTGTCTTGAAACACACACACACACACACCCAACCATACACATACACACACACCCAACCACACACACACAAACCCTCAAAAACAAACGTTAATTCACTGCATAGACAAGGCCATGCTGCTTCCTTTTGTTGTTTCCATTGCCAGTGTATGACCGATGTCCTCATTCACTATTACGCCAAAGTGGAGCTGAAATCTTGAAATAGCTGTCTTTCCTGGCATGGATTTGAGCCCCAACCTCTACGTTGGCAGTCCAGCACACTAACCACCAGATTATCACACAAACACCCCACAGACAAAAGTACCCAGTGCGGAAAACTTACATGTATGCAGGCCACGACATCGGCATCCTGAACCTTTCTTCAAGTCACACTCAACTTGAAGCATGGCCTTAAAGACCCATTGCTTGGGATTAGACTGCCTAGTAAGCTGTGAAATGAACTTCTTGCCATTCTTATCCGCTGAAAACCGTATAAATACTCTGAATGAATGAATGCTGCTCCATATGGTCAGGTCAGCACTACCTCTGAGGTGAGACATCAAAATGTTCGTTTGTAACTATTTAAAATGCACATCAGTTAACAAAATGCCTATCTACCGTTAGAATATTTAGTGAAAGGCCGAAATTCACGGGTGGTTTTATATTTACAGTCGCAATTTAGAACGTAAGACTATGTACACAACAACATGTAAATGGGTGATAGGTGAAGGCAATGCAAATGAGTGATGGGTGAAGGCACTTCTGTTGCAGTTTGGTATCAAAGCTTAACATTCTGGCTGTCTGTTAACATTAATGTAGGTGTACTCATACCCTACTCAGCTCGGATCAGCAAGGGAAGCTTTATTGCCTTTCGTCAATAAAATCGACCAAGTTTTGGAAATCGTAAGGTAAACTTGTTCAGTTGCTGTTGTGCATGCTATCTGGCTAAATTATGAGAACCCAAGGGGAAGCACCCTTAAAGGAGTAAGTACTGGTAAATTCCACTGTCAACCTCAACTGTTACCATTCACCACTTTACATAACCATAGTACAATGACCTCTATCAGCTGCACACGAGTTGCAAGATAACTCAAAGTTCAAGATGACCAGGCCAATTCCCAAGTGTAATAAACACCAACCCAGGGTAAACTTGCACTGGGTTCTACACATAAATTTCCACTGCTGCAGTCACAGACCACATCTCAGTCATATGACTGAACTCTAGCCCAGCAAGTGCGGCCTCGATTACAGGTCACAGTTGCTTGATTTATATTAACACTTTTGTATACAGCTTTTTCCAATGTGTCTATATCCGGGCCTTCTGAATGCCCCTTGTTTCTGTAGAGAACTCAAAGCTTTCTGGATGACAAGTTCCTCCTTATTCTAACCTCATCCAGGTTTATCAAATATAACAGAATCCTTGCCCCTGTATTTCTGAATACAAACTTTTTGTAGCAGCAAAAACTGAAACTTAAAACAGAAACAATGACTTAATCAGCCAAAAACAATGCACTGTACTGTTTATCATAAACTATTTCTGCAATTAGTAAACTATTAAAAGTAATTACAAGATACAATTGATTTAAAAGCCACATCAAACAGAAAAACCATTTACATTGAAGGTTCAGTGAAACCTGAGCCAAATCACCTCTATAGTACTCAGTCAGTCGTTCAGAAACATCGGTATGCCTTGCATCAGCCAATTACTGTAACACCAACTACAAGTAGTTTAACCATTTAACCTGAACAGAATTACCTGCCGGATAACATTTACCAAAAGAAACAACTTCGTGGTCAGAGTCGGTATGTCAAGTATAATGTCAGCAAACATTTTGCAATGACATAATTAGCAGTCAAGTCCAATTTCGATGAGTCTGACAGATTTTAAGTCTGTTTACATTACCATACAGGGTAAGCTACGCAATGAGTTGCATAAGTTTACGATGAGTTGCAGCGCTCATTTCAGTTACCACAGCCGACGTCATTCATAAAACTAACATTTTACGACCAACTCATCCAACTGAGTTGTCCTTTTGCACAGGGTTGGGTTTCATGGGGTGAAACCAAGCATATTTCTAGATCAGGGGAAATAAGACCATAATGTACCATTGTACATGTAATAAAAGAGTACTGGTTTGTCAAACTAAACAGCATGCTATTCAGAAGCCAGTTCAATTTGATGTACTAAATGACTCCAACACCTCTTCATTGTTATAGCAGGTCAAAAAAATTTTAAGCATAGATATAACTGGGCCTTCTTGAAGCGCTCCTGGCCTCTGTAGAGAAACAACTAAACATTTTATCATTTATACACTTCTGAAGTCAAACTCCTCAGCTTCATTAAGTATAGAGGAAATAATGCCAACAGCATCAGACTGATGGGGGGAGGGTGTCTTACAGCAGGGTGGATCTAGGCTTGGAAGTCAAAGGTGCACAACTACCAGGTATAGTGAAATCTGGGATATAGCTGTAAAAAATTAGTCAAAATGTCGAACTGCCAAGTCAATAACACCCTCTTCTGAGTCTGCCACTGTACAGTACAGACTGAAGCAAGTTTCTTGCACAGCCATTGTCCAACAAAAAACCAGAAGAAAACTGGTAGAGAAGTCTGACTGGACTTTGTTGAGACAGCGACGATTTCAACTGTCACTGCAGCACGATGTAACATGACAGAAACAGTTCAACCTGTCGCAGCTACCGGACCTCTGTCACTGTCACGCTTTGCTTACCATGATCTGTGACACGAAGTGCATTATCGTTACATCGGGGTCAAAACACATGCAGACTTCGAGATAGTCTTGGACATGAAGTCATGAATAGTTTAATGCAAATATTCCAGTTCAAATGCTATGCAATGGAGAATGCCAGACTCCGCCAATCACAAAGTTGGAACATCGATGACAAGCTGCGGAAACTCGTCGTCGGAATTGTCAAACATCGGAGAGTCGGCACGCGCCTGCGATTTCTTTCCCGGTGTCGACAGATCACCGCTATCCTGCTGTGAGTCATCCCCCTGACCACTCATGGTAGATGCATTCAATGACCTTGTGGCTGACTCTCTGGTTTTACCTGCACTATCAGATTTACGTGACTTTGTCACAGGCTTTGTTTTCTTCACCCTCTTGCTGCTCTTGGTGATCACAGGATCAGGGTCCTCGACTATGGTCAGAGGTGCATCGTCCGATCTCGAGTCCGAGTCACTTCCAACTCCAGTCGACTTTGGCTCGACGACAACCCGCTTGCTAACCGCCAGCTTTTTCTTCGGTGGCACAGTCTTCGTACGGCGCTTTTTCTTTGCCGAATCACTCAAATCTTTCGACCGGGACTGCTGCCGAACTGGGGTGGGGTTTGAATTCAGAGGTGCCAACTGCGGAGTCAGTTCTATGGACTCGGTTTCACGAGTGACGTCAGGATGGCCAAAGCAGGTCATGCCGTGATCCACTGAGAAGATGATGTTGTTGACAACGTGGTCGGCACAGTACGAATTGGGACATCGCGAGCAGAACTGGATGGCAGCTTTACCACAGACGTCACAGTGATGCCAAGGACAGAGCCACATCCCTGGTAATACACAAACACATCACAGCAATGGTCAATAATAAATGCAAAATATTTTACTACGTCAGACTTCTATTATTATTAAAGCTTTCAATGAACACAAAAATTTGTTGGCAAATGCATAAAAACTGTCTTATAAAAAAATATCATCTACATTGAGGAATTACAGTTTAGTATAATACTCTGGCACTCGTGTGGACTGCAAATCAATAATTTGAAACATGTTCAACACTTAAACGATGAACTGTATTGTTTTCCTACCAGCTTTTAGTACCTCTTTGTCATTAAAGGATTGTGTTCCACAGGATTGTAAACCACACAAAAATCAAAGCAGTTGCCAAGCAATTCTTAAACAATTTTGCATCATCACAATTGCCAGTATTATCATTTTGATCCTAATCATCATCAATTCCATCATCACAAAACCATGATATCCAATTCAAAAACAAACACCACCACAACCAACATCCCATTCATCACCACCACCATCAAAAACAACATAATAGCCAAATATATGTCTTCATATCAAACTACCCTAACAAATGCATCATCATCTTTATCTGTTGGCATTCTCAGTTACAAGTGACTTTGTAGTGAACACGAAGACGGCTAATTAATTATGATGCTTTATATATCATTTTTACATGCCGTTGTAAAAGAGCACAATTACCGTATAACTAACTGAAATTTTTTACACAAAAACAATGAACTCGGTCAGAGCTAATTTATAAAGAAAACCCATGTTGAATACTCTCAACTGACCGTGTGGTAATTTCGACTTGTGAATGCATTTCAGGTGATAGGCTTTCGTGCACTTTGGTTTGTCACAGAGGATCAGCTGGCCGAGCTGACCACAGCGGTAGCACTCACTTTCGTGGTCATTCACCATTTTCAGTACTGATCCGTCTTCGGTCAAGCGAGGCGACTCAATCAGCCGTAGCACCTGGCTCTGTCGCTGCATCTGACGAAGCACCTTGGAATTAGACTTAGTCTTGGTTCGCTTAGCCCTCTTGTCGCTAGATGGTGCTGCCTATTCATAATAAAAGGTAACAGACTAACAGTCAATTAGGCAACAAGTTATGATCCGTCAACCTAAACATTATAAACAATCAGTACAGCAAGACAGTAACTGTTTTAGATAAAGTTAACATGTGGATAACCTCAGCTTGCAAGAAAGATAAGATAAACTGTTCATTTATTAGTTAGGACAGCCATCCGTAAGGCATTGTCTTCGGCTTGACCCCACCATTCCAACACACAGTAAAGTTTTTACCCACACAAAAACAAATTCTAATGAAATCCAATGTCTTCTATAGTGCCATCGTCATAATGATCATTAAGTTAATCAAATCAAAATCATAATCAACTGTTCAGCAAAAACTCAGTGGCTGTGGGAAACCAGCAGTCTGGTGTGTCAACTGTAATTGTCAATGCACTTTTTATTTTATTTTATTTATTTATTAATTAAGGAAATTCACATAGCACCACTCCAATAAACAACTCATGTGAAACTCAATTTTTACGATACACCACGATCAAAAACGCAGATGCATAGGTGACAAATGAACCAGTTGCTCACCACGATTTTAAACTATGCAACAGAAAAAAATGCATAGTTTGTACGTAGTAAATAAATACCTTTGTAGATGTTTTTGGACCACTCTGAGCATCATCACCATCGTAGTCATCTTCATCCTCATTATCGCCATGATCGTCAGCATGTTTTCTTTTCCGTGAAGCTGGTTTCTCTGCATCATCTTCCTCGTCTGCGGACTTGGTGGCTGGATGCTTGCTGTTCGGATTGAGCATTCGATAGACTGCTATTGCTTCTTTCATAGCTAGGCATCAACAACAGATCGTCGACAACATCAACATCTTTTGCTCATATAAAGACAAATACAGTTGAAACTTGCTATAACACTGTCTTTGCAAGCAATGAGGTCATGTTATATAAATCAAAAAATTAAGTTATTGAAAATGACTGTTCATTTTCAATAGCTGTACTAATTTTTGGATTTATGTCCCCCGGCCATATTAAATCAGAATTCTTGTTATAATTAAGTGCCGTATAACCAGTCTCCAGTTTACTTATGCTACTGTACGTAAAACTCCTAAAGGAGATGTAATAATGGTCATTGGTGACTTTAATGCGAAGGTGGGAAAATATAATGGAGGAGGGGAGACACGTTAGGAGGTCATGGGTTGGGAGAGCAAAATGATGCAGGAGAGAGATTAGTGGATTTTTGCGAAGGAAACAGCCTGAGAATAATGAATACATGGTTTGAACAGCCAAAAAGAAGGTTGTATACGTGGACGTCACCAGATGGAAAACACAGGAACCAGATTGATTACATACTGATAAATAAAAGATGGAATAGCACGATAAGAGATGTTAGAACAAAACCAGGCGCTGACTGTGGAACCGATCATGAACTACTAGTAGCAACAGTGCAAACGAAACTAAAAAAATTAAAAAAAGGAGAAAGATTGATCACATACGACTGCAAGGAAATATCACAGGAATACAGAGTAGAAATAAGGAATAGATTTGAAATATTGGAGAGGGACGATGCAGAAACAGAGGAGGTTGAGAACAATTTATGGGAAAAGACAAAGGAAGTGATCTTAGAAACTGCGGAGAAATATATTCCGAAGAAAAGAAAAACTAAAACAACTCCTTGGCTATCGAAAGAAGCTATTAACATAGCCATATGCAGAAGGGAAGCAAAAAGAGAAGGAGATAAAGATAAGATAAGAAAACTGAACAGCGCATTCCAAAAACAAGCGCGCATGGACAAAGAAAAACATCTAAATGAATTATGCAAGGAAATGGAGGAGGAGGGAAGAAAAGGAAGAACTAAAACTATGTTTTCAAAAGTGAGGGAAATAACGAGAAAAAACACACCAAAAATGGGGTCGCTGAAAGCAGGTGATGGACACATAATTGCGGATGAAGAAGGAATGAAGAAAAGATGGAAGGAATACACAGAAGAGTTGTACAACGAAGATAAAAGAGTAAAGGTAGAAAAAACAGATGTAACAGAGTATGAAAATGAACCGGAAATCATGGAAGCAGAGGTAGAATGGGCTATTAAACAATTGAAAGATAATAAGGCCCGGGTCAAGACGGGATACCAATAGAAATGGTAAAAGCTGGGGATGGCGTGATGACAAAGACAATAACAAAGATTTGTAATAACATATGGAAAACTGGAAAGTGGCCAGAAGATTGGAAAAGTTCAGTCTTTATCCCTTTATTTAAAAAAGGAGACGCAAAAGAGTGTGAAAATTACAGGACAATAGCAATGATATCACACATAAGCAAAATATTACTCAAAATAATACATAAAAGAATGGAGAGTACAATAGAGAGAGAGCTTCCTGATAGTCAAGCAGGATTTAGGAAATTTCGTGGAACACGTGATCATATTGCCAATATGAGGTGGATAATGGAGAGACAAAGGGAGTTTGGACAGAAAGTATACATATGCTTCATTGATTATAGCAAAGCGTTTGACTGCATTAATCATGAATTGATGTGGAAAACCTTGGGAGAAATGGGAATACCGAAACACTTGATTCAACTTCTTAGGGGTTTGTACGAAGATCAGATAGCGGTGATAAGGACTGAATATGGAGATACTGACAGATTCAGGATTAGGAAGGAGTGCGGCAAGGATGCATTCTGTCTCCTTTCCTATTTAATATGTATGCTGAAAGGATAATGAGGCAGGCGGGAATGGATGAGGCTATGGAAGGAATAAAGATAGCGGGAAGAACAATAAACAATCTGAGATACGCTGACGATACAACACTATTGGCGGGTAAAAACCGATTTGGTAGAACTAATAAGAAGGCTCAAGAGTGAAAGTGAGAAAGCAGGACTCTACTTCAATATAAAGAAGACAAAGATCATGACAACAGAGGAGGAGGACAGTTTTGTAGTAGATGGAGAGGAAATAGAAACGGTAACTAGCTTCACGTTTTTGGGATCAGTAATAGAAAAAGAGGGAAAGTGTGATATGGAAATAAATCGTAGAGTAGCGATAGGAAAAACTGCAATGAATGGTCTGGAAAAAATATGGAAGGACAAACATGTGAGTATAGACACGAAAAAAAGATTGGTGAAGGCTCTGATCATACCAACAGTAACATACGGCAGTGAGACATGGACAATGACCAAGAAAATGAAAAAAAAGATTAACGCATGCGAAATGTGGATATGGAGGAAGATGCAGAGAATATCATGGAAAGAGAAAAGGACCAACGATTGGGTGCGCATGAGTATCGGAATTGAGAATGAAGAGACACTACAACAAACAGTGCTAAGAGCAAAGTTGAGGTTCTTTGGTCATGTCATGCGATCAGATGGATTGGAAAAGGAAATGATGTTAGCATATGGAGAGGGAAGGAGAAAACAAGGACGACCAAGGAAAAAGTGGATGGACGAGATACATGAAACAACTGGAATGAATTTGGCAGAACTGAGAGATGCGACGGCGGACAGAAGGAAATGGAGAGGCTTGATCATGAAGGTCGCTAGAGTTCCAGGAACTGACAGCACAAGGTAACAAGGTAACTGTACGTAACTGATTTGTCACTTTAATAAAATTCGCCAGAGCTTCCAGGTTGCTGCCCTCCATAACCTATAATGACATCCATGTCCAGTTAGTGTCTTGAGTTACCCAAATAAAGAAACCCTACTGATGACTGTCACCTTTGAGGTACAGTCCTGTCAAAAGAACTATGACACATCAAGCCTCATGCTTCGCAGATAAGCTCTGGCTCACCGACTTGATGTAATGCACATTGATATATAGGTGTGAGGTCAGATAAGTAAACTGCGGAAGACACTGATACAATGCCAGTTTAAGAATAGCTCAAACTTACAGTCATTGAAGGAAGTCACATTATAATATACTGTGGTAACAGTCAATGAGGCATAATTAAGAGACACTCCCAGTTGAAATCCAAGTGATTTCTATTGTTGTACCCTGACCTTTATCAAATATTTTTGCTGTTCCTTTTGCATCTGCTTCTCGGCAGCACTTGTCTCCTTCTTTAAATGGAAAAACACTAAAAACAGAAATAATCACAGCAGTTAACATCATGAACATGCTAGTACAGCAACAGTTGTAACCACTAGAACCTAAGTCAAAACTTCTCTGCTGGTTTGAGGACACAACAATGGCTGGCTGGCCAAGAAAGTTTCTAAGATTTCACTGGTTTCAAATTTTGCAGGTTAACCAGTGAAGGCTAGCTTAGTAACTCTTTCTTCTCTCACTTTAAAACACCCATCAGATCCTGTCTTCATACTGTTAGCCCAACCTAAACACCACTATGACAAGATTTTCCAATAGTATTAAATGCATGTATAATTTGTCACATAACATCAGAGACAGATTTCACATATACCTACCGACCACGATGAATCCACAGGTAGTCGTGTGATCCAAAGAAACAGACGGGAAATTCTCCAACCTGGTGTGGGAGATCCTGTATGTTAAGAGGTAGACTTGACGGATGGTAGATCTCCGCAGGCCACCACCTTAACAACGCATTAAATAAAGTTACATCGTAATGTAGTCAGATGTAAAGAAGACAAATTACAAAGCATGCAGTTGTCATCCTACACTATACAATACTCTCATTGTAATAGACACTGCTAAAACACCTTACCATTCTCCAACACTCTCTACCTCAATTTTAGTTTAATGGTCATTGTATCTAACATCATGATAATCTTTATCCCTGTTGTGATCGCCCATGACTGCCACCCCAGAATGCTATAAACTTAAAGTATATCCTCGCATTTATTTCAAAACATCCTCAAGCTCTGTTATACAAACTTCACAGTAATCAGCAGCAGCTCAATCCAACATCAATTCATCAATACCTTGTCATGCCTATAATAATAATACTGCAATTGGAAATTTATATCACTTCACTTCAACAAATCACAGATGCTTTATTACTCTAACCTAATGAACGTTAAGCTTATGAAAATACCGTCAATAGAATCACCCATACATTAAGACCCCTAAATAATAATTTCTAATCACGGGATCTCAAAAACAAAGTCATCCATACACTTTAATGAGTGACCATCTTGGCAATATAGTTTCGTTACCTGTAGCTGCCAAATTTGACCCAGACTAAGTCACCGTAGAGCGGGCTCTTGCCACGACTGCAGTCTGGACACTGCCAGGCACCAGATGGCGTCACGGTTATGTCAAGACAAGCGCTATGGTATGCAGCAGGACAGGAATCGCAGTACAACAGGCTGCCACCTGCAGAAATACAAAGCATGCATAAAGCAATCATATACTCCAGTGCAGCAATGAACACATGCATGTTACATGATGCATGGTGGTCAATTTCTAATACCATTTCCCTATACTTCTTTTTCATCTTCTAATCGATTTCTCATCCAGAAAAGCCACGTCTAATATGTGTTCCCGTTTTGGCCAGATCCTTCCACACGACACTAGGTCAAAAGGATTTGGTTGACCAAAAGGTCATTTCTACATGATTAAGGGCTTATTTATCATCACTCACAAGGCTCTCCAGTGGTCCTTTTCTTTAGGACATATCTGAATAAGTGGAGTGTGCACTCCCATACTGTGACAGAGGCTGTATGGTTGCCATGCATTTCCTAATCTCCTGTTCGCTCAACAAAATACATCTTGCTAAGGCACCACAAATCAAAGCTTTTCGTTTAGCACCCATTTGTGCTTCTGACCTTTTTGGCTGTATAATGTATACCCATTCCTGGCTATCACGGGAAAATCAGAGGGAATATCGATCTAATTTAATTCAATGACAACTGCTGTAATCACAATGTACNTTTAATGACGAGCTGCCCATGGTTTCCCATACATTTTAGTACACGCTCGTCGTTAAAGGGTTAAAGCATTGCCTTAAAGGCCCATTGGTTGGGATTAGACTGCCTCGTAAACTGCAAAATGAACTTCTTGCCATCTTTATCCGCTGAAAATCGTATAAATACTCTGAATAGATGAATGTTGTTCCAAATGGTCAGGCCAGCACTACATCTATGATGCTGCCTATGGAGGTGAGACATCAAAATGTTCGTTTTGTAACTATTTAAAATGCACATCAGTTAACAAAATGAGAGCCTATCTACCGTTAGAATATTTAGTGAAAGGCCGAAATTCACGGGTGGTTTTATATTTACAGTTGCAATTTAGAACGTAAGACTATGTACACAACAACAAGTAAGTTGGTGATGGTGAAGGCAATGCAAATGAGTGATGGGTGAAGGCACTTCTGTTGCAGTTTGGTATCAAAGCTTAACATTCTGGCTGTCTGTGAACATTAACTAACGTAGGTGTACTCATACCCTACTCAGTCTGGATCAGCAAGGGAAGCTTTAATGCCTTTCGTAAATAAAACGGACCAAGTTTTGGAAATCGTAAGGTAAACTTGTTCAGCTGCTGTTTTGCATGCTATTTGGCTAAATTATAAGAGAACCCAAAGGGATGCACCCTTAAAAGACAACTGGTAAATTCCACTGTCAACCTCAACTGTTACTATTCACCACTTTACATAACCATAGTACAACGACCTCTATCAGCTGCACAGAGTTGCAAGATAACTCAAAGTCCAAGATGACCAGGCCAATTCCCAAGTGTAATAAACACCAACCCAGGGTAAACTTGCACTCCGTCCTAAACATAAATTTCCAGAGTTGGTGCACTGCTGCAGTCACAGACCACATCTCAGTCATATGACTGAACTATAACCCAGCAAGTGTGGCCTGGATTACAGGTCACAACTGTTTGGTTTATATAAACACCTTTGTATACAGGTTTTTCCAGCGCATCTATTATTTGGGCCTTCTGAATGCCCCTGGTTTCTTTAGATAACTCAAAGCTTTATGGATGACAAGTTCCTCCTTATGCTAACCTCATCCAGCTTTATCAAATATAACAGAAATCTTGCACCTAGAGTTCTGAATACAAACTTTGTAGCAGAAAAAAACTGAAACTTTAAGACAGAAACAATGACTTAATCAGCCAAAAACAATGCACTGTACTGTTTATCATAAACTATTCCTGCAATTAGCAAAATATTAAAAGTAATTACAAGATACAATTGATTTAAAAGCCACATCAAACAGAAAACCATTTACATTGAAGGTTCAGTGAAACCTGATCCAAATCACCTCTATAGTACTCAGTCAGTCCTTCAGAAACATTGGTATGCCTTGCATCAGCCAATTACTGTAACATCAACTACAAGTAGTTTAACCATTTAACCTGAACAGAATTACCTGCCGGAAAACATTTACCAAAAGAAACAACTTTGTGGCCAGAGTACCGGTATGTCAAGTATAATGTCAGCAAACATTTTGCAATGACATAATTAGCGGTCAAGTCCAATTTCTCTGAGTCTGACAGATTTTAAGTCTGTTTACATTACCCTACAGGGTAAGCTAGGCAATGCAGTTGCAGCGCTCATTTCAGTGACCACAGCCGACGTCATTCATCACCAACTAACAGTTTACGACCGACCAGCTCATCCAACTGAGTTGTCCTTTTGCACAGGGTTGGGTTTCGTAGGGGTGAAACCAAGCATATTTCTAGATCAGGTTAAATAAGACCACAGTGTACATGTAATAAAAGAGTACTGGTTTGTCAAACTAAACAGCATGCTATTCAGCAGCCAGTTCAATTTGCTGTACTAAATGACTCCAACACCTCTTCATTGTTATAGCAGGTCAAAAATTTGTTCAGCATAGATATCTGGGCCTTCCTGATGCACTCCTGGCCTCTGTAGAGAAACAACTAAACGTTCTATCATTTATACACTTCTGAAGTCAAACTCCTCAGCTTCATTAAGTATAGAGGAAATAATGCCAACAGCATCAGACTGATGGGGGGAGGGTGTCTTACAGCAGGGTGGATCTAGGCTTGGAAGTCAAAGGTGCACAACTACCGGGTATAGTGAAATCTGGGATATAGCTGTAAAAAATTAGTCAAAATGTCGAACTGCCAAGTCAATAACACTCTCTTCTGAGTCTGCCACTGTACAGTAGAGACTGAAGCAAGTTTCTTGCACAGCCATTGTCCAACAAAAAACCAGAAGAAAACTGGTAGAGAAGTCTGACTGGACTTTGTTGAGACAGCGACGATTTCAACTGTCACTGCAGCAACATGACAGAAACAGTTCAACCTGTCGCAGCTACCGGACCTGTCACTGTCACGCTTTGCTAACCATGATCTGTGACACGAAGTGCATTATCGTTACATCGGGGTCAAAACACATGCAGACTTCGAGATAGTCTTGGACATGAAGTCGTGAATAGTTGAATGCAATTATTCCAGTTCAAATGCTAAGCAATGAAGAATGCCAGACTCCGCCAATCACAAAGTTGGAACGTCGATGACGAGCTGCGGAAACTCGTCATCGGAATTGTCAAACATTGGAGAGTCAGCACGCGCCTGCGATTTCTTTCCTGGTGTCGACAGATCACCACTATCCTGCAGTGAGTCATCCCCCTGACCACTCATGGTAGATGCATTCAATGACCTTGTGGCTGACTCTCTGGTTTTACCTGCACTATCAGATTTACGTGACTTTGTCACAGGCTTTGCCTTCTTCACCCTCTTGCTGCTCTTGGTGATCACAGGATCAGGGTCCTCGACGATGGTCAGAGGTGCATCATCCGATCTTGAGTCCGAGTCGCTTCCAACTACAGTCGACTTCGGCTCAACGACCCGCTTGCTAACCGCCAGCTTTTTCTTCGGTGGCACAGTCTTCGTACGGCGCTTTTTCTTCGCCGAATCGCTCAAATCTTTCGACCGGGACTGCTGGCGAACTGGAGCGGGGTTTGAATTCAGAGGTGCCAGCTGCGGAGTCACGTCTATGGACTCGGTTTCACGAGTGACGTCAGGATGGCCAAAGCAGGTCATGCCGTGATCCACTGAGAAGATGATGTTGTTGACAACGTGGTCGGCACAGTACGAGTTGGGACATCGCGAGCAGAACTGGATGGCAGCTTTACCACAGACATCACAGTGATGCCAAGGACAGAGCCACATCCCTGGTAATACACAAACACATCACAGCAATGGTTAATATTATTATTAAAGCTTTCAATGAACACAAATATTTGTTGGCAAATGCATAAAAACTGACTTATAATAAAATATCATCTACGTTGAGATTATTACAGTTTAGTATAATACATTGGCACTCGTGTGGACTGCAAATCAATAATTTGAAATATGTTCAACACTTAAACGATGGGCTGTATCGTTTTCCTACCAGCTTTTAGTACCTCTTCATCGTTAAAGGATTGTGTTCCACAGGATTGTAAACCACACAAAAATCAAAGCAGTTGCCAAGCAATTCTTAAACAGTTTTGCATCATCACAATTGCCAGTATTATCATTTTGATCCTCATCAGCATCAATTCCATCATCACAAAACCATGATATCCAATAGGGTGGTCGCATCTCTAATGGAAAATTTTCAACTTCAGTTGTTTACTTTCGCCAACCCGGCATTACGTGCCAATTGGTTTAAAAGTAATGTAGCCCAAAAATTATCCGGATCGAACAATATCTAGGACTCGCACAACGTCTTTGAAATTTTGATTTTTACAAATAATTTTCGTCATTTCGAGTAAATGTATTTGATTCGCATTTTTGGACCTATGTGTAGATTTAAACAGAAAGGCTGGATGATTTAACTTAAGCACAACTTAAAAATAATTTCTACAGTGTTTATGCTCTCGTTGATTGTTTATTATTTATTTTCATTGGCATTTTAGTGGTATTTGATCCGTGAGTTCCTGAGACCGATAACCACAAATCAATTCGAACAAGCATACACAAAAGGGTGCAGTGGAAATAAAGTAAAAATTAGAAATTCGAAAAGTAATAGCAACCAAAAGTTGCCCAATGGCATGGCTCAAAAACTGTTAAAAATTAAAAAAATATTAATGTCTTCCGCCCCCACCAGAGGGCCAAAGTTACGAGACAAAGCGTTTTTCGAAAAAATTGTAGGTTTTCTTGTAAAATATTCTTATTGAAAACTAATTAACTGCCATTCAGAATACCGCTAGAAAGAGCTCTTAAAACTGAATAAAATGATGTGTTATTTTCAGAATTTCCCCATATTTGTAGAAGTTATTAACTTTTTACCATTTCCTCAATAATAATAATAACTCTAATAAATAATTTTAATCACTAATCAGTGTAATCACTAGTAACCAGGCATGCAATAAATGTCATTGTGTTATAATCTGGACCTACTACAGGCAGTTGAATTTATTCCTGGTTTAAATGTTCACTTTTCATGGTTGATTACAACTATTATGCTTACTTTTCAAGTGTTCCTATATTTGATAAGGGGTAAAACTTTGATGGTGTTGTGCGAGTCCTAAATATTAATATTTTTTCATACAACTTTTTGTGTGATGTTTCTGGATGAAATGGAACCGAATGGCACCTTGGCGAACAATAGATTCACACTTTTATTTCTAAGGACCACCCTAATAAACAAATATAAGATTATGTGTGTTTTGAAACTAATCTATGTATAAAAGATACACACAAATCATCCCTACACATGTTTATATAGTATAAATGTACATCCATACATATATATCCATACATATATATCGGTTTACATTCTGGTTCACAAAAACAAAGTTCAAGCTAGAAACCAGGGCACCCACTCAGTTTGTTAGACCTGTCAATAGTATTATTGAGTTTAAAATTTCAGCATCTTATTCCAGCTGGAAGATGGTGCTCAATGACCTAGAAATATTACCATATAGTAGCATTAGCGGTAAATCTTAATGCTGTATAACTTGGTCAACAACCCAACATTTGTCATGGAGGTGAACTTCTAATAGTTTCCGTTGTGTTATACTTACTTACTTACTGGTATTTTGAACAAAGTGTAAAGTTCTTGCTGAAGGTCATGGTGTCTACTTTCTGTGTTTTTGGCAGACGTGTTTTCAGAAGTGATTTTCAAATTTACCATTTGTCAATGAAATTTAAGAGCTCATATTTAACACTTTAACTTTTCGGTGTGCCGAAATTAGCCTGTGGGACAGGATACAATGAATTCATGGCCATTCATAATCTTCTGGAGTTGTGGAAACTCTCTGACAAGGTTCAAACCCTGAGCTTTGATATCTGTCAACACTGAGTTCTAAACAACGGAGTGTGCGTTCTGCTGGAAGACAAGATATGTCGAGAGCTCATGTGGTTGGCCTGCCGTCACCATGTGATGATTTAGCCAAAGTATTCACCTTGTGCTGCGGTCAATCTAATTCATCACATATTCCAATCTTCCAGACATATAAAGCTGCTTGGGAAAGTGTGATACAGGACTGAATGTCATATTCGGCACGCATTTACCCAAATCCCAACCGGTATAGCACTTCATAAAATTTTAAAACATATTTTTATCATGTTTTCATCGCTCATCCAACTTCTACTTCTACTAAAACATATTTCCATCTCTCATCCAACTTCTACATCTACTAAAAATATTTTAATTGCCCATCCAACTTCAAGGTTATACCGCAATAATTGAGTATCAAAATCATATTTTCATCTCCCATCCAGCATCTATTTCTGCTATAAATATGCTCATCCAACTTTTAATGTTACTGCAATAATTTAGCATTAATATCATGTTTTCATCGCTCATCCAACTTCCAGTTTTACTATTACATTATTTGTATGACCTGCTATACCGGTTGGGATTTGGGTATATGCATCCGGCACTGAACCATATCATGAAACAGCACTCAGTTTTCTCAAGAAGTTAACTGAAAGAAAATCAGATTAAGAGATAAGTGGTCCAAAACTCATTGAGCTGAAGATGGTTGTCTTGGAAGTTAGCCTTCAATAATTCACTGGAGAGCCCTGGGCCAGTTCACCATGCATGTTGGATGGCCACGTTACTGTATGCCATCAAAATCTACCCTTTTCGTGATCAACGTGGTGCATTCAATCTAACGAAGAAGAAAGAATTACTCATGTGCAGCTTTGTTGCCCTTCTTTACACTAAAAGCATGGACAAAGGCCTCACTTGCTGCTGAAGATCGCGGACAAGATCTGTGACTTTGGATTGATCTAGGAAAATATGAGTCAGTTGACCCCGAGATCAGCGTTGCTGCCAGAAAGGCCCATTTGATCACTATTGATACCTTTCAGATGAGGCTGTAGGTCTGGCACTGTTCTCAGACCAACGTCCAGTAACAGATAAGGTGAATATTGTTCACAGAGTAACTGCAAAGTCTGGTGAAAGGAAGGTGAGAGGTGATGCTGCGGTACTGAAGGAGGGGCTTGCCTGGGTGATTTTGCAACCTAAGTGAAAACTGACACTGCTGTCACACCTGAAGATTAGTGATTACTTTCTTACATTTCCACAAGAGAAATGGATCGAGAATGAGGATTACAAACAAGGTAGAGAGAGAATTCAGCAGTTGAGAGTGGTGAACGACACGGCTCAGAGGTGTGTGTTTGCTCGACTGAATTCAACCGACTCATCACCAATAATGAAGAAAAGCAGTGTCTTCATCAAGTGGTCGTGACAAATAGGAATGCTATTTGCCTCACAACAATCAGGAGTCTGTTGTTGACGCAGTGCTTGCAGTTTCTAGACTCTCAGACTGTAGCGTGTGATTGAAGTCATAAAACCGGAACAATCTCCATTCATGGTCAGAACGATGTGTTAAGAGGTAGACTTGACGGATTCCAGATCTTCAAACTGGCCACCACCTTATAGATCAAAGTTACAACTGTAATGTAGTCAAATGTAAAGAAGACAATTACAAAGCATGCAATTGTCATGTTACACTATACAATACTTTCATTTTCTTGAAGGGGCGCTATATAAAACTCCAGAATGAATGAATGTACTAGACACCTACCACTGCCAAAACACCTTATCATTCTTCCAACACTCTACCTCAATATTAGTTTAATGGCCATTGTATCTCCCTTTATGATAATTTTATCCCTGTTGTGATCACCCATGACTGCCACCTCAGAATGCTATGAACTTAAAGTATATCCTCACATTTATTTCATACATATCATCCTCAAGCTGTTATACAAACTTCACAATAATCGGTAGCAGCTCAATCCAACCATAACTTTATCAATACATTGTCATAATCATAATACATGAAATTATATATTATGGTATCTCGCATCACTTCAATTAAGACAAAGATACGCTACAGACAACTCTAACCTGGGGGAGTGCTTAATATCAGGTTTTTTTGGCAAACCGTATTATTATCGGTTTTTGATCACTTCCGGTTTTTAAACAAAGATGTATCGTATTCAAATGAAGCCCATCATAGAAAATTTAAAATATTGGTATAATTTATCATATAATTCAAGTTACTGAATAACCGATAATCCCTACGTACCGTAACCTACATACACGTAGGGGTTCTATAACTTTTGAATGTTTACCTCAAAATGTACCAATCGTCTGCTACAGCTACCTAAAATGCAAAAATTATATTCCATAGGGGAAAACATTATACATAAAAACGTGGGGGGGTGGCTATCACCTCATTGGCTGTGGAAGGCGAGGGTTAAATCGCAGGTAAAATTACAGAGATGTGGAAGACTATTATTACCTCGTTGGCTGTGGAAGATCCGCTTTGCTATATGAGGCAATAATACGTCGCTGTGGGGATCTACGATTCCGTTGACTTTGGAAGACTTCGTTTTATATATGAATTCGATAATCGTTTAAGTCAATAATAAAACCAATTATGGCTGTTGTGACCGGTTACGAAACGTGTACGATTATACTGTCGTGGCCTACTCTAACCTAATGGATGTAAAACTTATGAAAATACCATCAATAGAATCACCCATACTAGGGTGTCCCAAAACGACAGAAACTTTTCAAAAGTTTATATATCTTGATGGCCAACCTCTAGAAAGTTTCTATAGGACTAGTTATTATATTGTACGAAGTTACAGCTAATTAGATTAACATTTAGGCGTGGCTCAAGCGACTCTAAGTTAAGCATTGTATAGCTGAGCCATACACATTAATTTACCATTGAGAAATTTTATCCCAGAGTATCTCAGGAACTAAAAGCAATCGAGAAGTGATTTTTGTGTCTATGACAGGGTTTTCCGGGGAGAAGTCAAATATGCTATTTCTAACATTGTAGGACAATCGGATGACCTTCATTTTCAAGGTCATTTGACATCTATTGTCATAATATTTCGTTTTCGGTGAAGGCTAAAAAGAAGGTGTCAGTCCAAGATAGGCCCACTGGGCTCAAGGAAATAAAATAGAGTTATAAGCAACCTGGTATGACCATCGTATGACCATCGCATGACTTTGTAGTTCAAGGTCACTCGACCTGTTATGGTTAACCTTTGGCCTCACTGGAACTACAAGTTATGTAAAAAAATTCCTGGCGTATATGATGTTTTTCAGAGTCTTGGATTCCAAAGAAGTATACTCAACAGAGTTATGATGAACATCATATGGTCAGTGCATGACTGTAGTTCAGGGTCCATTGACCTGAAATGTTTAACCTTTGGTTCTCCGAAACTACAAGTGCTAGAATAGTTTTCTTGATGTCTAATAATTTTTATGATTTTAAGGGCCGCCAAAAAAACTGTACACTCAACATTATAGGTTTCGATCGCTTTCCTCATTCTGCAGCTTCTCTCCAACCTTTCCTCTCTTTGGACCAGCATGATCTCTTTGTCCCGCGAACTAGGACCACTTTGGCGCAAGCTAGGTCATTTCTCACCATTGGGCCTGCCATGTGGAATTCCATCCCCTCCTCTTTACGCGTTTCCATTCCTTCTAGATCTTTTCCTACTTCTCTCTTTCTTCAAAACCTATTTCTTCTCTCGGGGTACTCGCACTGGGAGCACTACTGCATAGTCACTGCTGTGAACGGCGCTATATAAGTTACTAATTACATTCCACTACATCTGAGCTTCAAGGTCACTTGACGACCCGGCGTGGTTGCCCTTCGTTTCTCGGGAACTGCAAGCAGTAGAATTGTGATTGTGGTTTATCTTCAGTTAAGGCATTAAAGCACTTTCCTAAACATGAGATTTGTTATTGTACGTTGTGATTCACAGAAAATTGTTACGGGAAACTGTCTACGACTTTCCAAGGTCATATGAACTGTTACAAACCAATCAACGTGTTACTTGATTATTATAGATCATGGAATGTAATTACCGCAGAGTGGTAGGCATGTGTCTTCAGGATTTCTTGTAGCCAAAAATCTTACAGTTGACACCAAGATCACCTTTCTAAGACCTGTGGGTGGCTATGGATATATATAAGTTCACTGGGAACGTCACGGTGAGTGAGGTCACGTGGTCTGTGAAATATAATATTATTATCAAATTCCTTGTAGTCGATAACCCTAGTCTGCAGACACCGAGATCTCCTTTCCAAGACTTCTGGCTTTGGAGATAGGAGCGGTTACTTCAAAAGTTGAGTGACGTTATGTCACATGTTCTGGAAGAAGAAACTGCTAAGGGGTTTCAAGAATATTTTATGCAAATCCTTCTTTCCTAAAACCATAATTTGATACCTAAAAATAAACCTTTTAAGAACAACACGTTAAGAGGAACCATTGATCTAACGCAATGTCAACTGTGACGTCAAAGTTTGACGTCATGTCACATGGCGTCATGCAAGAGTAACCTTATGAGACAAAACCTATGTTGTGAGCAAACATTTCCAGGAAACCTCACCAAAGGAATTTTGAATATCTCTTCCCGTTTGAAAGTTATGCATTGAAAACCGATATGTTGGTAAACTTTCCACACAGGCTATTGCATGGGGGTATACGAACTTTGAAACGGCTTTGAGCCACGTCTAAATGATCTTCAATCATGCTGTAACTTTGCATTTTTTTATCAGAATAGCCAGTTTCGTTACCTGTAGCTGCCAAATTTGACCCAGACTAAGTCACCGTAGAGCGGGCTCTTGCCACGACTGCAGTCTGGACACTGCCAGGCACCAGATGGCGTCACGGTTATGTCAAGACAAGCGCTATGGTATGCAGCAGGACAGGAATCGCAGTACAACAGGCTGCCACCTGCAGAAATACAAAGCATGCATAAAGCAATCATATACTCCAGTGCAGCAATGAACACATGCATGTTACATGATGCATGGTGGTCAATTTCTAATACCATTTCCCTATACTTCTTTTTCATCTTCTAATCGATTTCTCATCCAGAAAAGCCACGTCTAATATGTGTTCCCGTTTTGGCCAGATCCTTCCACACGACACTAGGTCAAAAGGATTTGGTTGACCAAAAGGTCATTTCTACATGATTAAGGGCTTATTTATCATCACTCACAAGGCTCTCCAGTGGTCCTTTTCTTTAGGACATATCTGAATAAGTGGAGTGTGCACTCCCATACTGTGACAGAGGCTGTATGGTTGCCATGCATTTCCTAATCTCCTGTTCGCTCAACAAAATACATCTTGCTAAGGCACCACAAATCAAAGCTTTTCGTTTAGCACCCATTTGTGCTTCTGACCTTTTTGGCTGTATAATGTATACCCATTCCTGGCTATCACGGGAAAATCAGAGGGAATATCGATCTAATTTAATTCAATGACAACTGCTGTAATCACAATGTACCTGGCATCAATCAACGGTCATTTTAATCGATAATTAAAACTCGATCTGTTGAAGAAGCCCGGTCAAAATCTGGTATACGTTGGGAAACCAGATGTCAGACCACAGCAGGTAAGTAAGTGGAAAATGACAAATCTCAAGTCAACATCTCAGTAATGTTAAATGGACAGTGAATTCCAGTGTGAACACTTAAGTTCCCAACACAGGCTAGGCACAGCAAGTGAAATCAGAGATTATCCAAATATTGGCAAAGTTACGGAAAAGTTACCTTTTTCGCAGACAAAGCACCAGGAAGAACTCGTCCGGGTGTGGAGGCTGTGTGTCTTTGACGGTTCAAAATGTTTGCTACAGACAATGTGCCTTCCAGTGAGTCCCAGAGAACCGGCCGACAGACAACTGTCCGTCATGTGGTACGCAGTCGGACATCGCACACAGACAAACAGATCCGTGAAATCGCTGTCATCTGACAATTACGCAAATCAAAGGCTTTCAAAACTTTATGAATAGTAACAATAATAATAGATAGTAATAATAAGAATTTTGTGCTATCGGATATTCCATTTCCAACTGTGTATATTCTTCTCAGAACTTGAAGTGTACATTCATTTTCCTTCTTTCACAGCAGTTACACAGCACATCTCCCAGATATCTAGCTATTCAGAGGCACTGTCAGTCCCAATGGTTGAAGGTTCAATTCCCTTTCATGAAAAAAAGCACATCTCCCAGATATCTAGCTATTCAGAGGCACTGTCAGTCCCAATGGTTGAAGGTTCATGAAAAAAAGAGAAGCCTACAACAAACCTCCTGTTAAACTCTCTTCTTCTAAAAACCAACTTTAACATACGGTGTTAAATTTTGGTCCTTAGGAGTCAGTGAGAGAGAGAGAAAGACACACACAGACAGACAGAACACATTCCCATTATCTGAAGCACAGAATACAAGAGACATACACTTCACTCACGGCAGCATACTCTGGCTTGGACACAATTCAGCAGTATTCTGCAATTGCTGTGACTTCCAGCATTTAAAGCGAATGTACATCTGCCAATATAGCGATCATACCCAATCTTACAATTTCTGATTAATGTGCCCCATTTAGTGTTCCAGTCAGAGGCGCGTTTACAGAAAACGGGGCCCTAGGCGCAAACATTTTTGGGGCACTTCTGAACTTCGAAGTCTGAAACTCTGGTGGTGTTTACCCTATCATGTGCAAAAACTTACTAAGTTGAACTTGAAGCCGTTTTTGTCACACACGCCTTTTAAGATGCCAACAATGAATTTTTCGGCCTCTCATTATGAAGTCATTCTAGGCAGTTTTGTCAAAAAACAAAGTACGTTTTCTCTTACAATGTCAGAATTGCTTTCAATACCATGTTTCAGTTTTGCCTCCGTCTCTATTTTGGGGAAATTTTCTCTGACGTTTTGAGCAAAATTGTTAAATAATTAAATAATTCAAATTCGACAAACATGGCCTTTGATCGTGCAGAAATTTGCTGGTGGCATTTATTCTTCGCAGCATTTATTATTTGTATAAGTTGCGTTGTTGTCAACTTATTTTGATAAACGAAAATAGATTGATTGATTGCAACTAATTCCAAGATATTGTCATTAGAGCTATCTTATTTCGTTTTGCAGCTCCAGAAAATTAGCAACGTTTCATTGCGTCAGATTTTAATAAATATTTGATATTAATAAAATTTCAATTACTATTACTTACTGGTTATCAAAACTAATAAAAGTTTTAAACACCATAAAATGACGGAATTATCAGACTAAAGGTTTCCACACATAGGCCTAAACTGCAGCAGACGCTGGTTTCTGCTTGTTGGTAATAAGTTTGATGTTATTTTACACAAAAATGAACTATTAGCCCAATTGCTGCCCATATGAACAAAGCAATTATAAATTACTAAATTAGACAAAATATACTTTTGCAATTACAATAATAATTACTTTTATGAAATTATCTGAATGCCAAGCTGTACAAAATATAAACAAATATATTTAAAATAATCTAAATTTTAAAATGTTATTTTTGTATTGTTGAAAAAAAATATTTTCATTCGTTTGGGGGCCCCTTCAAGATTTGGGGGCCCTAGGCGCGCGCCTAATTCGCCTACTGGTAAACGCGCCTCTGGTTCCAGTAACAAATACTTCAAAGTATACAGGACCATTACGTTAATCTCACCATCACTGTTTGAAGCCTTGTCCTGCTTCTTCAGCTGACAGGTGAAACAGGTGTGCAGTGGGCAGGACAAAGGTCGATCCATGCCTGCCACTCCATCAGGCAGAAGGGTCTTGAGACAGTCCTCATGGTAGAACCGGCCACAGTCGGCAACTGAACATGGTAAAGTCTTTTCACCAGGTTGCTTGCAGATGAAGCACTTGTGGTTATCTAGCACATCAAACTATACTATAAAAACAGTGTCAAGATCTATTTATAAACTTGATCTAACCTAACTACTATAATCCCAATGCATCACAAACATCATGCACCACAAACATGACACACCACAAACATGACACACCACAAACATAACACACCACAAACATAACACACCACAAACATGACACACCACAAACATGACACACCACAAACATAACACACCACAAACATAATGCTCCACAAACATAACACACCACAAACATAATGCTCCACAAACATAGCACACCACAAACATAATGCACCATAATCGTAATGCACGATAATCATAACCTATTTCTCTTCCCGAGGCCTTGCCCACCGGGAGCGACTCTGAACGGTTCACCCTACTACAAGTGCTTGATAAAAGTGCCTCTTGGAACGTCCTCCCTGCTGGTCTCTGACAGGAGCTTCTCTCTCTGTCTCCTTTTCTTTTCTACAAACGCTTGAAAACTGCACTACCTTCCACTAGATCTGGGACATCAGGTTGGGAACTCCTCTGATAAGTTCGCCTTGAAGTGGCGCTTTATAAGTTTCCAATTACAACTACAAAGAAGTCGTATGAGCAAAGCTAAACTTCAATACCTGTAGTACATTCTGAGCACTGGAATTGTCCATCAGTCTGGGTTGTACCACTCAGACATGAAGGATGGAAGAGACCATGGCAAGGTCCTTGGCACTGCTCAATGCCCTTCGTTGCCTTCTCACAAATGAAGCACACATTGGCATCATCCAATTCTTCCTCCGTATCTTCGTCTTCATCGTTATTGGCGACTGGCTTAGATGCTGCAACAGTTTCTTTTCGAACTGTTGGCGTGGAAACCTAAACATTGAATAACATGAAACATAAATGCAACATAACTAAAATTCAAACACAACAACACAATTTTGTCACTATCTATTTTATAAATAATGTTATTCACAAAATTTTCATAAAAATAACTATTTTCATAATAATGCTATCTAACTATTTTCATAATAATGTTATCTAAATATTTTCATAAATAATGTTATCTACAACAATTTTAAGCTCTATACTAAATTATGTAAAATGAAAACCAATTAATTAATCCATTTGCTGATTTGATTTAAAAACAACTCAGTTTAGTTCCCAAAGTGTTCATAAACACAAGACCATATAAGTTAAGTTTTTAAAATAAACCTTTTTTGCAGAATCTGTTTCTTCTGCTTCCTGAACAGTCTTTTCAACAGAGGGAGCCCTGTAGTCTCTCGACTTGCGACCTCTCTTCTTCAGAGGAATTCCCGTAGACGCAGTTTGTCCGACTGGTGATGCAGTAGGACTGGTTGCTTCAGCTTCCGAAGCCTGTAAACAAAGCATCCGTCTGCATTGCAACAAGATGCATCACCTAGGGAAGATGACTCATTGAGGTTTGACCCAGCTCCCAACTTCACTTACGAAAGACTTCCAATATTCATGTATCTTGTATTAGAAATGTCTTAGAACAGCAGGAGGCACACCATTATACTGACTTTGACACCAGGTGTTGCTCAATTATTCATTCATAGCCTTTATATAGTGTCTCTCAAATAACTACTCAGAAGAGTCCTTCCCAACTGTGGTGGACAAAAGCAGTTTTCAAGTGTTTGTAAAATCTGCAAGCAGAATCACTAGCCATGACAAACATGACATCAGCTGGCTTACAGTAAACCTGCCACACTTCTTCACGTGGATTAGCCATTAGGTAGAGTTAACAGAACTTGATAACCAAGACACTATGAAACTATTCCTTCACAACTAGAACTGTTTAAATGTTCTGTTGCACTATAATTTCAACAATATGTAAGAACATCTGACATCATAGGCCCAGAACAAAAGAAACAGCATCATTGCAATCCTGGCATAGTCTAAGAGCAGAGCATAGAAGAAGTCCTCTTTACTACCTTGCCATTGATCGCATTCTGGGAACGCCTGGACTTTGGTGGCTCTGTGTCGCTGGTCCGTTTCTGTGCTTCAACAGGCTGCTTCTGCTCTGCACTGACTCTTTGTCTTCGACTTCGCCTTTCCTCTGGCACTGGTTCTTCCTTAACAGGTGTCTTTTCCTCAACAGGTGGCTTCTTCTCATCAATGACCGATTCCTTGCAAGCACAATTCATCAACATAAATAAACTCGTACTTAAATTTCTTTATTCATACAGCTTTATGTCAGACCATTAATACCAACCACGCCAAACATGTATCTAGTTGTTAGACAGCTGGAATGTCCTCCCAGAGGTCTGTGGTTCAACTTTTCCAGGACAGAGAGATATTTAAGATTTCTTTTCTAATAGCATCCCTGACACCAGCAGACTTAGCAATAAAACTAAAACAACAATCTGTATTGCCTCTTTGGTGGTTTTTAAAATAAGTAGCTCCTGTTTGCATTAGAAAGTTCAGCCGGCCACCCTCCTCATACATCATGAGGCTACAAAATGAAGTTACTAACATCTCATACCAAGATTACCTAACAGACTGCTTTTCTAATTACATCAGAACATACAGACTTATATCTTTATATATATCTATACAAGTTTGCATAAGCATCCATCCCATCTGCAACCATCAGCATTTTTGAAAAACCCAGTTAAAGGTAAACAGATCTAATGCAGACCCCATCGCTTCATATCATTTTATTTTTCAATACTATACATGTATAATAATTTAAAAGGAAACAGTTTTATCTAACAGATAAATAAATAAAAGCATAAAATACTTTTCAATATGTAGTGATTCCCTTCATGCATTGCTACTTTTATTAATTTAACACATGCTCTCTGATATGTGACCACTGAGAGGCAGAAAATACTGTTACCTCTTCTTACATTTGGCTTGTTACATTGAATTTTTGTCATTTTTAATGCACTTTGAAGGGAAAATTACCTTGGTCTTTTGCTTTTCCTGTTTCTCTGAATTCACAGATTTCTTTTCTTGTTTCTCTGAATTCACAGATTTCTTTTCTTGTTTCTCTGAATTCACAGATTTCTTTTCCTGTTTTTCTGCATTCACAGATTTCTTCTCCTGTTTTTCTGCATTCACAGATTTCTTCTCCTGTTTCTCTGAATTCACAGGTTTCTTAGTCTTAACGAATCTTGATGACCTCTTCACTCCTGTTGCAGCTAAAAATTCAAAATAATCATAGATCTTACAGTCAGAACCTGCACAAAAGTGGAACCATTGCATTTTGATGCACAACGTCACAGGTACAAATAGTATTAACTGTTATGCTCGTTACCAATGCCTTCGAATCTGGTGATAAATAAATTAGAAATGGTTACTTTGACATAAAGTATAGTAAGGTGATTACATATTTATTTTGACATCTTTATAAACAGTTGGCCTCAGAGATATCTTTCGACCATTCAGCAACACTTTGGGGAGATTTGTACGTATGCATTAAGTATGATTAAGATGGTACATCAAGATGGTACATTTCATATATATATATAACAAGCTTGCTGCACAGATATGCTATCAGATCTAAACAGCATTTCAAAGTAGGCTGACAATGTATGCAGAACAGAGTTAGATGAAACAGTAAGTAAATGGAGTGGTTGGAGATGAGGACCATCCAACAGATAAGTATAAATACTTAAAGGGTGCTGTACTAAGTGTCTATAAAACCAACTATCCAACAGTGAAGACACTCTGTCCAGGGCAGGGATTCATGGGACATGACTAACTCTTATTCACAGCTTAAATCTGGCCTACGCGGGAGTAGTGGGCTACGGCGGTATTCATGAGATAGGTGCAACGCTCTACTCTGCGAATAACGCTACTCCGAGTCAGAGGTAGGAGTAAGCCCTCTATTCACAGCTTAAAGGCGATAAACAATATGGCGGCCGTCGTTATTCGTTGCATTCGACGACGTTTTAGACATCAATAAGTGTTTAAGAGAATCTGTAATTAACTCGTCTAGTTCGCCAACGGCGAACTTTAAATTGCCTTTCATTTCGCCGTCACAAAATGTTAAAATTTGACGAGGTGTCTGACAATGTTGCATTCGAAGTGCCGCGTGTATCCGTTAGGCCTTGATCTGTCCCAACTTCACCGTAAACTTCAAAATCTGTTCACTCTTCCTTGTCATTTTCTTGCTGTACCTTTGCTGCTAATTAACGTTCACCCTCATATTTAGGCCTACTGCAACAAAAAACGGCTCTTGATTTTACATTTATATTAAATTAGATTTGTTTTGCTTTACCGCCGTCTTTCAATTTTTATTTGTTTACATTGTCCTCACAACCGTGAAATTCGATGTTCCGACCTCCTCACTATTAATACTATATATTATTTTTACTTCTGTTTTATTTTACATTCTATTTCGATGCAAATTTAATGTTGCACGTTTGGTAGTGGGATAATAAAGGCTAGACTTACTTGCTTACTTATTTTACTCTTCGTCGGTGGCGGACCTTTTTGCGCATGCGCGATCAACGATAACCACTCAAATATTGGGAAAACCCAGCGTCAGCGCACTTTACGCCCAGAGTAACTAATCGGCCGTCTGCGCCTGTTTTATGAATACCAACAACGACTAAGTTTTATTCAGGGAATAGTTATTCCTGGAGTAGGCGCTACTCCCGAATAGCTTACTCCTATCTTCATGAATATGGCCCCAGATAACGAACTAATTAACTACATTAAGTGTTTAAAAGGCTACAAACTGCCACCTCCACATACTGAGAGTTAAAGCTCAGATGAAACCTATATATAAAAGATTACACTGACCTTTGGGCATGCCAACAGAAGCCATCATCTGACTGAGGTAAGTGAAGTCTGATCCCATTGGAATGAACCGTGACCGCGTCTCATCATCCAGCTTACTCCACTGCTCCTGCAAACAGTCTTCCACCTGCACATCGTCATAATCCGGATGCTCGTTCTTGACCGACTCGCGGCGCTTCTGGCAGAAAACGGTAAACTGAACGATGCACTGGTTGGAGATGTTCTTCGGCAGTTTTATGTGCGAAGGTGATTCCTCTCTGGGCGGGTCGCTCAGCTTCTGCTTCTTTCGAGGTGGAGATCCGGTCTCTGGAGAGCGGGCTGACATCGCTGAAGGGTCATCAATGGAAGATTTCCTGTGCTGCTTTGTGGCAGACTTTGTTTTGGTGGCACTTTCTTTGGCAGCTTTGGCTGTTGGTCCACTAGAAACCTTCTCTGGAAGAAGAAAGGTATGTAAGAATGAATCAAACGTAAGGTAACACATTACATGCCTTAATAGAAGTTTCTCATTTCAACTGATGAACTGCCTTGGCTTCCCATTGCTTCTCAAATCCGGTACAAGATCTTGCTCATGGTTTCCATAACTCAGCAAGGACGGGCTCCCAAGTGCCTTTGTCATCTGTTGTGCAAGCCCACCTCTGCTGTTTCTCAGGCAAGGACTGCTATGGCCCAACATTGTGCCTTTGCTTTTGTGGGTCTTTCTTCTTGGAATGATCTTCCCTTTTATATGCTCTAATACTCGGCTGGGGTATCTGCCTCATCCACCCACTGCTTGAAGACTTTTTTATTCCCTTGGGATGTCACGCTGAGAGCGCTTCTGAATAGCTCACACTGTAACTAACAGGTGCTTTAAAAAATTTCAAATTATACAAACAAAACAATAAGTGTGGCCTTGAGATAAAAGAGCAGTTTCTTGAAGCAAGAACACATCCATGGTAACATTTTTAGCATTCCATGTTGATATTCATTTTCTAACCAATAAAGGATGAAGAGCCGAGTTGGCACCAGCTGGATTGATACTTCAGCGACTGTCACCCATCCAAATACTACCACTTGCTCAACTTCACAGTCACCAGGCATCATATCAACAAAATCAAGAAGCCACTCGATGTAAATTTTATGTAATGACAGCAAGCAATTTTAAGGGTGAATCACAGGATTATAATAAAACTGGTCAAGACTGATCTCTTCTGCCTACTTTGGGTTTCAATTGATTGATTGAATTGGTTGTGTTGGCCTGATGTTGGAAAGAGTACTGAAATCATGGGTGGCTCGGTCGCATTATAAACGTGGAGTACAATACAACACACAATACAACACATCACAATACAACTGGGGCGCGGTGGTTTGGGGGTATGTTCGGTGCCTTGCAGCTGGAGGGTTGCGGGTTCGAATCCACCTCAAAGTCGCCGCGTAGGGACCCTGGGCAAGTCCTTCACTCGCAATTGCTCATGCGCTTCGGCGTGAAACTCCGATTCAGCGTTCGCGCAGTAGTCGGGAGCGCCTCTGAATGGGAAATCTGGTAGGGGCGCTATAACAAGTGTTCAAATACAATACAATACAATACAATACAATCTTATGAAGCTATGTTTTGGAATCATATTAATTAAGTAATAATAAGAAATGATGTAGGAAGTGCATCAAGTTGAATTGAAATTGGGATCTATGTCCTCAACTACATGCACTCATAATTCACATAGTAAAAATCTGTATCATAAAGCTCTTGTATATACAGTAAATCCAAGTTGTCCAATAATTAATTGGATTGCTGCACTGTAGTCTCTGCACTTCGGCCAAATGTCTTTCAGCCCTCAAAACAAATCCTCTGAGTTCTCATGGTAAGAGATGCAAGTGGACTTTCGCAATCTGCAATCTAGAACATCTCAAAAGCAAGGTAATGTAACAAACCAGTGCTGAACTTGAAAGTTATTCTTGATATAAAACATTCCTAAATGCATCACTGCACAGAAAAGCCCACTCCTCGAAACATTTCTTCAGACGTCACAACATACCTTTACGACTTTCTTTCGTAGGGGAGGAGACAGCCGGTGCGTTCTCATCATACACAACCACGTACTCCTCTACTCTGCGCACCCGTGGCATGGTCCGTGCGTGCTCCGCAGATGACACAGCCACCTCCCATGCTCGGCGTCGGTTTAGAGCCACAGTGTAGTTCTTCTTTTCCTTCTTGTGCTCCTTTATCATATCCTGGCAGTAGTTCTCAAACTTTGTCCGGCCCTCGAAAGGTATGGCTGATGACTCCTGAACCCATCCCCGTTCCCCCTCCTCGCCAAAGAACTGGACGTGGTATTGGCGAAAAGAAATCTTCTGACCTCCTTTTGTAGCGAAAAAACCAAACACAGAATATCAAAATCTGAATTTTGCAACTAATAACTGGACAGATTTTAAACCAAAATAATCCAAATAAAGAAAATAAGAGCCAAATTCAACCTATTCGAAACTTGACAGACTTAGAACTGTTATTTTACTGGACTGTAGTCTGTAAACTGAAATAAAGAATATTGACATATGAATTTGCCCTATAACCGAAACAGATTTGGAGAAGTCTTACCATTGGAGAACAGTCTAAGATTATCTATTGCAGTAACATGCTGTCCAGAGAGGACAAAAACTGAGCAGCTACATTTTACTCAGTGCTATATAAATATCTGAGTACATTACACCATGTAACAGCAATCTTCCAATTAAAATTCACTCCAGTTCTCTTAATGAGGATCACATTTAATTTTCTTGAACATCTTACTGACTAATAATCCAATAAACAGCACCTTGGAGAGGTTCATCAGATGAACTTTATGATTGTTCTCTTACAATAACAACAGCATCAAGAAGAAACTGAAATTTGAAGCACCAGAAAGATACATAAGTCAGTAACTGTCACTTACTGGAAATGACTTTAGTGAAGATCTGCTGGAATGGGTCAGGTGACACAATACACGGCCAAAACGGATGGCCCGACACCCTGGCCCACAACATGTCACCTACAACCCATTTTGAATCGACTGGTGCCAGGTCAGTTGCAGCATTCTGGCCCTCAATCGTGTCAGCAGATGCACTGGATCTCTTAGCTTTTGATTCCTGTAATGAGACACAAATTTTTATATCACCATATAACTTTCTGTCATATCATACATTTTAAATCACCTTTTTTTAAATCTAAATTCTGTCATATCATAAATTTTAAAACCACCCTATAAACTGTCATTTAAAAAAAATTAAATCACCTTATAAATTGTCAATTTAAATTTTTTTTAGATCATCATATACATTCTGTCACATCATAAATTTTTAAATGACCCTATAACTTTCTGTCACATCTTAAAATTTTAAATCACTCAATCAGTATTAGTTTGGGGCAGTAGAAGATGAAAAATACTTTAGCATGCATTAGTGTAATGTAAGCATAATTTATATAGCACCACCACAGGAAGCTCCTTAGGTAAACTCCCAACCAAACAAAATACAAGTTGCTTCAGCAGTTGATCGAACGAAACTGCACAAGAAAGATAGGAGATGAACGATAAACTAGATTTTCTCACCTGTGACCTCGCACTTGAGCGCTCTTCTGATGTATCCAAGATATCAGAGCCCAGTCCTTCTGCTTGAACGGACAGTGGACTGGGTGCATCTGCCTGCACTGAAGCAGGGCTGGACACATCCACGTGGCTGGTAGCGGGGCTCGAAGCCTGGCTTCCTCCATCCCCCTGTCCCTTCAGATACTGCACTGCTCTTTTCTCCATCAGCTGCTTCTTGAGCTCTGCGTTCGTCTTGGCACGGCCGGTCTTAGGCCGCACTATGTTCATCGATGGAGAAGGAACAGGAGCTGCTGAGTGTGGTAAAGTCTGTGGAGATGGAGGTGCCAGTCCTTGGTGGCCAAGACCCTGCGGCGACGGTTGCTGGGCAGGGACCTGAAGTAGGGGCGCTGTAGATCCAGCGGCTGCTGCTGCGGTTGTCATGGTTTCTGCAGAAACATCATGCTTCGTTCCGCTGGAATCTTTCCCGACGACCGCCGCCATGAGCTCTCTATGACCCTCTTTGAAGTCACAGCGAATTTTCAGTTTAATTGGGTTGGCTGGTGCTACCACTTCTTTCGTTTTGCCAGAGGACGGTGGGAATGCACAGCCATCACTGACCTCGTTCTCACTGGCACTGGAACCCTTTCGATAATCCACACCTAAAGTAGCAGACACTTGACATCAGAAGAGCCATAATAAAAACTCTTGACTTGCCATCACCTTGGTTTACAAGATGATCAAAGAAGTGAGTCTAAATAACATGGCATCCATCAACACAACTCTTCATTCCATGCATCTGGTCTGAATGAGAAGAAAGTAAAAAGGCCAATAAACAGGAGCAGGAAAAGGATTATTTCTTTTCCCTCACTGACAATCAGTGAAAAAAGAGAGGCTAGCAAAGATAATCAATATAATATGAGAATGAAACAAAAACTACATACATATTATAAAGCAAATGTTAATTATGCAAACTTCTTTGTGACATAAACATCAAATTAAATGCTGAATAGCTATCTGTAAAAGTGAACCATAAAAGTTAGAATTCGTTAAAATGCATGGCTTTCGACAATACCTCTTTAACACCCCAGATACATTAACATGCGGTTAAGGAACTAGTTAGTCTGCACATAAAAGGGTCTCCACTGCATACATACAATACTTTCAAGCTTTATGTATTGTAATGTAATGACAACAATTTCTACAGCATAGTCAGAAGCAAGCTACTTCTAGGATGCTTTACACACAAACACACATACTGCCAAATGTGACTGTCTGCGGTATATAACGACAGTACCAAAACAACAATAAATCTGTTATAACAGTAAAAATCCCCTTAAGATCAGTAAATTAATCTTTGGAAGTTCAATTGATATGTTCATCTTTCAAAAGAGACTACTGTTATCATAACATTCAAGCTGCAGGAGATTGGTTATAATACAATCTGGTCTTAACACTTTAACGATGAGCGTGCAATAAAATACATGGAAAACCAATCCCTCTCGTCATTAAAGGGTTAAACATCAAAGGCCATCGAATATTTTTGGTTAATTACTGTACCAAGAAACACAAGAACGGACTCAAGTCTTCTGTGGTGTTACTTTGGCGCTGTAGGGTTTTTAAGAACCAATTAAACATGAACATGACCAACCAGGACAAATATTTTGGATATCTAAATACTGCAAGAATCCTAAGATGGCAATAACTGAAAATCAATTATGCTTTATAAACACCGAAAAACAATCGATATACAAAAAACCAAAATACTTAAAAGAGAACAAAACAATACTGGCGATACGCACCTGGTTTCTTACCTGGAACATTTCTGTCAGCATGACTTTTTCCTTTGTGCTCCTTCTTAGGGAAGATTTCTTTTATAGTAGCCCTAGTCTCACCAGTGCCCTCGCCTATCCGCAATGGTTCTTGTCCAGATGCAATGCCCTTAAACAACTCACTTTCTCCGTCAAAGTTTTCCTCAGAGTTCTTGCGCTGCGTCTTCAGCTTAACCGAAGGACCAAATACGTCTTTTGTCATTTCCCCTTTAGTAGAGCCCAGTTCAATCTTGTACGATTCTGCCAGCTCACCCTGGTCCAGACCCTCATGGCCCGCTGGATCCCGGAAATCTTCCCTCCAGATCACCTCCCGAGCTGAGGGATCGCCGGGATGGACGCCTGAAAACATTGGGTCGGACCTCGGCATGTTCGGAAATGGTTCCCGTAAACTGGCTTTGCTCACTGCCGTCCGAGGATTCGACGCTCGAGTTGGGATCTGCGGAAGAATGTGACGGATGGGTGAGACCGCTGCAGCACCAGCAGCTGCCCCAAGCAGGGGATAAAACCCCCTATAGGCAGCAGAATTTATGCTGGGTGCCGAGGACCTAGGCTGAGCCATCATCCAGAAGTTGTGACCGTGTTCCCTTTCGGAATCTGGCACCAGAAAGTTACGAAGTGATTTCTTGTCTTCCATTTCTTCACTTGTTCAACATTTCTGAAAATCAATTCTAACATTTTACTAAACTGTGAAAAACTGCTAGGTCAAATAAGACTTGCAATCATGAATGGAAAAAAGGCAACATTTCCTAAAGATATGTTTGTATGTCTTGATGACTGAGAAAGCAGATGACACATTTAAGTGTCAAAAAACTACATATATGCCAACCAGTGTCCATCACTTAAACTCAAGACCAACAACACTGCACTCGATGTAGTTACTGGGGAAGTAAAAAAAATTTAGCACCTGTTAGCAAATGACCTGACAATGTGAAAAAAAATTCATGCCAAATCTCAAAACATACCACAGACTTCTAAAATTTGAAAGGCTTGACACATACAGCCACACAGTCATTTAAAACAATGAAATGCCAGTAGCTACACTCTGAAATTCTTCATAAATGTCTAAATTAAGTTTAGTACAAAAATCCCATCCTTAAGTAAACCAGAAATCTTCATCGATAACTTCTTCTAAGAGACAACAGAATCTAAAGCAGCAGATGAAAAAGAATTCAATGCAACAGGCTTGTTTATATGCGTCTACAGAAATTCCTCACATGCTTCTTCCAAGCACCAAATGATACTTAGGACAAACTTGAACACAGCAGTCCCACATCAGAACTGCTTCCCGACATGTATTCATCTACCAACTTCGGAGAGATAGCAGGCTAAGTTGTGACGGCCTGGTCTCCCACACATGGTTACCTCTGCATATACTAACCATGTCACTCTTGCTTAACTTCAATATGCTTGCCAGAATCATGACTACCATTTTAAATGACTGTGTGGCTGTATGTGTCAAGCACTAAGCATCATCTTTCCATGTATACCAGAAATGGTAAAACTCTGTTTTAGCGTATTTTATTATTACTTTATTATTATTATTACTTAATACCGTTTATTTAACGACGCCGTCATATCGACGATGATAGGTGTGTATTTTATTATTCCTCTGTAGGCCTATATATAGTCCACTCCATTTTAACGTATTTTATTCAAACGATATAAGGTAGCCACAACCCAATTTATTGTTTTAGCATTCTAAATTATTCGCCCATTGTACCACATACTTTGAGCATCAACCCAACTTCCACTTAAATTATAATTTTTTTTCATAATTCCAACTTTTATTTAACCAAGAATTATTTCATCAATCCAAGTTACATTTAACCAAGACTTATTTTCATCAATCCAACTTCTATTTAACCAAGAATTAGTTGGGGTCAACCCGAATCCCTGAAACCCGAAACACGCTGAAAATACACAAAAGCCCGATATCGCGAAAATGGTTTTCTAGAAAGCAGCCGAACTCCAGAAAGCTATTCAGAGTTAGATTGTAAACTTGACAAAGACCTAGCGATATACTGCCTGTTCACATGTTTATTTATTAATTAGGCCTATATTCATTCGGGTCAGACTTAGAAAATCAATGTATTCTCATGACACTATGGCTAAGAACATATCACTCTCGTGCAAGACTTTACAAGTTAGGCCTAACTTGTAAAGTGCGCTATACATTTCTAATTGTCATTGTATTGTATTTGCCTCCAATTGATTGATACTCCATGTGTCATTTGAATCGGCCAATGACGGCGCACCAGCACCGTTTTCTTCCGGCCAATGACAGCATGCCAAAAGATGTCATATAAAATTGGGAAATAAACGCACCCCGATACTAAATGCTTGCCTAAGAATCATCCATTCTAGCTGCTACAGGGAAGCCTTTCCTACAATTCAGAACAGACTCTTCTCAAAGCTTAGCCTTATACCACCTGCTTATCAAATACGGCACAACACTTAGTTAGCCATCGAAACTTTAAAGATGCACTAAAAACTATGCTGACTTCCAGTTCTCTGAATATTTTCTGCATGTACAATTGGTATGCGGTATACATACAAGCGCTACATAAAAGCTATCCCATCAGATCATGCTAGTAGTGACCTAGAAACTCTGGCTATCTTATACGACACAAATTTACAGCAAAATCTCAAAACCAACCGAAGCTAGACACGTTTGCAAAGAGTCGATCGGTACTAAACGTAGTATTTGACCGAGAAAAATGCTTTAAATGTCGACAATTTTGAAGAGAATTTTATTAAATTTACACTTTTGCTACAAATTTCAATCGACGAAGCGATGATCCGATGACCCGCAGCGAAACAAAACGCGCTCCTGATTGGTCAATAACAAATATACAAGGTAAGGACTGTACATAAAAAGGGCGATGCAATTTCGATTTCATGTGATGGCAAGAGGAGACCATAGCGCCAAATTAAACAGGGCGAGAATATTATTGTCGGGGATTGAGGGGTAAATCTTAAATCCCGAATAACCCTAGTCTTTGCTTAGAACCCAGAGTTAAGTCTTTATTGCACACCCCAGGGGTCGTTTCCAACCCCTCAGTTGTTCTAGTGTCATTTGGCAATTCACTTTGTGGGTTAGTATAGGCCTAAAGTAATGCTTTGGTTTATTGTGACCATGTGAATTCAAGTAGGCCTAGGTCTTGCACAAATAATAATTATATTTGGTGATGTCATAACTTTTAGCTTTCTTTTGCATTTTTGAATTCTCTCAGCAAAGGACTATTATAAATGCCAGAAATGGCGCGCGTCTCTTCAAATCTCCTATGCAATAATTATTATTGTTGATTTTGTTGCCGTCTTTAAATTGTCAATTTCGTTACATGACATTCTGCAGCCTAACGTTCTGCATAGCCTATTGTTCTAGTTAATTTCATTTATGCGCATCTCATTAATTAATTTGAACGGTATTCATGCCATTTTTATGAGTTTCATGAGCCGAAATAGGAGAATCTTTAAAAAATAAAAAAAGAACAACAGTTAGCCTACTTTTTATTTTGAAAAAACTTGTTTTTATTGCACCTCTGAGTAGCCTATACATATAGAAGGGGACCTAACCGTAAAGCATAACGCAAAAGGTCTATAACGGCTGAGGAAATAGAGCACACGGGACGGGTAGGAGCTATAGCAATTAGCTCGATCAAGTCGCCGATCATGGCATCAGTGGCGTAACAGCCATATAACGAGGGTGGACAAAGTCCAGGGCCCCCGAGGTCCAAAGGGCCCCCAAGCTTTTAAAACTGAAAAAAAAATTTCATGCAATTTTTGTCCGTTTTTCTGTGATAATAATTATTAGGGAAAATGTCACATTATGCCATTAATGCTTTTCAGTTACATGATGTAAAAAACGATATCTAACGAATTTCATAATTTAAATATTGACGACTTAACACATCAAGAGTTTTAAATGTTTTAGAAGACGTTTAGTCTGTTTTAAAACCAATGAAATTTAACATGGAACATGCTTAATTTTCCATGTTAGCCCAATTTTCCTAGCTTCCTTTTAAAATCTGTGATTGTGCCCACTCAGACAGTAGCATATGCAATCATCCAAACCATTCCTCAAGTCTACAGCTCTTGACGAATGTCTGTTCTAATGCTCCGTTCAGCTTCTTAAATGCCGAAAGACTTGACATTTGCGAACAGAAAACTAGAATAGTCAAATTCGTGAGGAACGACAGACTATACAATTTACATGTTCACTACATTACAATAGCGTCACTGGTGACTCTTTCAGCTTAGGCTACTGTGCACTGTTTTGCTAACTTATGTGATATTCGTTCGTAATGACATTTAACATTAGATCACAGGGCTGAGTCAGGGCTGTTTTTTGTTTTTGTGTTTTGTTTTGTATTTTTAAACCAAAAAATAAAAAAAAACAAATTTTGGTTCTTTGGTTTTAACAAATTTGAAATTAGAAATGAGAAACTTTGCGACTCTTCAACTCCCTTGGCAATTGTTGTATGGTCGTTGTTAATTTCGTTTAATGATATTCTACGGTTCTACTGTTCTAGTTAATTTCATTTATATGCATCTGATTAATTTGAAAGGTATTAAGCCATTTTTATGAGTTTTATGATCCGACGTTGAAAATCTTTATTAAAAAAATAAAAAAACAAAAAACAAAAAAACAACTTTTCATTAAAAAAAACTTGGTTTTTTAATTTGCAATTGCACCCCTGCTCTGAGTACCGCATATATCTTGAAATGGCGCTATAATTATAAATGTTGAATTATTTACGTACATGCATGTAGATAGGCCTACATAATGAGTAAGGGCCCCCAAGCTTAGAATGTCCAAGGGCCCCCGGCTAGGTTGTTACGCCACTGCATGACATAGGCCTATAGGCCTAGCTATATGGAACTTATGCGATCGCCCAAAATAGGCCTATCACATTCAAATGCATAAGTTGGTAAACTGATTGATGAAACCATTTCTCTGTTTAAATAGAAACTGAATTGATCGAAAAAATTTCGGATTGAGGAAACCAATTTTTTGATTAAATAGAAGCCGCATAGATAATGGATTGATGAAAAAATTGTATCCGTATAGCCTAAGTAATAGAAGCTGGATCCACATGAGAATAGGCCTATTGTCACTCCTTACACTTTCCTTACCATTGATACAAAATTAATTTTTTTGCTTAAATAGAATTTTGGCAAGTTTTTCATGACATGGAAGTTGGATAGAAGAAAATGTTTTTCTTTCGATGAAATGGAAGCTGGATTGATGATTGTTATTATGGACATAGGTAGACTGCTTAGCCTACATGCAGGTGCTTCGGAATTGCCATAGCAATGAAATTCTCAATGCATTGCTGGAGGAAAGATAGTTCCGACGATTGCCCTACAATAGAAATCACTTCAACATGACTGATTACAGCTATGTTGTGTGGAACAGGCCATTCTCCACTTAATCTCACCCCAATTGATCATGTTGAAGTGATTGTCTGGTCAGTATAGGTGCATCGGAATTGCCATTGCAATGAAATTCTCAATGCATTGCTGGAATAAAGATAGTTTCGACGATTGCCATACAATAGAAATAACTTCAACATGACTGACTGAAGGAAAGTAAGTTTTGACGATTGCGATGCAAAAGAAATCACTTCAACATGACTGATTACAGCTTTCTTTTGTGGAACAAGCCATTCTCCACTTAATCTCATCCCAAATTCCCAATTGATCATGTTGAAGTGATCGCCTGGTCAGTAGGTGCTTCGGAATTGCCAAAGCAATGAAATTCTCAATGCATTGCTGGAGGAAAGATAGTTCCGACGATTGCCCTACAATAGAAATCACTTCAACATGACTGATAACAGCTTTATTGTGTGGAACAGTCCTTTCTCCTCATAATTCCACCCCAATTTCTCATGTTGAAGTGATCGTCTGGTCAGTAGGTGCTTCGGAATTGTCATGGCAATGAAATTCTCAATCTACTGCTGGAGGAAAGATAGACAGTATCGACGATTGCCCTACAATAGAAATCACTTCAACATGACTGAGTACAGCTTTCCTGTGTGTAGCAAGCCATTCTCCACTTAATCTCACTCCAATTGATCATGTTGACGTGATCGTCTGGTCAGTAGGTGCCTCGTCAATTGCCATTGCAATGAAATTCTCAAAGCATTGGTTGAGGAAAGATAGTTTCGACGATTGCACTACAATAGAAATCACTTCAACATGACTGATCACAGATTTCTTGTGTGAAACGAGCCATTCTCCACTTAATCTCACTCCAATTGATCATGTTGACGTGATCGTCTGGTCAGTAGGTGCCTCGTCAATTGCCATTGCAATGAAATTCTCAAAGTATTGGTTGAGGAAAGACAGTTACGACGATTGCACTACAATAGAAATCACTTCAACATGACTGATCACAGCTTTCTTGTGTGAAACGAGCCATTCTCCACTTAATCTCACTCCAATTGATCATGTTGACGTGATCGTCTGGTCAGTAGGTGCCTCGTCAATTGCCATTGCAATGAAATTCTCAAAGCATTGGTTGAGGAAAGATAGTTTCGACGATTGCACTACAATAGAAAACACTTCAACATGACTGATCACAGATTTCTTGTGTGAAACGAGCCATTCTCCACTTAATCTCACTCCAATTGATCATGTTGACGTGATCGTCTGGTCATTAGGTGCCTCGTCAATTGCCATTGCAATGAAATTCTCAAAGCTTTGGTTGAGGAAAGATGGTTTCGACGATTGCACTACAATAGAAATCACTTCACAGCTTTCTTGTGTGAAACGAGCCATTCTTCACTTAATCAGCACTCCAATTGCTCATGTTGACGTGATCGTCTGGTCAGTAGGTGCCTCGTCAATTGCCATTGCAATGAAATTCTCAATGCATTGCAGGAGGAAAGATAGTTTCGACGAATGCCCTACAATATAAATCACTTTACCATGACTGATTACAGCTGTCTTGTGTGGGACAGGCCATTCTCCACTTCATGGCACTCCAATTGCTCATGTTGAAGTGATCGTCTGATCAGTAGGTGCTTCGGAAATATGGCAATGAAATTCTCAATGCATTGCTTGAGGAAAGATAGTTTCGACGATTGCCCGCCAATAGAAATCACTTCAACATGACTGATAACAGCTTTATTGTGTGGAACAGTCCTTTCTCCTCATAATTCCACCCCAATTTCTCATGTTGAAGTGATCGCCTGGTCAGTAGGTGCTTCGAAATTGCCATTGCAATGAAATTCTCAAAGCTTTGGTTGAGGAAAGATAGTTTCGACGATTGCACTGCAATAGAAATCACTTCAACATGACTGATTACAGCTTTCTTGTGTGAAACAAGACATTCTTCACTTAATCTCACTGCAATTGATCATGTTGACGTGATCGTCTGGTCAGTAGGTGCTTCGGAATTGCCATTGCAATGAAATTCTCAATGCATTGCAGGAGGAAAGATAGTTTCGACGATTGCCCTGCAACAGAAATCACTTCAGCATGACTGATTACAGCTTTCTTGTGTGGAACAGGCCATTCTCCACTTAATCTCCAACCCAATTGATCATGTTGAATTGATCGTCTGATCAGTAGGTGCTTCGGAATTGCCATGGCAATGAAATTCTCAATGCATTGCTGGAGGAAAGATAGTTTCGACGATTGCCCTGCAACAGAAAGCACTTCAAGATGACTGATTACAGCTTTGTTGTGTGGAACAGGCCATTCTCCACTTAATTCCACCCCAATTGCTCATGTTGAATTGATCGTCTGATCAGTAGGTGCTTCGGAATTGCCATGGCAATGAAATTCTCAATGCATTGCTGGAGGAAAGATAGTTTCGACGATTGCCCTGCAACAGAAAGCACTTCAAGATGACTGATTACAGCTTTGTTGTGTGGAACAGGCCATTCTCCACTTAATTCCACCACAATTGCTCATGTTGAATTGATCGTCTGATCAGTAGGTGCTTCGGAATTGCCATGGCAATGAAATTCTCAATGCATTGCAGGAGGAAAGATAGTTTCGACGATTGCCCTGCAACAGAAAGCACTTCAAGATGACTGATTACAGCTTTGTTGTGTGGAACAGGCCATTCTCCACTTAATTCCACCCCAATTGCTCATGTTGAATTGATCGTCTGATCAGTAGGTGCTTCGGAATTGCCATGGCAATGAAATTCTCAATGCAGTGCAGGAGGAAAGATAGTTTCGACGATTGCCCTGCAACAGAAAGCACTTCAAGATGACTGATTACAGCTTTGTTGTGTGGAACAGGCCATTCTCCACTTAATTCCACCCCAATTGCTCATGTTGAATTGATCGTCTGATCAGTAGGTGCTTCGGAATTGCCATGGCAATGAAATTCTCAATGCAGTGCTGGAGGAAAGATAGTTTCGACGATTGCCCTGCAACAGAAAGCACTTCAAGATGACTGATTACAGCTTTGTTGTGTGGAACAGGCCATTCTCCACTTAATTCCACCCCAATTGCTCATGTTGAATTGATCGTCTGATCAGTAGGTGCTTCGGAATTGCCATGGCAATGAAATTCTCAATGCATTGCTGGAGGAAAGATAGTTTCGACGATTGCCCTGCAACAGAAAGCACTTCAAGATGACTGATTACAGCTTTGTTGTGTGGAACAGGCCATTCTCCACTTAATTCCACCCCAATTGCTCATGTTGAATTGATCGTCTGATCAGTAGGTGCTTCGGAATTGCCATGGCAATGAAATTCTCAATGCATTGCTGGAGAAAAGATAGTTTCGACGATTGCCCTGCAACAGAAAGCACTTCAAGATGACTGATTACAGCTTTGTTGTGTGGAACAGGCCATTCTCCACTTAATTCCACCCCAATTGCTCATGTTGAATTGATCGTCTGATCAGTAGGTGCTTCGGAATTGCCATGGCAATGAAATTCTCAATGCATTGCTGGAGGAAAGATAGTTTCGACGATTGCCCTGCAACAGAAAGCACTTCAAGATGACTGATTACAGCTTTGTTGTGTGGAACAGGCCATTCTCCACTTAATTCCACCCCAATTGCTCATGTTGAATTGATCGTCTGATCAGTAGGTGCTTCGGAATTGCCATGGCAATGAAATTTTCAATGCATTGCTGGAGGAAAGATAGTTTCGACGATTGCCCTGCAACAGAAAGCACTTCAAGATGACTGATTACAGCTTTGTTGTGTGGAACAGGCCATTCTCCACTTAATTCCACCCCAATTGCTCATGTTGAATTGATCGTCTGATCAGTCAGTAGGTGCTTCGGAATTGCCATGGCAATGAAATTCTCAATGCAGTGCAGGAGGAAAGATAGTTTCGACGATTGCCCTGCAACAGAAAGCACTTCAAGATGACTGATTACAGCTTTGTTGTGTGGAACAGGCCATTCTCCACTTAATGTCACCCCAATTGCTCATGTTGAATTGATCGTCTGATCAGTAGGTGCTTCGGAATTGCCATGGCAATGAAATTTCAATGCATTGCTGGGAGGAAAGATAGTTTCGACGATTGCCCTGCAACAGAAAGCACTTCAAGATGACTGATTACAGCTTTGTTGTGTGGAACAGGCCATTCTCCACTTAATTCCACCCCAATTGCTCATGTTGAATTGATCGTCTGATCAGTAGGTGCTTCGGAATTGCCATGGCAATGAAATTCTCAATGCAGTGCTGGAGGAAAGATAGTTTCGACGATTGCCCTGCAACAGAAAGCACTTCAAGATGACTGATTACAGCTTTCTTGTGTGGAACAGGCCATTCTCCACTTAATTCCACCCCAATTGCTCATGTTGAATTGATCGTCTGATCAGTAGGTGCTTCGGAATTGCCATGGCAATGAAATTCTCAATGCATTGCTGGAGGAAAGATAGTTTCGACGATTGCCCTGCAACAGAAAGCACTTCAAGATGACTGATTACAGCTTTCTTGTGTGGAACAGGCCATTCTCCACTTAATTCCACCCCAATTGCTCATGTTGGTCAGTAGGTGATCGTCTGATCAGTAGGTGCTTCGGAATTGCCATTGCAATGAAATTCTCAATGCATTGCTGGAGGAAAGATAGTTTCGACGATTGCCCTGCAACAGAAAGCACACTTCAACATGACTGATTACAGCTTGTTTGTGTGGAACAGGCCATTCTCCACTTAATTCCACCCCAATTGCTCATGTTGAATTGATCGTCTGGTCAGTAGGTGCTTCGGAATTGCCATGGCAATGAAATTCTCAATGCATTGCTGGAGGAAAGATAGTTTCGACGATTGCCCTGCAACAGAAAGCACTTCAAGATGACTGATTACAGCTTTATTGTGTGGAACAGGCCATTCTCCACTTAATTCCACCCCAATTGCTCATGTTGAATTGATCGTCTGGTCAGTAGGTGCATCGGAATTGCCATTGCAATGAAATTCTCAATGCATTGCTGGAATAAAGATAGTTTCGACGATTGCCATACAATAGAAACTGATTACAGCTTTGTTGTTCAACATGACTCCACCCCAATTGCTCACTGAAGGAAAGTGCCAAGTTTTGACGATTGCGATAGTTTCGCAAAAGAAAGCACTTCAAGATGACTGATTACAGCTTTGTTGTGTGGAACAAGCCATTCTCCACTTAATCTCATCCCAACCCCAATTGATCATGTTGAATTGATCGCCTGATCAGTAGGTGCTTCGGAATTGCCAAAGCAATGAAATTCTCAATGCATTGCTGGAGGAAAGATAGTTTCGACGATTGCCCTGCAATAGAAATCACTTCAACATGACTGATAACAGCTTTATTGTGTGGAACAGTCCTTTCTCCTCATAATTCCACCCCAATTTCTCATGTTGAAGTGATCGCCTGGTCAGTAGGTGCTTCGAAATTGCCATGGCAATGATGTTCTCAATCTATTGCTGGAGGAAAGATAGTTTCGACGATTGCGATACAAAAGAAATCACTTCAACATGACTGATTACAACTTTGCTGTGTGGAACAGGCCATTCTCCACTTAATTCCACCCCAATTGCTCATGTTGAAGTGAGCGTCTGGTCAGTAGGTGCTTCGCAATCGCCATGGCAATGACAGTCTCAATGCATTGCTGGATGAAAGAAAGTTTCGACGATTTCCCAATAAAAGAAATCACTCTCAAAGCACTGTAGAGCTGCATCATCTAAGTTCACATGCATGCATGAGTGCTCTTATAATAGTTCTGACACCGTATATGTTATACATTATTTAATTTCGGGGATGTTTAAACGCCCAAAACACCCCCCCTTCTAAATACTGCCTTGCTGCAAGCTATCGAGAATGTTTTCGCTCTCAGTGTCAACAAAACTGCTCCTGTCCTCATCAATGGCTTAAAATTCATGAACGAATAGAGTACAAATTCCTATCAGTCGGAGCCTAATATACTCAGATATGACAACTGCACGTTCTTCCTCAAACTGCGAAACTGTACTTGAACTGGTAAAGTAAAATTTCAGGTATTAGAATAAAATCGTTTGGTAGTTGAATTGAGCTAATCACTGAAAAATTCATACTGTAGCCTATGCAGTATGCATGCTGCAGATGCACACTCGATCCAGACAAGTCGACTGCCCAATATTTTGTCAGAAAACACACTATTTTAGGCCCTGTTATTGCCTGATTGTAATAGGGCGACGCCGACCCTGTTAGCGGAACCTGTTGTTCCTTTGGGTCTTCCCATTGTCACTGGATTGTCATGCCTGTCTAATTGCCGAATGTGAATTGTTTGGTGAACAATAAAGTATTGATTGATTGATTGATTGATTGATTGATTGATTGATTGATTGATTGATTGATTGATTGATTGATTGATTGATTGATTGATTGATTGATTGATTGATTGATTGATTGATTGATTGATTATTGATTGATTGATTGATTGATTGATTGATTGATTGATTGATTGATTGATTGATTGATTGATTGATTGATTGATTGATTGATTGATTGATTGGATTGATTGATTGATTGATTGATTGATTGATTGATTGATTGATTGATTGATTGATTGATTGATTGATTGATTGATTGATCGATTGATTGATTGATTGATTGATTGATTGATTGATTGAAACCTTCCCATGCATCTGCGTCAATTATTCACAATAGGCCTATTGCTCAACTCGCTCTTCTTCCGTCTTAACACTAATTCTCAGCTCTTCCGTCACATCATCACTAAAATTTTCAAATCGTTCCAATAAATATAGCTGGGGACCAGTAAGGGGCCTAATAATTATAACAAAACGAAGATAAGTATGTGTGTTAGGATATGGTCAGACGGGTTCGCTAGGTGGCAGTTCTCAGTTTGGTGTAGCAGATAATAGCTATGACTATGTGCTTTATATGTTCCGCAGCTGACCAAGCTGCTATTTTAAAACTTCAGTGCTCTTAGTTTTGTATCTCTAGCTATGATCTCATACCATTGGTGAACGACAGGAGGAATGGAGAACGGAGAGCTTAATTGGTGTGGTGCTGTGTGGGATAGGAAATAGGAATCGCTTACAGAACATAGACGAGTAACGACTCAGGGACGGGGAAGAGCAAGGTAAGAAGACGAAGAAGGTACACGTACATCTCCCCTGCTCCACCGCTGCTCTTCTCAGATGACAAACTCCATTAGCTTAAGCAATGAAGCAATGTCTCCATCGATATTGTGCAATACGCAACGAAGAGGCGTCTGTTAAAAATCGACTATATTATATGTATATATATAATATATAATTATGTATATATATATCTTAAGCGTTTGTAAGGACGCATGCACCATGTCGCAGCATCTTATTCAGCCTCGCCATCTTCTTAGCGTAGTAGACGCAGACCAACACCCGCATCCATCCATCTACCCAAAAAGCCCATCTAATTTATGACTGGGGCGATCCGTCGTCCACCCTTTCGTTCAGCGCAGCACGCAGCCGTCGGCCCGCCCGTCCGGGCCACCACACACCTACCCCCATGCAATGGGCAGCAGCCTCACGCACTGTGCATCTGACCAATGCAGCTGCTGGTGATGCTGTGGCCGTTTCTCTGGCTCAGCAGCCGCCTTCTCAGCATCGCATGCGGAACAACATTAAGAATGCGTGAGAATATCGATGAGATGCTTAGCAGCGCCGTTGTATTCTCCATGTGATGCGCGGATGCGAGTGGAGGAGAAGCGGGAGGATGGCTGATAGTTCCTTCGGATGCTGATGATGACACCGAGGATGCTGCTACTGCTGCAGCTGCTGCAACCCATCTCGTTAGCCCAGCAGGATGATTCCATGTCGCAGATTATCAGGAGTTGAAATCGACATCGATATGGAATAGCAAGCAGCTTGATTGAAGCAACGTTCACTAGAGGCAAGTGGAACTTCATGCATATAATATATACACGTGAGACCGGCGCAGACCTTTAGACGAACATATCAAGACGTTTTTTGCACCAACATAATTATATCAGTTGGTATGTTATTAGTTTTTTTTGTACCCGAGGTGTGATCCCTCCGGATGGAAACTGGTAGACATAAAAATAGCCTAATTAATTGTTTCTATATTTTTAGATTTCTTTAATCCTAGGTAAATTGTTATTATTATTATTATTATTATTATTATTATTATTATTATTATTATTATTATTATTATTATTATTATTATCATTATTATTATTATTATTATTATTATTATTATTATTATTATTATTATTATTATTATTATTATTAAAGTTATTATTACCTCAATCTAAAAATGTATACAGCGCCCAAAAAAGCGAAGTCGTCGTCATCATCATCATCATCATCATCGTCGTCGTCATCATCATCATCATCATCATCATCATCATCATCATCATCATCATCATCATCATCATCATCATCATAACCACCAGTCCACCACCTCCACCACCACCACCACCCAGTGGCGTTACGAAGGGTTTCATCGCCCAGTGGCAAGAGTTGATGACTGCGCCCTTTAAATTTTCTAGTTGACTTTTAATCGTTCTTGTTATAGTACTGTGTACCAGTACCACTGAAAGCTAATTTTGCGCCCCCTTATGCTGCGCCCGGGGGGGGCGGTTGTCCCCACTGCCCCCCTTCGTTATGCCACTGCCACCACCACCACCACCATCATCACCACCACCACCACCATCATCATCATCATCGTCGTCGTCGTCATCAGCCTATTATTGTCATTATTAGTTGATAAGGAGGAGGGAGACGCCAATCGTCTTCGAAATGTCTGATCTCTCCGAAACTTGTTAGAGCGTTGGTTTCCTAAGAAACCTTTTAAGTAGGGAAAGGTCATGCTAAATTTCTAGACAAAAAGCACGCAAACTCAAAATATTGAAACGTTATAAAATCACCATTAATTGGAATAGAAAAGCAATAGCAATTCGTTAACACGACAGAACATGTATCGATGGGGTTGAGCAACTATATAATGTCAAAGAAGGTCCTTACACAGTGACCACCTGAGTGGAGGTTCGACCTCGTGCTCTCCGCAGCACAGACCTGCAGGCGCTCTCTGCATTCAGCTACCGTTCACCTTTTGCACTCGGCGTCGCAGAGTAGCCTTAAAGTTCGCAGTACAAATAATGCCTTTCTATACGACGCTCGTTTAATTGTAAATATCTTAACGGGAAAATAGTTACGTGCCAATGTCGTCAATGTTACGGTGAAAACTGTGCTGAGTTTTGCCATCGCTTTCAACGTCCTTTTTCAAAGTCCTATGAATATGATGTCATTAAACTTCTGGATACAATCCAAATGGCAACACAACGATAAAGTTCGTGACAATGAAGGCAAATCCGTAAATGTACCGATCACTATGTCTCCATTTTCCAAACGAAGCTGCATTTTTTGCAGTGGTACGAATGTCCTCAATGTTCTTTTCTGGCTTGTTCTCGTGTGCTTCAGAGTTCCCATTGCAGTAATCCTTATCGCAGCCGCATATTGTCTCGTCATACTGTTTCTTTGATCCACCGGAGGTCAGGCTGCCGGGATTTGTGAAACAGCACATGTCATTTTTCACGAAGAATTTATATTGGAATTGAAAACTGTTGAAGAGTAGACACTGATCCACCTGTTTAGGACCGTTGTAGCGAAACATTTCGTCGAGACAAACGAGACTGATTTCGTAATCTGGAAAAGCAAAAGAAAGATACAGGTCTATCATGTGATACCATGTGATGGTGTGACAGTGAAATCGCTAACGTCGCCTGAATTAGGCCTATACAAATTTACCATGTGATATTATGTGACAACTGAGGTTGATGACATCATCTTTAAGGATACAATTTTAGCGCATGATGCTATGTGACAAGAGCTATGTCACCTTGAAGAATACAAGTTTAACACGTATTCGGTGATGATGGTGGTCGTGTGGTGGTGCATGAGTAGAATCAGGATAGGATAGCTTGAAGAGTTCGGTTTTCAGTCGTGAGTAGAAAGTAGCAGAGGAGAGTGCAAGCGGAGGAGAGGTTGAGTTAAGAGGCGAGATAGGAGGATGAGCAAACTGGCGGAGCTCTTTTGGGAGTTCATTCCATGGAACTGGTGCAGCATAGACTAAGGAGCGGTTGCAGAAAGTGAGATGCAATAAACTGGAAGTAATTAATTAATTAATTAATTAAGTATATCCTTTATTGCACCAATTGCTAACCTGAAAGGGCAAAGAGTTTAACGTGTAATGAAATGTGATGTTGCAATAGTAACGTGGACAAGGAAAAAGAAAGATGCAAGTTTATCATGTCATGTGATTTAATGCAACGTAGGCCTATAATGTAACGCAGTTTAACATTTTCTTAACGGCATTTGAATGCACGAGAACAGAGGCATTAACTCATCCTACATTTTTTACGTATGAAACTGGACATTGAATGGCGCCTTGTTCAATGATTATATAGTTCACAAAGAACAGGTCTTATAATGTAAGCGTGCAACTCACCCTCTCTTTCAAAGTTTGACCAGATAATTAAGCAGACTTCCCCTGCACAGGTGGCGGTCTCTGATGGGGTCAGTGACTCAGGACAGGCTGTTCTGTTATCATATGGACTATTAGTTTTACGGAGGACGCAGTTGTAGCATGACAGGGCTTCAGCGAATGGGATCGTCAAGGCAGCCAATCCGAACAAAAGCCAAGCCATTCTAGTCTTCATAATGACGCTAAGATAAAAGGCAACGTTACCGGTAAATCTTAATGTAAGCAGCACCTAGGTACAGAGAGAGAGAGAGAGAGAGAGAGAGAGAGAGAGAGAGAGAGAGAGAGAGAGAGAGAGAGAGAGAGAGAGAGAGAGAGAGAGAGAGAGAGAGAGAGACAGAGAGACAGACAGACAGACAGAGACAGAGACAGAGACAGACAGAGAGACAGACAGACAGACAGACAGACAGAGACAGAGACAGACAGACAGAAAGAGAGACAGACAGACACAGACACAGACAGACAGACAGACAGAGACAACAGAGACAGATATTGGATAATGATAAAGCAGAATCACTGGGCACAATCAGAGCAGTGGCTATACGTTTGTATTGTATTTTTTTCTTGGTAACTTATGTAACTCCACTCGTAGCAGCGGCCATTCAGCAGCGCTCCCAGTGCGAGTACCCCGAGAGAAGAATTAGGTTTTGAGGAAAGAGAGATGTAGGAACAGATCGAGGAAGAATGGAAACACGTACGTTAAGAGGAGGGAGAACATTCGACAGGGCAGGCCCAATGCAGGCATGAATTGACTAAGTGAATGTAGGATCGTCACTAATGAATGGCTCGATTCGTCCACTTCGATAACAGTTTTTGTGAATTTCGATCAGACTGACGAGTGGCGAACTGGCGATCGCAGATTCGAGTGAAATGGAAGAGTAACTCAATCTGGCGAGGTTTAGAAACAATCGAACTGTTGAACGCGTTGAACTGACAAGAGGTGACTTGAGGTTGTTTTACCTTCAGCGAGAGTCGGACGATTGGTTTTGTATTTATAGCCTATATATATATATATACGTATATATATATATATATATATATATATATATATATATATATATATATATATATATATATATTCTGGCGCACAAAGCAGTTTAGAGAACTAATCGAACTTTTGAACGCTAGTTGAAATACAAAAAATACAAAAAGCTTCCCAAACAGACTTGAGGTTGTTTTACCTTCATAAAGTAGTGAGAGTCGGACGATTGGTTTTGACAAACCATAACCATAACTAAATTAAAATGCTATGGCCATAACAGTATAATTGTATTGTATTGTAGTTGATCATTTATAAAGCGCTTCTCATAGCATAAGCCTAAGAAGAAGTGTTGTTGTGGCGGGTTAAGTCTTTTTGGAACTGTAACTACATGTGTTCAACAAACGGACGTTCAAACCATAGTTTGGACAGTTTAGACCCGAGTCTAGTGTCGAAATTAGGAAGTTGAATAATAATTATTGCTGTAGGCTACTCACTTGGTTACTAGACGCCAATTTTGATGCTTGTTGTCGTCTAGACTCTAGCGAAGTAATTGATATTCAAGACGTAGAAATATTACGTCATTAATGGCTGTATTTATAGTGAGGTGATGTTCTATTATATATATAGGCCTATATATATATAGATTTATATATATATATTATATACCTGATATATATATATATATCATCATATTAGTTCGTTTAAAAAATCAAATTTTATTAGAATCGATTCCATGAACAGTGAACACAATGTACATTTTATTTTGTTTATTTTGTCAACAGCCATAACGCTGTAGGTGTAGGCTACATAAAAAAGCTAGGTAGGCTAGTATTATAGGGGCCTAGTATAAGATTAAAGTGAAGGTTGATACTGTTGACAAGTGATCATTCATGGCATCAATATCGGTGAGATCACCGTAAAATACGTTTATTGATCACCATAACACATACAAACACAATTTGAATAATTATTGATGTAATTTATAATTATTCAATACGTATATAGGCAATGGGTGTGCACCTTCAACTAAAATTCATCAGGAAGAAGAAAGCAGTGAAGAATAATTATGTGGGATAGAGAAAAACTGAAAACAAAAAGCAAGGAACTATCAGACAAGATACATGTAGAAGAACACTTGGAGGAAAGAAAATTGATGATAGCAGAGGACAGATGGAATAGATTAAAGAAGATTGCGAGAACAGCAGCAGTGGAGACGGTAGGATTCCAGAAGGGGGCAGCTCCTCGCAAACCATGGGTTACATCAGGGATGGTACAGGAGATGGAAGAAGGAAGACAAATGGAAACATCAAAGCACAGAGGAGGCAGAGAGGGAATATAGAAGACTAAGCAACCAACTAGGCCCTATATTATAAGAAAAACAACAGACAAGGCAAGAGAGCAAAGGTGGGAGGAACAATGTGATGATTTAGAGAAACGACAAGCAAATGGAAGACATGACCTGGTATGAAAAGATTTAAACACTAACAAGAAAACAAAGTGGAAATAGAGGCATTGCAAATTTGCAATCAAAGACAGAAATGGAAAGTTATTACAGGACCCGAAGAAGTAAGAAGGCAATGGAAGGATTAACTCTGTCACTATTGTTGCAGACGGTGACAGTCTAGGCTTTAATAAAGCAGGAGGGCGACGCTAATTATCTTCGTTTTAACACAGTGTTGTTAAACTTCCATTATCACCAGCAACCAACACCGTTTATAATAAGAAAGGTCGCTGTTAACGGCCTTGGCAGGCATAAAAGTCGTTGACGATGGCTTCTACAAAAACATCGTAAAAATCAGTGAAGCTAAGTAAAGTACGGATTTTGTGCACTTGCCTCCACCCTGTAAACTCCCGGTTTCAGTGTGGGGCAAGTGCACAAAACCGTAGGCCTACTTAACTTCGTCACTGACTTAAATCGTCACTGAAACTTTATAATTGAAATGTAGAAAAGAATAATTGAAACAATTATTGTCAAATGAAACTTAAGGTCATTTGTGACATACTTGAAGTATGGGTGAATGTCTCTTTGTACTAATAGATGTCTCAAAGAGACATTCACCCAGACTGTATCTTTAGGGTGTTGAAAAGGTCTACTGATAGACACACGCTTATTTATTACATATAATACATAAATATTTAAGCTTATGGGTACATAATATTATGCATACATAGATACGTAGTCTATATATATTATTATACGGGGGTACATAGCCTACATGTATGCATACACGTATTTAATTGTAATCCACTTGCATACATACATATTATACATACAGACATACAGACATACATACATACATACACATTCGTGACCTCCGCCGCATCCGACCCATGCTCGACTTCAAAACTGCCTCCACCATTGCTACCTCCATTGTCCACTCAAAGCTCGACTATTGCAATTCCCTCTTTATCAACCATGAAGCAACTAAAGGTCTGCAGCTCATCCAAAACTCATTAGCCAGAGCCGTCACCAGAACGCCCAAGTATCATCACATCACTCCGCTGTTCAAATCACTCCATTGGTTAAAAATCCCAGAGGAATTCCTTCAAAGTCCTATCACTAACCTACAACTCCCTACAACACTCCCAGCCCAGATATCTCCGCGAACTCTTCACCATGCAGCCAACCCGGATACCCGATCATCCTCCGTTCTCCTTTCTAGATCGGTCACTACTCACAAGTTCTCCAACCGAGCAATATCCAACACTGCGCCGCGTCTCTGAACGATCTACCTCCTGAATTCCGCACTTTGCCTCCACCATCATCGCCAATCATCCACCATCATCTGCCTCAGGCTCCCTATCCATCACCCCCAAGGCTTTTATGGAAACTAAAGTCTGTTGCTTTCAAGAACTTGTATCCTGACTCATCTGATCCTGTACCTTCTAATCCTCGACCTAAAAGACACCCGCCTTAACATCTGCTCTGCCGTCTCTGATCATCTGGAAACCGGACTCGGACCTCCCTCGGACTACTCTTTTGGACAACCCCTCTGATTAGACGCAGCGCTCGTGAATGGACCCACTGGTGGCTTTAGTGGCGCTTTAGAAGTTTGAGATTACGCATTGAAATACATACACACATACATACACATGGTATACGTCCCATGCATACGTGCACACACTGACATCGTTGTGTGTTGTGTGGCGTCTGCTGTCTCGTATTTCCATGCTGCTTGGACGGACGATATTTATCTTAGCGCCGCCGCCGAGGAGAAGTATCGATCGTCCTCTGCTGTTCTCTATCGCAATGGACCTGCACGAGGGAAAAGAAGGAATAACGAGGAGGATCTTCCATGGACACTGCAGCCAAGGATTACGGCTTAGTCCTTTCTTGATCGATCCTTACATTTTCCGCACGCAATCCAATTGCCTTTCTGCCTGCAGTCCGTGGGTCTTTGCGTCCATATGATTTATGGGTCCATCGTTTGCATCTGTGTTTTATGGCTTTCTTTGTTCTCTTGCTTGTTGTATGTGTAGAGGAGACAGGCAGCCGTTTTCACTACTTACCCATCCATATCATCTTTAATTGTTATCCGCATGCTTCAGAGCTTCAGTATGTGTAGGCTACTTGCGTATAGCCTACGGTAATTGGGCAGTGGGATCATACGGTAGCCTGGGTGTTCCCCCGTTCCGTACTGCCATAATACGACATGAAATCTTTACATTGGTCGGATCCTCATTCTGGAACAGGATTCCATGCAATCTTCTGCTTTCCTTGCATTTTACTTAGACTATAAGTCGCTAGCGATTGAAGTCCATTCTGCTCGATCGTTGTCTTGTGTAATCAGGCCGGAAGTACCTCTGCAAGATGACTTTTCTTTTAGATGCGCCTAATGGCGTCCAACCCCTCCCCAACCACATCCCCCCCGTACCTTGAATGGGAGAACAAACCCCCAGTATGGGAATTGCTAAAAAAATATAACGGGGGGGGTTTTCGCATTAGACGTTAATTTATGTGCAGTTTGTGTGTGAAATGTAGACTTTACTATGGGATCCTAAGAAAGACTGGGGGTTGAACTCCCCAACCCCCGGCAATTTCACCCAGCCCCCCAATCTGGCCGAGTGTATTAATTTTCGTATTGTAGGCCGTTGTATTATCGGAAATCAACAACAACCTCAGTTTATGTCCAAAACGTTAACCTCTCCCCTCAGTTTGGCACCCGTGGGAGATCGTTCTCCCAACCACCAATAATTGGTAGACGCCACTGGATGCGCCATGTAACTGAGCGCTCACAATTGCAACTACAATTACAGTGTCAATTTCCACTTAGCTGTGCAGAATAACTAACACTAATTTGCAATGTCGTTGGTCCAACAACTTGGAACGGGTTTCCCTTAGCTTTACGACACCTTCCAAACTGTCCTCAGTTTCATCAACAGTACTGTTGAGGACTTATTTTTCCGCATGGCATGGCCTGGTTCAGGAGCGCCTCTGAGTAGGGATCTTGAAAGGGCGCTATATAAATTTTGATTGACTAACTAACTGATTGCTTGATTGATTGATTGACTGATTGATTGATTGATTGATTGATTGATTGAATTATTATACACAATTGTTGTCAATAACTCCACACAAAAAGTTTCGGGATTCGAAACCCAGCTTAAAGGAGAAGCCTGTTAGTTTCTAAAACCCTTTCCTTCTCACATTTACTGATGTTATTTCATTAAACAGGTCAACGTTGCACTTGGTTGAAGGCCTATAGGCCTACAGTCCCCTACTTACGCTTTGTCTTTTCGTTGTCATCAGGTAAACCTAGTTTCGTTTGTGATAATACAACAGGGTCAGTGGGTCACATTTGTATATCCTCTTTGTATGCTTGATCTTAGAGTGTCCAGTCCGGCCAGATCATTCGTCCGTGATGATGATGATGAGAGGGTCTCCTTCGATGCCTCTCCTAACCCAGTTCCTTCTCTCGTGCTTCCCAATGCGGCCGTCAATCCTCCGATGGTCAGTGTTGGTCGAGGTGGCGATGACCATTTGCTTGGCCAGTCCAGACTCGAAGCGTCTTTACGATGACCTCCTGAAGAAGAGCGGATACAATCGACTGATACGTCCGGTCGAAAACAACTCCGACACACTCGTCGTTAAACTCGGACTGCGACTGACGCAAATCATCGACGTGGTAGGCACCTCCCTTCTTTTTCAATGCATTCATTATTATTAGTTTCGAGTTGTAACTTCTGTAGTGCCTGTGAATAGTACACAAGGCACCAACGCGTCAAAACGCATTCTTTTCCTGCTGCCTTTCAATGTTTAGACCTATGAAAATGCTTTATCGGATGGGTTTAGCTGAACCTCGGATTCGCATTTCTGTGTCGCTGCTCGCACTAGAAATTTTCGTAGAACAATATTATACAATACAGCTGTAATTTCATGATGCCCTCCTTACAAAGTTCACAGGCGCACACAGATTAGAGGAGGTGAGTTTTCACTTGAAAGCGAAAGATAGTAAAAAAAATAAATAAATAAATAATTAATTAATTAATAATAGAGGCTACATAATTATATATATACATATATAAACGTAGTCGGATAGTTGTTTATGGATGACACGCTCAACGGGTTCTGAGATGAAGGACCAGTTTGAGATTGGACGATAAGACTTAGTGGCTGGGTCCGTCGGTTGAGTCCCGGCTTCTCTACACAAGGTCGAATGATGGCACGTTTATGTAAGTAAGGATCCTGAGTGGCCGAGTGGGTTGGTAGCCTGCTCGTCACGCCGGCGCCCCAGGTTCGCTTCCCGGTCGGGTCGGTTTATCAGAGATTAATTTCTCGGATCTTTACTGCGGGTGGCTCGGTCGCATTATAAACGTGGAGTACAATACAACACACAATACAACACATCACAATACAACTGGGGCGCGGTGGTTTAGGGGTATGTTCGGTGCCTTGCAGCTGGAGGGTTGCGGGTTCAAATCACCTCAAAGTCGCCGCGTAGGGACCCTGGGCAAGTCCTTCACTCGCAATTGCTCATGCGCTTCGGCGTGAAACTCCGATTCAGCGTTCGCGCAGTAGTCGGGAGCGCCTCTGAATGGGAAATCTGGTAGCGGCGCTATAACAAGTGTTCAAATACAATACAATACATACATACATTGCGGATTGCTGCTTTGGTTTCACGCTGCATCCTTGGCTGTGCTCCATCTTACCTGCGCGACCTCTGCCGCCCAGTGTCCGACGTTGTAGCGCATCGGGCGCTTCGCTCTGCGACAACGGGGCAACTCTTAATTCCATGGACTCGCTTGACTGCTAGGCAGCGCCGTGCTTTCTCAGTTGTAGGCCCCTCCACCTGGAATGATCTGCCATCGGAGCTGCGTTTGGTACGGTGGTACCATTGACTAATCAAACTGGGTTTTATAAATCACTCAGGTCTTTTTTCTTTTGCCGCGGCTGGGCTGGGAGCGCTCCTGAATAGATATGGGGGCGCTATAAAATCCAGAATGAATGAATGCATACATAAATAGGCCCTATGTAATACTTACATATTATACTATGACATAAATAGCGGCGCAATCTCAATTGCACAATAATGCTATCAGTTAGTCAAAGGATCGATCATGCTATACCGAGGTCCGTATGCAAATGAAAGTCCATCAAAGATGTGGGTCTCTGACGACCTATTCCGTCGGAAGGATCTGCATTCTCTTGTGTCATATGCATGTTTGCAGGTCTCTTCAGGCCATTGAAGTATTGCTCTGTCGACGAGGCGCGAAATATAAGGCAGATAAAGCTATTCCGATTTTACCACATTGGCGACTAATGTCGCCAGGGGCGCTGCATGCTCGGGCCATCCGTCGCCTCTTGGTGGAATTGGTTCTCTTCGGTCATAAATCGGATCCGCTTGGAACAGCAGCTGCAGCACTTGAGACGAATGTTTGCATGGAGGAGATAAAGGATGTCGTCGTGTGGGATGATGGGCTGTCAAGAGATGCGACCTTGGCTGAAGAAAACCAATGCGAAGAGACGCTGTTGGGTCCTGAGGCAGGCTGAATATATGATGAAGGGATGAGTAGATGAGTGAACGGACGGGTGGATGGATGGATGGATAGATGGATGGACGTATGGATGGACGGATGGATCGATGAATCTGATGGATCGATGAATCTGATGGCTGGATTTTGTGGGTGGACGCACTGGACGAATATATCGATAATGGGATGACGGATGGATGATGGACGCTACAAGATCTGTTGTGACGACTGACAATGACAGCTGGACGATGATGATCATTATGATAAAGACCATTATGATGGTGGCAATTATGATGATGATGATGATGATGATGATGACGATGATGGTGCTTATAATTGGTGGTGGTGATGATGATAATTACAATGGTGATGGATGGATGATGATGACGGTAATAATGATGATGGTGGCGGCGGTTTAGGTAATATTGGTGATAATAATAACAATAATTACGGTAAAGTTGACAACGATGATAAAATGATGATGACGACAATGTCATAATGATACAGTACTTAATTGTTGTAGGATGAAAAGAACCAAATCATGACAACGAACGTTTGGCTTGAGCAGGTAATTAACGTGTGCCGTTTAATTAACTCCATACCTTTGTTCGCGCTTAATTAGGAAAAACGCCTGAATGCAAATCAGCTCAGCATTGTGAAGCGTAGTAAACTGGACTCATTTCATTTCAGTAGGTGGCGTTCGGTTGCGCGACAGTCTACACTCTATTGCCATCAGGGGTGCAAAAAACCAAACTTTTTTCAAAATGTAAAGTTGGTTTTTTGGTTTTTTGGTTTTATTTGGTTTTTGGTTTTTTGGTTTTTTGCTTTTGAGAGTTTCCTATTTCGGATCATAAAGCTAATAAAAATGGCATAATACCGTTCAAATTAATCAGATGCATATATCAATGAAATTAACTAGAACAGTAGAACTGTAGAATGTCATAAAACGAAGTTAACAAAGACCATACAACAATTGCCAAGAGAGTTGAAGAGACGACATTTTGGCATTTATAATTTTGAAATTTGTAAAAAACCAAAAAACCAAAATTTGCAGGTTTTTTGTTTTTTGTTTTAAAAAAACAAAAAAAACAAAAACAAAAAAACCAAGCCTTTAACAGCCCTGATTGCCATGCTGTCCAACATGCGGCCCGCGAGCTGATTTTCAAATTCTTCTTTTCCGTCTTAAGACGGGCAAAACATCTAGTTATAAAATGATGTGATAATTGCGCATAATATAGGCCTACAGTAACTGTACTGTTCACATCACAGCGAGTCAACGACAGTCGCAACTCATGCAATACAATGTTTTATTAGCTAATAATGTACATTTCAGTAAGTTGAAAATGTAGGCCCTTGGCCTATATATATAGGCCTATAGCTAAAACGGATAATTACATAGTACAGTGAAAAGTGATAAATCCAGAATGGTTGAATGAAATAAAATTGTAGGCCTTTATGTAATACGATCGACGATCGTAATGTAAATTACATCTTAGAGAAAATAGGATATCCAAAACTATGTGGCCAAGGGCGTCATTTTGGTCCCTCGCCCCGGGGCTGCATTTCAGCTCCGTACGCCACTGCTGTTGAGTAGCCTAATCCGAGCAAATAGATGACCAGGCGGGTGGTATCGCGTTTTTCTGACGCAACGCAGCCATCTTGGCGAACATCATGGCGGCCGTCTTTCACGGGAGAGCGACACGCTTTCGACACATCATAGTCTAAATGCAAATGTATACATCTGCTCATTTTGCAGTGAATTGGCTGGGTGCGATCCTTCGCCGTGGCTGTCCGTTTAACTGGGTGCCATGTCATATTAATGTCCCCGGGTACCAACCGTTCCATCCATGAGATTCGACTCTCTGAAATAGGCGATCATCGGTATACAACTATACATGCGAACAGCCTGTCTCCCTCATGCGTGTGTGTGTGTGTGTGAGAGAGAGAGAGAGAGAGAGAGAGAGAGAGAGAGAGAGAGAGAGAGAGAGAGAGAGAGAGAGAGAGAGAGAATGCATGTATATGCATGCAAAAACTAGCATGATGCGTGTGAGTCTACACACGATTCACGGGTTTCAGTCCACATCGGTCGAGAAACGAGTCGTTTTTTACAGATGATTCATTTCGACGCTGATTTATATATATCCAGCAGCAATAAACAATTCCTCATCGGCTCTTTCAACTGATATATAGGCCTACTTCCCAATGCTCGCATAGGGCTATTTTAGCTCTCTTTCCCAGTAACGGCAACCAGCTGCTCACGATACTTACAGTTTGATAGCTGTGGGTGCAGAGTAAGGTCGATTCATGCCAATAAAGATGTCTCATCGGATCTTTTAACTCGAACCCTCTCTACCAATGTAGGGTTATTTAGACTCCTTTCCCCTTTATAGGCTACCAGCTGCTGCTCATGGCATCTACACGGTGAACGGGAAAAAACCGAACCTCTACAAAAAAGAGAAATTAACACCAAAAATGTAAACTATTTTATTCCCCACAATAGACTTAACTATATTTTGTAATTATGCGCTATACCAGTTAGAAACTGACGTCACCGTGACGTCACTTGTAATAAGAATCCGTTACAAAATGGTGCTCCTGCTCACTGAGCTCGCGAGACCGTTGAACTTCTCACAAACGAACCTCCAGATTTCATACCTCTTGCACTTTGGCCTCCAAATAGCCCAGACCTTAATCCGGTGGACTATAAAATCTGGTCTGTGATGCAAGAAAAGGTTTACAAGACAAAGGTTCGCGATGTCGGAGAACTGCGTCAGCGCATAATACAGGCATGGGACGAATTTGATCAAGCTGTAATCGATTCAGCAATTAGTCAGTGGCGAGCTCGTCTTTGTGCGTGCGTGGAAGCCAAAGGAGGGAATTTTGAACACACATTATAACTAACAAACGATAGTTATCTGATTCATGTCCTATAAACTGAAGTTTCTCCATGTTTCATTAAAATGTACAAATTATTACATAAATTATTGCAGCAATAGGAGAGGTTCGGGTTTTTTCCGTTCACCGATGTATAGGCCCTACAGGGCCGTAGCAAGCTATAATTGCGCCCTGTGCCAAGCGTAAATCTAGCGCCCCACCCCTCAAATAAAATAGAAGGTTTAATTTGTCTTTTAAAGAAATAAAACGAAGTTTCTATGCTTCTATTAGCATTTCATTTTAGTCACTTCAGATTTATTTCGCTGTTGAAAGTACGTTGAGGACAGGGAGGTTTGGGGAAGTTCCATGAGGAAAGGATTCGACTTCCTTCGGGTTCAATTCCCCACCCTAAGCCACGAGTGTCCCATCGAGTAATCAACACGGGGTTTATGAGGCAGGCGTCCGCTCCTACGGGGCCTCGCCCATACGGTGACTTGTATAGCCCCACTAGCCTCTATAGCCTATGTCTTTCAGCTCTTCCGATATAGGCCGAGTTAGAGCCTACGACCGGCTTTGGTGGCGACAGAAGTGTCCGCTCTGATTGGGCTCCTCGTCTCTAGACCAGTACTTTTTCTATTGGTCTGGGGTTCACTCCCTGTCTTAGCACTTACTATATATAGGCTACTCATTAGCACTTCTGCCTGGTCTTCTTGCCGCTGTATAATTTTCTGGTTTAAATCATCTAGCTCTGCATTACTTGGCACTGACAACTCAACATCCGCCACTTCCCTAGTTCTGATCAGGGCCTACTACGTATGGGGGGATGGAATCAGACTGCTTCCAATTTGTGCCAGGGAGGGAAAAGTTTTTCCCCCCCTGGTGAAATGGATGTTGCTGTACAACTGTTGCAATGTATTGGCACAAAGTAATTTTTTTAGTGAAACTATAACTATTTTTAACTAAAATAAAAAAGTTTAACTAAAAGTTGGGAACTGATTTTGTAAATAAGTTAACTAAACTAAAAAATTTCAGTTTAACTGTTTCCAACTTTTTAAGAAACTTCTTGACAAACGTGAAACATAGGCTATTCACAATAACAGAGGTTAGGTGTCCTGTAATAATGCAGAGAGGGTCGATGACAGTTTCACTTTCAAGCTATGTAATGTGTACTAGAGACTAATAATAATAATCCTACAACAGTTCTACCAGAAGATGATGAAGACAGTTAGGGGAGACTTGGCAGCCTTGATCCGTTTTTTGAATTATTCAAATTTTAAAAAAATAGAAAATCGCTATCAAGTTTTATTAGATTCCATTTAATAGCAATTATTTTGTTCTATCTAAGTTGCATAAAGTGGTTTTCACAAATACGAACTACGAAAATCTACAGGCAAAAAACACAAGGCACCCATAAGGGATCAAGGGTGCCAACGAGTTGGCACCCTTGATCCCACCCATGTGCACCCTTGATCCCCAATGGGCGCCCTTAATCTGTTTGTCTGCAACAGGAAGGAAATGTTGGAAACGATTTTTTGAAATGAAAAAAGTGCAAACGTTACTTTGGATATAATGAAGACAATGCAATTCGCAACATTTTGACAGCCTAAACTTATATATATATAATAATATTTATATAAATGCATTTTTCATCTAATTAGGCCTACAGTCATAAAGTGTAGGCCAATAGTAATAAGGTAGTCGGGAAGGAAGTAGTTGTTGACAGATCATGTAGCTTTGAAGCATGAAGAAGACTGAAAAAGACTGAAAAGACTGAAAAAGACTTAAAATTCTTCTTCACTGGTAAAAATTTGCTTTGTCACAAGACTTTTCTTCTTCACTGGTAAAAATTTGATTTGCCACAAAATTGGGTTTACAAACTATCCGGGTTGACTTTCGTTTTTCTTACATAGCGTTTCAATGTCATCCGATTAATGCCAGTTTCTTTATCAACTGTGTTGACACCACTGCGTTCAATTCATATTCCGAAATTTTACCTCTTCGTGGTCTAGGCTGTTTGTCTTTCTCTTTTTATAATAAATATGAAAACTAGGCTAATTATGGTAAGTATGAAAACATAAAATATATCAATACAAACATTATTCTCAATTATACATAAATAAAATTCAAAACAAACGTCTTGTTAATATGTGGTATATATTCAACATTTTATGTAGGCACCCTTGATCCTGGGATCAAGGGTGCCCATACCAGGATCAAGGGTGCCCATACAGGCTGGGATCAAGGGTGCCAAACCATTCAGTTTCCACTTTTTGAATAATATCATTTTTAATGCATGCACTAAGTGTCTCAAAACAGATGCAATAAGTAAACAAATCAATTAACTTCATAAATGTAATAAACAAATTTGGTACTTACTTTAAAATCTTGGTTTACAGAGTTCGTTGTGACGTTGAAAAAATTACTTTTTACCTTCAAAATTTAATTTTTGTGATAATTTTTTTTATTCACTCTAACCTGGGACTAAAAGATAAGAAGAAGGTCACGCCAATACTGCCGTGCTAAGGAAGAAGACAGTAACTCAATTTTTTGCGGTTTTGAGTTAGCACTGGTTTCGACATCTAGACAACATGTTCTATCATATATAAAATCAAGGAAACAGTATCTGCCCGGTAACATGGCAAAAAATAGGAAAGAAATTCACAGTATCTCATCTGAGGATCATCATTCTAAGCAAAAAAACAGTAACTCAAGTTACTGTGTTGTTGCTTAGTAGGCCTATATGGAATTATTACGCATGACTGTGTAGTTGTCTTTTTTAGCAATGAGCAAACAGTAACTCACTGGACAGTATGATAATGATTATATACCTTTTCGTTACTGCTGCCCATGGCAACCGCCGTACTACGTAATTAGTACGTATGTATAATTATATATATGTATATATTTATATATATGTATATATATGTACATATATACATATATATGTATATATATACATATATATATGCATATATTTGTATATATATATATATATATATACACACATATATATATATGTGTGTATTTATATATATATATATATATATATATACATATATATACATATCTAAATATGTACATATATACAATATTATACATATATGTATAAATATATACATATATACATAAATATATATATACATATATGTGTATATATATGTATATATATATATATGTACATAGATGTATGTGTATATGTACATGTATATATATATATATGAATATACGTATATATATTATGTACTTATGTGTATTTATATATGTGCGTGTATGAATATGTGTATATATATATGTACCTATGTGTATATATGCATGTATGTACATTTATATGTATATGTGTATGTGTAGGCCTATATATGTATGTGTATGTGTATATATTCATGCATAGGTACGTGTAAGTATATATATGTATATAACCCTGAAGCATAGGCTACTTAATATTGAGCAAAGCTTAAATTTGACAGATTTTGCCTAATTTTTTATTTATAGTTTTTTACTATGTGAAACACATACAACTTTGATTCCTAAATATTTACAACTCCGTTACTTAATAAATACGCAATACAATATACCGCCACTGTTTATAATTAGTGATTAATTAATATTAAGTGTGCATTAAATTATTACACAGGAACCTAAATTATTTTGACGACAAATTATCTACATGTAGGCTACCATTAAATAAATTCATTTTAATAGAAAAATAATGTAACGGAGTTGTAGTAACGGAGTTGTAAAATATTAATAATTAAGTCTCCATGCTCACCGGACGAGTTAAGATACAAAAATAGTTAGTTTATAGTGGCCAGGCTAGGCTGTCAGTTTCAATATTATTTTTGAAGGAAAATTTTATATATATATATATATATATATGCAAAGTGCAATAAATACAGTCACGGAGTTGTAGGCCTAAATCTTTTTTATACTATTACATTACCGGATATATTTCCGAAAAATTGTCAACATAAGCAAACGTCCATATTGATTTCTTGTTGGTAAAATCAATGCAGACATGCTTCCTGCTATCGAAGATTATGTAAAAAAATAAAAAAATTATAACGTTGAGTATATAACAAAAATCAGAAAATTATAACGCTGTAAAGTCTTATTAATAATACACTCTGAGTCCCATAATTAGCATAGTATTTCTAGTTACTGCTTTCATGCTTAGCAGCAAACCGATTTCAAATAATTATATACTAAGCAAAAACACAGTATCTCATTTTTATATCATTTTTACTCAAATATAACAAAAAGTAACTTTAGATAAAAATTTAACTCATTTAAATATAACTGTATGCAAAAATTCAGAAACATTGTAATTTAATTTCTGGTTGAATTAAACAGATTTCTTCTTTTCCTTTTTACTCAGATTCGTCTTTTTTGAGTTACTGTCTTCTTGCTTTTTACGGCAGAATAAACATAATAGAATGGTTCACTGCTTTTCTTTAATACATCAGTAATTAAGGCAAAATGACTGAGGGATCAAGGGTGCCTAGGGATCAAGGGTGCCAAGTCTCCCCTACTAATGTAAACAATGATGCATCATGCAATGCAATGCAGTTCAACTGACTTAGTAGGCCTAGTAAAACCAGTTACTCTGATTACTCATGACAATAATGACCAGCAAGACCACTGTCAAATTTGTATCTGGATCGTAAGAAAAGAAGGTCATCAAGGGTTTTGTCAGACATTCGGCATCAGTTTAACCTCAGTGAAGGAAATAGTGACTAATAAACTATTGATTTTTACTGAAGTAGCCTTTAATTCATTAAAGTCGACAACAGTCAACCCATAAAGAATAATACACACCAATGTTCTTATTTACACTGCACCCAAGGATCTATATTAATTTTAGTCCTTGCATTGCATGACCGCACCGCAATACATGTAGGCTACATTAAACATATTCTATGCAGAGGCAACACGAGTGTTAATAAGTAATTAAAGGTCGCGTTGAGGTGGTGACAGTGTTCACTGTTCATTGCAGAAGATGGTTGCTTAGTTGCTGATTTTGTAACTTATGGTAAACTTTCTAGCTAGCTAATAACTAAAAAATATTAAACTTTTTAGTTAATAACTAAAAATAGGCCTTAGTTAAACTTTTGTTTTAGCTAAACTAATTTTTTAGTTAAACTTCTAACTTAACTAAAAAAATTAGTTTAACTAAAAGTGTGTGCAACTTTTTAATAAACTTTTGCCCATCACTGTCGGCTGTCGACTGTAATCGAGTCTCTGGACTGTAAAGTTAATACATTATGGTATTAATGGTATTATTTCATTCTGTTTGTAGTCTTTGCATACTCTAAAGGTGGTACGGCGACAACATATTTTTGTCGTACCACTTTTTGTCTACTAGGCATAAAAGCTAGAAAATACTTTTAATCAATTTAAATGTGTATTTTAGATTACGAAATAAGGCACAAAACACTGTCAATATATGCAAAAAAGTGTCAGCTTCTGGGGGACGGAGTCCCCCAGACCCCCTAAATTCCAATTTTCCATATTACTTTTACATTAGTGGCGACGCATACTCAGTAAGGGGGTGGTTCGTCCAGCTTACAGGGGGGGATAGTAGGCCCTGGTTCTGATTAGGCTTCAGTTTAATTTCAACAATTCACGGACATACCGGATAACGGTTTCCACATCCAATAACGCGAAAATTATATTTATCAGTCCGTTTGATTAAGTTAGCTGTCTCTTCCAAAATTTCACTTTCATCGGGATCAAATTAGGCCTATACCTAACGTGCATGCAGTAGCAATGCATTTTTCAGTAAGCAGGGACCGGTCATGCAAAATCATATAAGAACCCCTTCTCAGTGCCTCGCCTCGTTTTATAGACTAATGTATACACGCCTAAAGAACCGCGTTCTTTCGCTCGCTTTTGCACTAATCATAGAGCAGTATCGCAACTTCGCAAGCGCCCTTTTCCCAACGTAAATTTCCACCAATCACGGCAGTCCGCTCTATTTGGCTTCTGCGCCCATTTCGGTCTATGCCATATTTATTAAATTGGTATTATTTAATTTTAGTACATTTATTTAATTTATAATGCATATTTCATATTTCAAGATCAAGTAATAATTAAATCGTTCCGCCTCAAAATTTGCGCCCCCTCTTGAGTTGCGCCTTGTGCCGTGGCACCGTTGGCACATGCCTCGCTACGGCCCTGGGCCCCTATAGTCTGATCGCTTTGGGAGCACGATATGGTCGACACAGGGCAATTAAATCACTCCTAGGACCTAGCATACATGTACATCACGTTCCTCAAACTATAATGTTGGATATTAACCGAACTCCATTCTCAAAGGACTTTAACTAAGCTTACAACTACTTGAAAACTACTTTAAAGTAGTTTAACTAGTTTAAGTAACTAGTTTACGAGAAAATAGTTGACTATTTTAAAATTGCTTCAAAGTAGTCTGAGTGTTTGACTACTATAGCTATGTAGTTAAACTACTTTAAAGTAGTTTTCAAGTAGTTGTATTTATTAACTTAAGTAGTTAGTCCTTCCCATCACCCATCACTGCCAAACGACTCAAGTGTATCGGACAGACAAGATATTTGGTTATCGGAAATCCTTCAACGCCCACAGTCGTTTCCTTTCGACACACGTATAAAAAATAATGATTCCTATTCCCATGGCTATAGACTATCCTTCTCGTTTACTGTAGGAAGCGGAAACATATCCCGTGGTGATCTATTACCTATATAAAATTACACGCTATGCTGCCGAGTGCCTTACTCAGCAGAATAATTAACAGTAGGATTTAACAGTAGAATCGTATGTTATCTGCAGATTTATACAGTGCCTAAAAGATAAGTCGCGGCGACCAGCTCAGTCACAGTATCAACATCGTTATGGAATCATATAGATACATGTATGATAAGCAATATAAATAAACTAGGCTATGTATAATATTACCAGTATATATAATTATACTTCATTGAGGATTGCACCTGTCTGAATACCTGTAGGCCCTATTTGATGTTGCAGTCGTCTCACGAACCATAACTATAGTAGGCCTACCTGTAATAGTATAGTAGCATATGCGTCTGATTTGTTTTCCTCAACAGCAGTGGTACGACTACAGGCTGACGTGGCACGCCGACGAATACGGAGGAGCAGATCGACTGTTTGTACCATCCGATGAAATATGGCTGCCCGATATCGTTCTCTACAACAGGTTCGCTCCAAGACCAGTAATCTCGTGCACCCCATAGTATTCTCGAGCGCCAGAAAAGCTTAGTCGCATGGTACTTGTAGTAATAATAGTGGTGGTAGTAGTGGCCCTAAGTGGTAGTAGTTGGAGTGGTAGTAATGACAATGGCAGTCAGTGTTTAATCTACTCCCCTTGCTGTCGGGGAATCTAGGGTTCTGGGGGGTATCCAACATATTTGGGGTAGTAACGAGAGTTTTCAACCTACAATTTTCCCTCACACACGGGTAGACGATAAATCCTGGGGGGGAAATTACCCCTAAATTTCACACTTTCTGTACAAAATTTCATCTCTTTAATTTTTCTGGGGGGGAACTCGATCCTGGGGGGAGAGGAACTTACCCCGAGAGACGTCTAGATTAAACACTGAATGACAGTGGCAGTATAGTTTTTAACATCGATTTACCGAATTACCCTTAATTCCCATTTCCCAAAGACGCTGTTCGCTAATTTAAACGATGCCAGCGTCATGCTATCTCTCAGCAGATAACGGTAAAATTGTCGGATTCAGGTATAATTTAATATTAAGAATTATTGTAGGCCCCTATTGTAGTATATGCCAGTGTGTTTTCCTTTGAGGTCTATGACATCTACAGAATTATTATATAGGCCATATAGGCCCATATACACTGTGTGCTGTGTGATAGGTCTACATGTAAGCAATGTGTGAGTGTGTGTATATAATGGCACATAATAATAATATAGGGTAGCACGGGGCAAAACGGACCCTTAACACTATAATTAATATAACAATAGAACCGATTCATATAAAATTATTATTTTGCATTTATTACATAGAGAAACCAATGTATTATTGCATTTTCGGTTTGCACATTTCTAAAAAATTAGTTTAATAGCATTTCATTAGTGAAATATGTGATTACATGAAGGTGTCCTTTTTGCCCCGTGTCTGGGGCATAAGGGACACAGGGTGAACGTTTCACCCAAGAAGTTCCAAATATTACAAATGGATAGCACTAAAATTGTTTTTCTTGCTACCTCCAAAATTCAAAGTGTTATTGTAATGAGTTATTGAAATGATTTATTGAAAGAGTGATTGAAATGAGTGATTGAAATGAGTTATTGAAAGGAGTTATTAAAATGAGTTATTGAAAAGAGTTATTGAAAAGAGTTATTGAAATGAGTTATTGAAAAGAGTTATTGAAAAGAGTTATTGAAAAGAGTTATTGAAAAGAGTTATTGAAAAGAAAAGAGTTAGTTATTGAAAAGAGTTGTTGAAAAGAGTTATTGAAAAGGGCTATTGAAAAGGGTTAATGAAGAGTTATTGAAAAGAGTTATTGAAAAGAGTTCTTGAAAAGGAGTTATTGAAGAGTTATTGAAAAGAGTTATTGAAAAGAGTTATTGAAATGAGTTATTGAAATGAGTTATTGAAAAGAGTTATTGAAAAGAGTTATTGAAATGAGTTATTGAAATTAGTAATTGAAAAGAGTTATTGAAAAGAGTTATTGAAAAGAGTTACTGAAAAGAGCTATCGAAAAGAGTTATTGAAAAGAGTTATTGTTAAAGAGCTATTGAAAAGAGTTATTGAAAAGAGTTATTGAAAACAGTCATTGATAAAGGTTATTGAAGAGTTATTGAAAAGAGTTATTGAAAAGAGTTATTGAAGAGAGTTATTGAAATGAGTTATTGAAAAGAGTTATTGAAAAGAGTTATTGAAAAGAGTTATTGAAAAGAGTTATTGAACAGAGTTATTGAAAAGAGTTATTGAAATGAGTTATTGAAATGAGTTATTGAAAAGAGTTATTGAAAAGAGTTATTGAAAAGAGTTATTGAAAAGAGTTATTGAAAAGAGTTATTGAAAAGAGTTATTGAAAAGATTTATTAAAAGAGTTATTGAAAAGAGATATTGAAAAGAGTTATTGAAATGAGTTATTGAAATGAGTTATTGAAATGAGTTATTGAAAAGAGTTATTGAAAAGGGTTATTGAAAAGAGTTATTGAAAGAGTTATTGAAAAGAGTTATTGAAAGTGTTATTGAAAATTGAAAAGAGTTATTGAAAAGAGTTATTGAAAAGAGTTATTGAAAAGAGTTATTGAAAAGTTATTGAAAAGAGTTATTGAAAAGAGTTATTGAAAAGAGTTATTGAAAAGAGTTATTGAAATGAGTTATTGAAAAGAGTTATTGAAAAGAGTTATTGAAAAGAGTTATTGAAAAGAGTTATTGAAAAGAGTTATTGAAAAGAGTTAGTTATTGAAAAGAGTTATTGAAAAGAGTTATTGAAAAGAGTTAATGAAAAGAGTTATTGAAGAGTTATTGAAAAGAGTTTTGAAAAGAGTTATTGAAAAGAGTTATTGAAAAGAGTTATTGAAAAGAGTTATTGAAAGAGTTATTGAAAAGAGTTATTGAAAAGAGTTATTGAAAAGAGTTATTGAAAAGAGTTATTGAAAAGAGTTATTGAAAAGAGTTATTGAAAAGAGTTATTGAAAAGAGTTATTGAAAAAGTTAGAAAAGAGTTATTGAAAAGAGTTATTGAAAAGAGTTATTAAAAAGAGTTATTGAAAAGAGTTATTGAAAAGAGTTATTGAAAAGAGTTATTGAAAAGAGTTATTGAAAAGAGTTATTGAAAAGAGTTATTGAAATGAGTTATTGAAAAGAGTTATTGAAAAAGAGTTATTGAAAAGAGTTAGAAAAGAGTTATTGAAAAGAGTTATTGAAAAGAGTTATTGAAAAGAGTTATTGAAAAGAGTTATTGAAAAGAGTTATTGAAATGAGTTATTGAAATGAGTTATTGAAAAGAGTTATTGAAAAGAGTTATTGAAAAGAGTTATTGAAAAGAGTTATTGAAAAGAGTTATTGAAAAGAGTTATTGAAAAGAGTTATTGAAAAGTTATTGAAAAGAGTTATTGAAAAGAGTTATTGAAAAGAGTTATTGAAAAGAGTTATTGAAAAGAGTTATTAAAAAGAGTTATTGAAAAGAGTTATTGAAAAGAGTTATTGAAAAGAGTTATTGAAAAGAGTTATTGAAAAGAGTTATTGAAAAGAGTTATTGAAAAGAGTTATTGAAAAGATTTATTGAAAAGAGTTATTGAAAAGAGTTATTGAAAAGAGTTATTGAAAAGAGTTATTGAAAAGAGTTATTGAAAAGAGTTATTGAAAAGAGTTATTGAAAAGAGTTATTGAAAAGAGTTATTGAAAAGAGTTATTGAAAAGAGTTATTGAAAAGAGTTATTGAAAAGAGTTATTGAAAAGAGTTATTGAAAAGAGTTATTGAAAAGAGTTATTGAAATGAGTTATTGAAAGGAGTTATTGAAATGAGTTATTGAAAAGAGTTATTGAAAAGAGTTATTAGAGTTATTGAAAAGAGTTATTGAAAAGAGTTATTGAAAAGAGTTATTGAAAAGAGTTATTGAAAAGAGTTATTGAAAAGAGTTATTGAAAAGAGTTAGTTAGTTATTGAAAAGAGTTATTGAAAAGAGTTATTGAAAGAAAAAGAGTTATTGAAAAGAGTTATTGAAAAGAGTTATTGAAAAGAGTTATTGAAAAGAGTTATTGAAAAGAGTTATTGAAAAGAGTTATTGAAAAGAGTTATTGAAAAGAGTTATTGAAAAGAGTTATTCAAAAGAGTTATTGAAAAGAGTTATTGAAAGAGTTATTGAAAAGAGTTATTGAAAATGAGTTATTGAAAAGAGTTATTGAAAGAGTTATTGAAAAGAGTTATTGAAAAGAGTTATTGAAAAGAGTTATTGAAAAGAGTTATTGAAAAGAGTTATTGAAAAGAGTTATTGAAAAGAGTTATTGAAAAGAGTTATTGAAAAGAGTTATTGAAAAGAGTTATTGAAAAGAGTTATTGAAAAGAGTTATTGAAAAGAGTTATTGAAAAGGGTTAGTTATTGAAAAGAGTTATTGAAAAGAGTTATTGAAAGAGTTATTGAAAGAGTTATTGAAAGAGTTATTGAAAAGAGTTATTGAAGAGTTATTGAAAAGAGTTCTTGAAATGAGTTATTGAAATGAGTTATTGAAAACAGTTATTGAATTCGATTTGTTTTCTCTAACGGTTTGGTGTGTACTCTATCGGTTTGCCGTATACTCTATTGAAAAGAGTTATTGAAAAGAGTTATTGAAAAGAGTTATTGAAATGAGTTATTGAAAAGAGTTATTGAAAAGAGTTATTGAAAAAGAGTTATTGAAATTATTTATTGAAAGTTATTGAATTTGAGAGTATTATTGAAAAGACTTATTGAATTGAAGAGTCTATTGAAAAGAGTTATTCAAAAGAGTTATTCAAAAAGAGTTATTGAAAGAGTTATTGAAAAGAGTTATTGAAAAGAGTTATTGAAAAGAGTTATTCAAGAGAAAGTTATTGAAAAGAGAGTTATTGAAAGAGTCATTGAAAAGAGTTATTGAAAGAGTTATTGAAAGAGTCTTTGAAAAAGTTATTGAAAAGAGTAATTCAGTTATTCAATAACTCTTTTCAAAAACTTATTTTCAATAGCTCTTTTCAATAACTCTTTTCAATAACTCATTTCAATAACTCATTTCAATAACTCATTTCAATAACTCTTTTCAATAACTCTTTTCAATAACTCTTTTCAATAACTCTTTCAATAACTCTTTCAATAACTCTTTTCAATAACTCTTTTCAATAACTCTTTTCAATAATAACTCTTTTCAATAGCTCTTTCAATAACTCTTTTCAATAACTCTTTTCAATAACTCTTTTCAATAACTCTTTTCAATAACTCTTTTCAATAACTCTTTTCAATAACTCTTTTCAATAACTCTTTTCAATAACTCTTTCAATAACTCTTTTCAATAACTCTTTTCAATAACTCTTTCAATAACTCTTTTCAATAACTCTTTTCAATAACTCTTTTCAATAACTCTTTTCAATAACTCTTTTCAATAACTCTTTTCAATAACTCTTTTCAATAACTCAATAACTCTTTTCAATAACTCTTTTCAATAACTCTTTTCAATAACTCTTTTCAATAACTCTTTTCAATAACTCTTTTCAATAACTCTTTTCAATAACTCTTTTTAATAACTCTCTTTTCAATAACTCTTTTCAATAACTCTTTTTCAATAACTCTTTTCAATAACTCTTTTCGGTAACTCTTTTCAATAACTCTTTTCAATAACTCTTTTCAATAACTCTTTCAATAACTCTTTTCAATAACTCTTTTCAATAACTTTCAATAACTCATTTCAATAACTCTCTTTTCAATAAACTCAATCTTTTCAATAACTCTTTTCAATAACTCTTTTCAATAACTCTTTTCAATAACTCTTTTCAATAACTCTTTTCAATAACTCTTTTCAATAACTCTTTTCAATAACTCTTTTCAATAACTCTTTTCAATAACTCTTTTCAATAACTCTTTTCAATAACTCTTTTCAATAACTCTTTTCAATAACTCTTTTCAATAACTCTTTTCAATAACTCTTTTCAATAACTCTTTTCAATAACTCTTTTCAATAACTCTTTTCAATAACTCTTTTCAATAACTCTTTTCAATAACTCTTTTCAATAACTCTTTTCAATAACTCTTTTCAATAACTCTTTTCAATAACTCTTTTCAATAACTCTTTTCAATAACTCTTTTCAATAACTCTTTTCAATAACTCTTTTCAATAACTCTTTTCAATAACTCTTTTCAATAACTCTTTTCAATAACTCTTTTCAATAACTCTTTTCAATAACTCTTTTCAATAACTCTTTTCAATAACTCTTTTCAATAACTCTTTTCAATAACTCTTTTCAATAACTCTTTTCAATAACTCTTTTCAATAACTCTTTTCAATAACTCTTTTCAATAACTCTTTTCAATAACTCTTTTCAATAACTCTTTTCAATAACTCTTTTCAATAACTCTTTTCAATAACTCTTTTCAATAACTCTTTTCAATAACTCTTTTCAATAACTCTTTTCAATAACTCTTTTCAATAACTCTTTTCAATAACTCTTTTCAATAACTCTTTTCAATAACTCTTTTCAATAACTCTTTTCAATAACTCTTTTCAATAACTCTTTTCAATAACTCTTTTCAATAACTCTTTTCAATAACTCTTTTCAATAACTCTTTTCAATAACTAACTTTTCAATAACTCTTTTCAATAACTCTTTTCAATAACTCTTTTCAATAACTCTTTTCAATAACTCTTTTCAATAACTCTTTTCAATAACTCTTTTCAATAACTCTTTTCAATAACTCTTTTCAATAACTCTTTTCAATAACTCTTTTCAATAACTCTTTTCAATAACTCTTTTCAATAACTCTTTTCAATAACTCTTTTCAATAACTCTTTTCAATAACTCTTTTCAATAACTCTTTTCAATAACTCTTTTCAATAACTCTTTTCAATAACTCTTTTCAATAACTCTTTTCAATAACTCTTTTCAATAACTCTTTTCAATAACTCTTTTCAATAACTCTTTTCAATAACTCTTTTCAATAACTCTTTTCAATAACTCTTTTCAATAACTCTTTTCAATAACTCTTTTCAATAACTCTTTTCAATAACTCTTTCAATAACTCTTTTCAATAACTCTTTTCAATAACTCTTTTCAATAACTCTTTTCAATAACTCTTTTCAATAACTCTTTCAATAACTCTTTTCAATAACTCTTTTCAATAACTCTTTTCAATAACTCTTTTCAATAACTCTTTTCAATAACTCTTTTCAATAACTCTTTTCAATAACTCTTTTCAATAACTCTTTTCAATAACTCTTTTCAATAACTCTTTTCAATAACTCTTTTCAATAACTCTTTTCAATAACTCTTTTCAATAACTCTTTCAATAACTCTCTTTTCAATAACTCTTTTCAATAACTCTTTTCAATAACTCTTTTCAATAACTCTTTTCAATAACTCTTTTCAATAACTCTTTTCAATAACTCTTTTCAATAACTCTTTTCAATAACAATAACTCTTTTCAATAACTCTTTTCAATAACTCTTTTCAATAACTCTTTTCAATAACTCTTTTCAATAACTCTTTTCAATAACTCTTTTCAATAACTCTTTTCAATAACTCTTTTCAATAACTCTTTTCAATAACTCTTTTCAATAACTCTTTTCAATAACTCTTTTCAATAACTCTTTTCAATAACTCTTTTCAATAACTCTTTTCAATAACTCTTTTCAATAACTCTTTTCAATAACTCTTTTCAATAACTCTTTTTCAATAACTCTTTTCAATAACTCTTTTCAATAACTCTTTTCAATAACTCTTTTCAATAACTCTTTTCAATAACTCTTTTCAATAACTCTTTTCAATAACTCTTTTCAATAACTCTTTTCAATAACTCTTTTCAATAACTCTTTTCAATAACTCTTTTCAATAACTCTTTTCAATAACTCTTTTCAATAACTCTTTTCAATAACTCTTTTCAATAACTCTTTTCAATAACTCTTTCAATAATAACTCTTTTCAATAACTCTTTTCAATAACTCTTTTCAATAACTCTTTTCAATAACTCTTTTCAATAACTCTTTTCAATAACTCTTTTCAATAACTCTTTTCAATAACTCTTTTCAATAACTCTTTTCAATAACTCTTTCAATAACTCTTTTCAATAACTCTTTTCAATAACTCTTTTCAATAACTCTTTTCAATAACTCTTTTCAATAACTCTTTTCAATAACTCTTTTCAATAACTCTTTTCAATAACTCTTTTCAATAACTCTTTTCAATAACTCTTTTCAATAACTCTTTTCAATAACTCTTTCAATAACTCTTTTCAATAACTCTTTTTAACTCTTTTCAATAACTCTTTTCAATAACTCTTTTCAATAACTCTTTTCAATAACTCTTTTTCAATAACTCTCTTTTCAATAACTCTTTTCAATAACTCTTTTCAATAACTCTTTTCAATAACTCTTTTCAATAACTCTTTTCAATAACTCTTTTCAATAACTCTTTTCAATAACTCTTTTCAATAACTCTTTTCAATAACTCTTTTCAATAACTCTTTTCAATAACTCTTTTCAATAACTCTTTTCAATAACTCTTTTCAATAACTCTTTTCAATAACTCTTTTCAATAACTCTTTTCAATAACTCTTTTCAATAACTCTTTTCAATAACTCTTTTCAATAACTCTTTTCAATAACTCTTTTCAATAACTCTTTTCAATAACTCTTTTCAATAACTCTTTTCAATAACTCTTTTCAATAACTCTTTTCAATAACTCTTTTCAATAACTCTTTTCAATAACTCTTTTCAATAACTCTTTTCAATAACTCTTTTCAATAACTCTTTTCAATAACTCTTTTCAATAACTCTTTTCAATAACTCTTTTCAATAACTCTTTTCAATAACTCTTTTCAATAACTCTTTTCAATAACTCTTTTCAATAACTCTTTTCAATAACTCTTTTCAATAACTCTTTTCAATAACTCTTTTCAATAACTCTTTTCAATAACTCTTTTCAATAACTCTTTTCAATAACTCTTTTCAATAACTCTTTTCAATAACTCTTTTCAATAACTCTTTTTCAATAACTCTTTTCAATAACTCTTTTCAATAACTCTTTTCAATAACTCTTTCAATAACTCTTTTCAATAACTCTTTTCAATAACTCTTTTCAATAACTCTTTTCAATAACTCTTTTCAATAACTCTTTTCAATAACTCTTTTCAATAACTCTTTTCAATAACTCTTTTCAATAACTCTTTTCAATAACTCTTTTCAATAACTCTTTTCAATAACTCTTTTCAATAACTCTTTTCAATAACTCTTTTCAATAACTCTTTTCAATAACTCTTTTCAATAACTCTTTTCAATAACTCTTTTCAATAACTCTTTTCAATAACTCTTTTCAATAACTCTTTTCAATAACTCTTTTCAATAACTCTTTTCAATAACTCTTTCAATAACTCTTTTCAATAACTCTTTTCAATAACTCTTTTCAATAACTCTTTTCAATAACTCTTTTCAATAACTCTTTTCAATAACTCTTTTCAATAACTCTTTTCAATAACTCTTTTCAATAACTCTTTTCAATAACTTTTCAATAACTCTTTTCAATAACTCTTTTCAATAACTCTTTCAATAACTCTTTTCAATAACTCTTTTCAATAACTCTTTTCAATAACTCTTTTCAATAACTCTTTTCAATAACTCTTTTCAATTCAATAACTCTTTTCAATAACTCTTTTCAATAACTCTTTTCAATAACTCTTTTCAATAACTCTTTTCAATAACTCTTTTCAATAACTCTTTTCAATAACTCATTTCAATAACGTTTTCAATATATCTTTTCAATAACTCTTTTCAATAACTCATTTCAATAACTCATTTCAATAACTCTTTTCAATAACTCTTTTCAATAACTCTTCAATAACCCTTTTCAATAACTTTTCAATAACTCTTTTCAATAACTAACTCATTTCAATAATCTTTTCAATAACTCTTTCAATAACTCTTTTCAATAACTCATTTCAATAACTCATTTCAATAACTCTTTTCAATAACTCTTTCAATAACCCTTTTCAATAATAACTCTTTTCAATAACTCATTTCAATAACTCTTTCAATAAATAACTCTTTTCAATAGCACTTTTCAATAACTCTTTTCAATAACTCTTTTCAATAACCATTGCGCCAGCATTATTGACGCCCTTTTCAATTGCTCCTTTCAATAACTAACTCTTTCAACTCTTTCCAGCTGCTTTTCAATAATAACCGATAACTCTTTCAATAACAACGCAAAGCTAACCAATAGCTCTTTAACAATAACACTTTTTTCAATAACTCTTTTCGATAACTCTTTTCAATAATATTAGACCAACTCATTTCGAGCCAACTCGTTTCAATTTACTCTTTTCAATATTTATTTCCGGCATAACTCTTTTCAATAACTCTTTTTCAATTACTCTTTTTCAATAAATCTTTTCAATAACTCTTTTCAGCAACTCTTTCAATAACTTCTTTATATAACTCATTTCAATAACTCATTTCAACGACTCTATACAATAACGCTTTTCAGAAAGCCTTCGCAATAACTGCGCAATGGCTCTTTTCAATAACTCTTTTCAATAAGTCATTTCAACAACTCATTTCAATAATTCTTTTCAATAACTCTTTAACTCCTTTTCAATAACCATTATAAATATTCTTTCTTTCCTTTAACTCTTTTCGTTAACTCTTTTCAATATTCACTTTCGGCTCTTCATTTCAATAACTCTTTTTTTCAAATAACTCTTTTCGATAAATCTTTTCAATAACTCATTTCAATAACCCATTTCTATAACTCTTTTCAATAACTCTTCAATAACCTAAATTAATAACTCTTTTCAATAACTCATTTCAATAACTCATTTCAATAACTCTTTTCAATAACTCTTTTCAATAACTCTTTTCAATAACTCTTTTCAATAACTCTTTTCAATAACTCTTTTCAATAACTCTTTTCAATAACTCTTTTCAATAACTCTTTTCAATAACTCTTTTCAATAACTCTTTTCAATAACTCTTTTCAATAACTCTTTTCAATAACTCTTTTCAATAACTCTTTTCAATAACTCTTTTCAATAACTCTTTTCAATAACTCTTTTCAATAACTCTTTTCAATAACTCTTTTCAATAACTCTTTTCAATAACTCTTTTCAATAACTCTTTTCAATAACTCTTTTCAATAACTCTTTTCAATAACTCTTTTCAATAACTCTTTTCAATAACTCTTTTCAATAACTCTTTTCAATAACTCTTTTCAATAACTCTTTTCAATAACTCTTTTCAATAACTCTTTTCAATAACTCTTTTCAATAACTCTTTTCAATAACTCTTTTCAATAACTCTTTTCAATAACTCTTTTCAATAACTTTTTTCAATAACTCTTTTCAATAACTCTTTTCAATAACTCTTTTCAATAACTCTTTTCAATAACTCTTTTCAATAACTCTTTTCAATAACTCTTTTCAATAACTCTTTTCAATAACTCTTTTCAATAACTCTTTTCAATAACTCTTTTCAATCAAACTCTTTTCAATAACTCTTTTCAATAACTCTTTTCAATAACTCTTTTCAATAACTCTTTTCAATAACTCTTTTCAATAACTCTTTTCAATAACTCTTTTCAATAACTCTTTTCAATAACTCTTTTCAATAACTCTTTTCAATAACTCTTTTCAATAACTCTTTTCAATAACTCTTTTCAATAACTCTTTTCAATAACTCTTTTCAATAACTCTTTTCAATAACTCTTTTCAATAACTCTTTTCAATATAACTCTTTTCAATAACTCTTTTCAATAACTCTTTTCAATAACTCTTTTCAATAACTCTTTTCAATAACTCTTTTCAATAACTCTTTTCAATAACTCTTTTCAATAACTCTTTTCAATAACTCTTTTCAATAACTCTTTTCAATAACTCTTTTCAATAACTCTTTTCAATAACTCTTTTCAATAACTCTTTTCAATAACTAACTCTTTTCAATAACTCTTTTCAATAACTCTTTTCAATAACTCTTTTCAATAACTCTTTTCAATAACTCTTTTCAATAACTCTTTTCAATAACTCTTTTCAATAACTCTTTTCAATAACTCTTTTCAATAACTCTTTTCAATAACTCTTTTCAATAACTCTTTTCAATAACTCTTTTCAATAACTCTTTTCAATAACTCTTTTCAATAACTCTTTTCAATAACTCTTTTCAATAACTCTTTTAACTCTTTTCAATAACTCTTTTCAATAACTCTTTTCAATAACTCTTTTCAATAACTCTTTTCAATAACTCTTTTCAATAACTCTTTTCAATAACTCTTTTCAATAACTCTTTTCAATAACTCTTTTCAATAACTCTTTTCAATAACTCTTTTCAATAACTCTTTTCAATAACTCTTTTCAATAACTCTTTTCAATAACTCTTTTCAATAACTCTTTTCAATAACTCTTTTCAATAACTCTTTTCAATAACTCTTTTCAATAACTCTTTTCAATACTCTTTTCAATAACTCTTTTCAATAACTCTTTTCAATAACTCTTTTCAATAACTCTTTTCAATAACTCTTTTCAATAACTCTTTTCAATAACTCTTTTCAATAACTCTTTTCAATAACTCTTTTCAATAACTCTTTTCAATAACTCTTTTCAATAACTCTTTTCAATAACTCTTTTCAATAACTCTTTTCAATAACTCTTTTCAATAACTCTTTTCAATAATAACTCATTTCAATAACTCTTTTCAATAACTCTTTTCAATAACTCTTTTCAATAACTCTTTTCAATAACTCATTTCAATAACTCTTTTCAATAACTCTTTTCAATAACTCTTTTCAATAACTCTTTTCAATAACTCTTTTCAATAACTCTTTTCAATAACTCTTTTCAATTTTGAATAACTCTTTTCAATATATCTTTTCAATAGCTCTTTAACAATGACTCTTTTCAATAACTCTTTTCGATAGGTCTTTTCAGTAACTCTTTTCAATAACTCATTTCAATAACTCGTTTCAATAACTCATTTCAATAACTCATTTCAATAACTCTTTTAAATAACTTTTCAATAACCCTTATTAATAAATCTTTTCAATAACTCTTTTCAATAGCTAACTCTTTTCAATAACTCTTTTCAATAACTCATTTCAATAACTCATTTCAATAACTCTTTTCAATAACTCTTTCAATAACTCTTTTCAATAACTCTTTTCAATAACTCTTTTCAATAACTCTTTTCAATAACTCATTTCAATAACTCATTTCAATAACTCTTTTCAATAACTCTTCAATAACTCTTTTCAATAAGTCTTCAATAACTCTTTTCATTAACCCTCTTCAATAATTCTTTTCAACAACTCTTTTCAATAACTAACTCTTTTCAATAACTCTTTCAATAACTCTTTTCAAAAAGACTTGTCAATAACTCTTTTCAATAACTCTTTCAAAAACTCTTTTCAATAACCCTTTTCAATAACTTTTTTCAATAACTCGTTTCAACAACTCTTTTCAATAACTTTTTCAATAACTCATTTCAATAACTCATTTCAATAACTCTTTTCAATAACTCTTTTCAACAACTATTTTCAATAACTCTTTTCAATAACTCTTTTCAATAACTCTTTTCAATAACTCATCTCAATAACTCATTTCAATAACTCTTTCAATAACTCTTTTCAATAACTTTCTTCAATAACCTTTTCAATGACTGTTTTCAATAACTCTTTTCAATAACTCTTTTCAATAGCTCTTTAGCAATAACTCTTTTCGGTTTGTTTGCCCTGTACTCTATCGGTTTGGCGTGTACTCTATTGGTTTGGCGTGTACTCTATCGGTTTGGCGTGTACTCTATCGGTTTGGCGTGTACTCTATCGGTTTGGCTTGTACTCTACCGATTTGGCGTGTACTCTATTGGTTTGGCGTGTACTCTATCGGTTTGCCCTGTACTCTATCGGTTTGGCGTGTACTCTATCGGTTTGGCTTGTACTCTATCGGTTTGGCGTGTACTCTATCGGTTTGTACTCTATGTACTCTAACGGTTTGTAGTGTACTCTATCGGTTTGGCGTGTACTCTATCGGTTTGGCGTGTACTCTATCGGTTTGGCGTGTACTCTATCGGTTTGGCGTGTACTCTATCGGTTTGGCGTGTACTCTATCGGTTTGGCGTGTACTCTATCGGTTTGGGGTGTACTCTATCGGTTTGGCGTGTACTCTATCGGTTGCTTGTTGTCGGTTTGGCTTGTACTCTATCGGTTTGGCGTGTACTCTATCGGTTTGGTGTGTACTCTATCGGTTTGTTTATGTACTCTATCGGTTTGGCGTGTACTCTATCGGTTTTTGGCGTGTACTCTATCGGTTTGGCGTGTACTCTATCGGTTTGGCTTGTACTCTATCGGTTTGGCGTGTACTCTATCGGTTTGTCGTGTACTCTATCGGTTTGGCGTGTACTCTATCGGTTTGGCCTGTACTATATCGGTTTGGCGTGTACTCTATCGGTTTGGGGTGTACTCTATCGGTTTGGCGTGTACTCTATCGGTTTGCGTGTACTCTATCGGTTTGGTGTGTACTCTATCGGTTTGGCCTGTACTCTATCGGTTTGGCGTGTACTCTATCGGTTTGGCGTGTACTCTATCGGTTTGCTCTGTACTCTATCGGTTTGCTATGTACTCTATGTTTGGCGTGTACTCTATCGGTTTGGCGTGTACACTACGGTGGAGTGAAAGTTATCGGAAAATATTTTGTTTGAGAATCTTCAATTGGCAGGGGGTGCAAAACTTGTGTATGGATACTAGTAGTGCTAGCGTAAAATATCTTGCCTCTAGTATTATGTTTTGAGGTGCCCCAACTGTAAAAACCAATCTCATTATAACCGAAAAATTGAGATCTTTCGTAATGTACTAAATTGTCTAATTTGCATACTATAAATGCTGTAACCTCACTGATATGAACGGAATAAACTATGCAAAATTACTTGTACTCTAACACTAAATAATGTGTACTCTAAAATTGGTTTGATTAGAATTATTTGTTGAAAATCGGTTTCTGTGAAGTTTCCTCGAATCACTCTTCAAACGTATCCTCTTTGCTCGAAAATCAGATTTTGAAGCAAACGTCTTAATAAAGCTTCTTGATTCTAGTACTATGGCCCGTATAAATCCATCACTTTGATCTTCATTTTACACACACGGTCACACAGACGGTGACTCTTCAGTTACAAGTCTGATACATCTTTAACTTGCATGGGTAAGACAAGGAGACTTTGGAAATTCAATAATGGTTTCGTTTCATTCGCATTCTTGTTCTTGACAAGTTCCAGAATTTCTTCGTATGACAGCAGCCTTTTACGAGGAGGTTCACAAGTTCCAGACATCTGCTGGTTTCTTTCCAACTTATTAAGTCAACGTAATCTGTAGCAGCAAAGTTAAAAGTTGGCACACTGTCTGACTAGTGGATGAGCCTTGTCGCCCGGATGCCAGTTCTCTTATATAATTTCTGTCATCGGTTAATATCGCAAGCAAAAGATTCTCAATATGTCCAAAGAAGGCATTCCTTTGTACTACTGGATCAACAATCTTCAACATATCTCTGGACAAGTATTTGATCCCGTGCAATCATTTGATGAAGTTGGCGAGAACCTTCTGTGATGGTTTTGCAGACTCAGCATGGAAACGCAGAATTCTGTTAGCAGTTGTAAGCCATCTTGAATGAACTACTGGACCTGGTTTTCGATTATCAACTTCATCAGGGCATTTCCAAGCAGCTTTACACCACCGTTCTTCAACAGCATGCGCCACCTATTCTGCTATATCAGCTACTGCTGGATCCTTTCATTCATTCATTCATTCATTCATTCATTCATTCATTCATTCATTCATTCATTCATTCATTTTAAAGACTTAGCGCCCATCCAAGAAACCTACTCAGGAGCTCTACCAGCCTCTCAGCCAAGCCGCTCCTTTATTGTTTCCTCTTGTTTGTTATCATCACGAACGAAAAGGGAGAACTTCATCATGTCAGCACATGTCGGAAGCACCATTTGAGACTATTCTGAAGGAAAGCCAAATACTGGACAACTACTAGTTTGTCTTGTTTTCGGCTTCTCGGTTGCCATTCTTGCAGTCGACCTTCTATTCATTTATTCATTCATTCATTACAGAGATTTATATAGCACCCCTTCATGTCTACTACTCAGAAGTGCTCCCGACCCCAGCACGGCTAAAAAAGACAGTTTTGAGGTTAGAATAGAACGTATCAGAACTGACTCCGGAGAGCAAACGCAGCACCAAGAGGAGCCCGTTCCAGACCGATGGGCCATCGACTGAGAAGGTGCGGTTCTGCCCGTTAGATGTACTGGCAAAAGGGACAAGGAGCCCACTCAGCTCAGTTGAGCGGAGGCAGCAACGGCCAGACACACTCAGGGTAGGGCAGCAGAGCTCGCGAAGGAAGACAGAGGCAAGGCTCAGCAAGCACCGCCATACCAAAGCAGCGATCCTGTACGTCATTCGTTGCTGGAGGGGGAGCCAGTGCAGCACGTCCAGCATATATCCAGAGACGTTACCGAATCTAGGGATGCGTTTCAGTCTTCAATGTACTAACAAAAGACATAGCCATAATAAAATAACATTAGTGAAAACAGAACATAGTAAGTTTAACTAAATTCAAGACGTCTATCGAAAATTTAGGCATTTCTGGTTTTTTGGGTGGCCTTGGGGCACCTCAAGAAGTGCATCAAATTCAATATTATTTTACCCCCAGGCTACTGTGCACAGTACACAACTTTTGCACACCCTGCCGATTCTGAAATGTTAACTTCATTTTTTGGCGTATACTATATCGGTTTGGGGTGTACTCTAACGGTTTGGTGTGTTCTCTATCGGGTGTACTTTATCGGTTTGGCCCTGTACTCTATCGGTTTGGCGTGTACTCTATCGGTTGGGCTTGTACTCTATCGATTTGGCGTGTACTCTATCGGTTTGGCTTGTACTCTATCGGTTTGGCGTGTACTCTATCGGTTTGGCTTGTACTCTAACGGTTTGGCGTGTACTCTATCGGTTTGCCCTGTACTCTATCGGTTTGGGGTGTACTCTATCGGTTTGGCTTGTACTCTAACGATTTGGCGTGTACTCTATCGGTTTGCCCTGTACTCTATCGGTTTGGCGTGTACTCTATCGGTTTGGCCTGTACTCTATCGGTTTGGCGTGTACTCTATCGGTTTGGCGTGTACTCTATCGGTTTGGTGTGTACTCTATCGGTTTGGCTTGTACTCTATCGGTTTGGCGTGTACTCTATTGGTTTGGTGGTGTACTCTATCGGTTTGGCGTGTACTCTATCGGTTTGGCGTGTACTCTATCGGTTTGGCGTGTACTCTATCGGTTTGGCGTGTACTCTATTTATCGGTTTGCGTGTACTCTATCGGTACTATATCGGTTTGGCTTGTACTCTATCGGTTTGGGGTGTACTCTATCGGTTTGGCGTGTACTCTAACGATTTGGCGTGTACTCTATCGGTTTGCCCTGTACTCTATCGGTTTGGCTTGTACTCTAACGATTTGGCGTGTACTCAATACCGCGATAATTAGAAAGAAAACGATAATTAGAAGATAATTAAGTCAACTAGAAAACAGATGTCTAACTGTACAACATCCAGAAATGGGTTAAAGGGGAAAAAAATCTTAAATTCAATCAATCAAAACTTTTTTTATTGAAGCCATGTCAAAAAAAAAATCACATAACTTTTAAAATTTTCAGGATTGGCCGAAAGGAGGAGTCCCAAAAGGGACCCAAGACCCCGCTAACTAGGGACACCTAAAAAAACATTTCAGAAATTTGAATTAGTGATGGCTAAATTTAAAAACATTGTAACATCAAGTTTCATACAGTAATGCAAACAGTATAGTAGTATAGTACTTAGTACACAGTACATGATAAACACAATTCAAAACAGTATGAAAATAAAGAAAAACCGAAAACCTTAACTAACAGTGAAAAAGAATATCCGGCAGGGTATCTAGGGAGAACACGGTTATGTGAGCGTGGGCGCAGGTCATGACCAGTACAATTGACGGGGGGAGAAGGTCGTGGAGGGTGGGCAAGGCTGAGATCTTTCATATAGCGCCAGCATACCTGTAGTGAAAATAACTCAAGATGTCTGCAGAATATCATAAATGGGTGAAAATCGGGCGCGACTGGGTTTCGAAAATGGGTGTGATTCTCGTTAACGATAACGATAACGAAAATGTTCGTTAACGAAAATAAAATAATTTCGTTAACGATAACTATAACTATAACAAAAAAATATAAATTAACTATAACTATAACTATAACAAAATAAAAATAACGAAAATTCATCTTTTTTCGTTAATGCAAAAAATAAAAATAAAAAAGGGGAAGGGGAATTGAGTTTTTGACATAAATGAGAACAAAAAAATCGATTTTTTTTATTATGCAATTTGTCAGTTACTTTGGAAACTCGTGTATTCATGAAGCTGAATGCACCCATGCTTCAAAGGCTTTCAAAACTCCGAGCAAATTGTGAAACAGCGTGTTAATACGCCAATTTTGCTTATAGCCTTAATTATTTAACTAAGTAGTAACTAAAATTAACTAAAATAAAAAACCATTAACTATAACTATAACTATAACTAAAAAAAAATAAACTTAACTATAACTATAACTAAAATAAAAACCATTAACTATAACTGTAACTATAACTAAAATAAAATCTGTAAGGAGAATCACACTGGAAAAAGGGAAATCGTGGAATTTGTAAAAGAAAGGCATATTGACCGAATCTGTAGGCCCTATTCAGGCTAGCCAATCGCTCTATGGCACTGTCAGGCAATTCGCTGCTTATTGGCAATTCCAAAATTTGTCTTGAGGGTCAGGCCTCGCTTTCGGGTTTTGTAGGAAAGGTGCCTTTGAATGAAACCTAGTTATTATCATTGTTATTATTGTTTTTCTATAATTATTATTATTATTATTATTATTATTATTATTATTATTATCATCATCATTTATCATCATCATCATCATCATCATCATCATCATCCCTCATCATCATCATCATCATCATCATCATTTTTGTTATTAGAATTATGTTTTACACGAAGTTGTCGATAGCCTGCATAGACGTAGCCTACAATAGTAGATTCATTGATCGTCTGACACGCTATTATGCAGTGCAACATGAACGACACGTAGTTGTTATCAGTTACTAGCCTGTATAGAAACCCTTTGAGATCCAGCGATGATCATTCAGTCGAAGCATAACTCTGTTCCCTGTCGTCTGATGTAGCCTACACTAACGAATGGATTGCTTGCTGTACGCCAGATGGCGTAGTTGTCCGCACAATTGACGTCATCAGATAACCTCAGCGACGCTTTATCACTCGACCAAGAACTAACCCGACACTCAATCAATGAATCAATCAATTCTTTTATTGATCACCATGATACTCTCACATACAAACACAATCAAGACATTCATGTGCAGTGGCATCAATAGGCAGACCCAAAGGAACATAAGGTTCCGCTAGCAGGGTCACTCTAGTTTCATCAATCATTGATCTAACAGTATTATTTGTTTATTCATCATTTAAAACAGTAGGCCTACGTCTTCAAACAATCCTTGTTATGGTGTTCATGGTTATTCTTACAGGAAGTAAATGACTCTTCAAAAAACAAATGCAAAGTTAACTCGTATCGACGAAGTATTAAAAGACTCAATGTTGTCTAACTTCACTGTGTCTGCAAGCTAGTGTCGCGAAGAAAACCAGGTAGTCTACTTTGTGATATTCACACACAGGTACGAAATATCGGACGAAATTCGCTAGCTTATGTCAGCACGAAAGTAATTATTCGTTATCTGGAACAGGGTTCTATATAAGCTTAATTATTTTAATGCTGAAGTCACCACGTCAGAAGAGATAAACGTTTTAATAGGCATTAGACAATGATGTTTTCGTGGAAAGAATAAAACCGATGATCATTGTTCAGAAGGTTGGGCCTAATATTATTGCGATCATTACCAGCTTTAACAGTGTGTTCAAGAAACGGAGCTTAACACCAATTAGCCGACTTCATTAATTTTATAACATTTTGGACTTACCTCATCCCTAAAGCGATTAATCCTAATGAATTTGTCTATTTCTGATGTGATCACACGTTAGACCTATAAAAAGGGTGACCCTAATTAAGCGGAGCTTGTGCCCCTTTTGGGTCTCCCCTGTTCCCTAGCCAATGCACCGATATGTAATAATCTAGTAATTATTGTTGTTAATTGTAATATGCATTGTGCTTCTGGAAATAAAAAAGTTGTCAGTTGTCAGTTAAAACACGCGTGCACACGACCTTGCGATTCTGTCATACAAGACTAATGAAACTGAAATCATTATTATTCTTAATTTTTACGATGGCCAGTAATTATTACATACCCTACTGTGCATGTGTATCTCTCTCTCAATATGGGGGAGGGGGTTGTGTGCGTCACAAAACGCTTTTCAGCATAATTAGCAAAGATAGGCAAACTTCTGATAAAACTCAGCACAATTATACACATGGACCAAAGTCGTGTACAATTAATACGTACGTATTTATATAATAATGAAACTAATACTGATGAAGATTACTGATAGAATCACGGATACAGTGGCTGATACAGATGCTTCTTGGTGTCCCGTCAACCTGACATCTCTGGATATCCCAGATGGTGCACCAATGGTTGATGACACGTCCACTAGAAACCAGCGTCATAACCCCCTCATATTGAGAGAGAGATCAAGTGCTGATTAGTAAATCCCCTCTCTCTTGACGTAGTGCTGTAATCCAACGCTTCATTCCGACTGAGATAGGCTACTCTCCGTCATTCTGGTAAACGAATAATAATAATAATAATAATAATAATAATAATAATAATAATAATAATAATAATAATAATAATAATAATAATAATAATAATAATAATAATAAATAATAATAATAATAATAATAATAATAATAATAATAATAATAATAATAATAATAATGTGCCCTAGTGGATAGTGCATTTCAAGTACCTCACAAAATCGATGCACACATAACTGACTAACGTTTGCAGCAAACAGTCGAAACCAATTTCACATAAGTGCAAAAGAAAATTGTTTCATGAGGTTGGTTCAACATCTAGACCTAGGTTACGTAGCTTTGCACTGGTCTGTTTTGGTGTGTATGCACTCTTATCTGTAATTATCTTGCATTCATCGTTACAAGTGTATAATTACAGGGCCTACACAAATGAGTAAGATAGTAAGATAATGAAACCTTTAATTAGCTGATCAGGCAGTTAAATTATATCTAAAGATAAACGACGATTGTCTTATATGGAGAGTAATACTTCGACTCTTCGTTTGTCCCATCAGAGGGATTAATTGCACAGCATCCTCTACGCTGACGAGTCACGCGGTTTCTAGGCCTGCACCTACCATTGGCCATCTCTGAAAGATAATTGCTTGAAGCCCCTCGTGTGTAGCCTGATGACCCCAGCTTACGTCAGCAGTTGAGCATCTAAAACCCTATAATTGTAGTTTCGAACAGTTTGTAGTTCTGCTTTCGGATGAGCCTATATGTACGGGAGAGTTGACATGCAATGTAATGGATCTGCAAATCTTTTTACATAGAGATCATACGTTTGGACTTGAATAAGGACGTAATAAGGACTTGAAAAGTGTTGCAGTTTAGAAATAGTTGTTTAACTCTACCGGCGCTGTATTTCATGTGTTGCAGAAACGGCGATTTGCGCGAGGTTTACTTAAATCGTTGATTGATATAGAGTAGAAAACAATAGGAATAAAAAATTATAAAAGTTGGATAAGACGCTTCAAAGACACAGTCAACGATGTGGACCCTGCTCCAGTTGACGGTGTTTTTCGTTTTCATGATGCATCAAGTCGCATCCGCACAAAACGGTTAGAGTTATTTACTTCTAAAACATCTATGATACAATTAACCGATAGAATAGCAAGGGGAATGATGACCACTTTTGGAAGCTATTTTATACAAGCATGATGCCGCTGCAGTATCACGAATAATGCTTTCCTGTCGAAACGAAGTTGCAATGAGCAATGAATTGACGGCGAGTAGCATCGTGACAGAGATTTAGACATAGAAGGTGGAAGAAAGTCAAAGTGGAAAACAATAAAAGGGAGAGTGGTAGGGAGGGAGAGAAACTGAAGAAAGTGAGACCGATGGAGAGAGACAAAGAGGAAGGGAGGAAGGAAAGGGTGACGGTGTGTCAACGGGGAGGATGGCAAGAGAGAGGGACGGATTGGCAAGTGTAGCTAGCAGTATGGATCTTGGGATTTTCTCTAGAAGGAACATTTTGCCCCAAAAGAGCAGATTCTCTCTCTCTCTCTCTCTCTCTCTCTCTCTCTCTCTCACTCTCCCTCTTTCTCTGTCTGTGTCTGTGTTCCTGTCTCTCTCTCTCTCTGCCAAATCCTTGTCTGCGACTCTGTTCCAAGTATTTCCAGGTCAACCTCGCTGAATTCTCCGCTATCCCGAAGGAGGCTTGTTCACTGTACATGTGAACCGGACTCTGCATCCTTTTCTGTCATTTGTCGTAAAACCATTGTGGTGAATATCACCGGGAAACTGTTACATTTTCATTTTCATCTACCTCTAACTTCAAGTTCCTGCATTTAAAATCGTTGGCAAATGTTGGCAATTATAATTTAGTTTTGCTGCAATTTTCAAGTTGGTACAGCAGAAAGAAGTCAATTTGCTCACAGGTCTATTAGTATGACCTGTGACGAATTTGACGTAGAGTAGGCCTAATGCTTAAAGCAAAGGTAAAGATAGAGGTTTGTTTATATGGAGCAACAAAAGCCCCACTCCGGATGTGTAACCAGGATCACAACCATATCAGCTAACCATTACTATTTGACCAAACGACTCTTCAACTTTAATTCAACATCACGGCCTGCGATGAAGGCTTGAGTAGAACATACATGCAATGCTCTACACGTAGTCAAGATCCACCATCTATTCTACTTTGGACCCTGCGTGACTCCCTCGGGGTTTAGACTTCAATCCAGTAAATTGAAATTATAGAAATTTAATAAAATCAACAGCGACTGCAGCAGTTATATTGTAGGTTGCAAATTTAATACTAGGGCATCTGATAAACACCAAGAACCAAAGTGAAACAATATTCTATTAAATATTGTGGCCCTGTCAGTGTTTAATTTCCTTCCCGATGATCTAAGAATTAGCCTACGCATTGACCTGCATCAATGCTGTGTTCAATTTATAATTTGATTGTATTTGTCATACAGTATGTTGATATGTTGGTGTTGATTAGTCAACAAACCAATCAATCAATCAATCAATCAAATATGACTCACTCATGCAAAGCTGATGTTTGTGTCTGTATTCTAGACTGTGGCAACACATCGTTTTCTGAACTTAACGGGGTAGTTTCGTCTCCGAACTTTCCTCTTCCGTATCCACACAACTTGAACTGCACATACTCCATCGGTGTTGGTCGCAATAACTCCATTCTACTTAAGTTTCTCCACTTCGATTTGGAGTCGTCGACTTATGGCATTTGCAGAAAGGACTGGCTAATGGTGAGTGGAAATTATGACTACTGAATTGCTAATCGCATTTTGGTTTACAAAGATGTCACTTTATTGATTAAAGAGGCCTAACCTACCATAAAAGTTGAAATATGCCAGCTATCCCTGGCGTTAAACTCCGTCATAATTATATCATCCGCTTTATAAATGTTATCCGTGTCAAACTGTCAGTTTGCGGTATTACTCAATTGTGGGCTCTTAGCGCACTGTTAATACGGGGCTCTGTTTAATCGGGGGAATTAGCCCATTATAGTACGTGCTCTTCGAAGAGGCGGCCGACTACCGTCGCATTATTGTTCTACATTGTTGACGGATTCGGCTGAGTACCCAACTCGGACCGGAGTGGAGTTCGTTCCCACTGTCCGATGAATTCCCACCAGGCTGAGGCCTCATAGCATCCTCGCGACCGTTGCTGTTGCTCTTGTGACGTCGTGCATCATTGCTCCCTTTAGTCCGTGAGCGCCTAAGACCCGTAGTGCGTACATTCAAATGTGCCTTTTCGGAGCCCGCCTCTTCTTATAGCCTATTTTGGGCGCCTAAAAGAACCGCCACCGACCGGCTTAACCCCCGAACCGGTAGAGGGTACGGCCCTGACGCTTCAGGGAGGAGACGACGTTCATGGCCGCTACAGTTTCGATATTGCTATTATGAATTTGAAGGGGTTCAGCTGTGAGCCTTGGACTATGCTGGGGTTGATCTCTATGGCGGCTGGTGTTATGCCTAAGAACTTTGTCCATCAGGAAAGTTTACAATCCAGTTGTGTACCCGGTCAGGTATGGGCATTGCTAAGAGGTTTACACATAGGTAAGAGGTACACTTCAGTTGAAGAGCGGAGTAATTCGGGTCCGTTGAAACCAGAGTGTGACCGATTGGCAGTTTTTGCTGATTTCTGAATCCGGATATTTGGCTTGCTTTTTTTCCGAGTAGGCCCCTATATATTTTGAAGAGGCGTTATGTAAGTTCTAAGAATGAATAATTGAATGACTATCTTAGAATTGTCAGAGCGCCATGCGCAAGGACCATTCTGTTCAATCCTGTTTGTTGGGTCATTTGCACCACTCACGAGTCTCCCTCAGAAAGTGCTAGGCTAGGCCTATATGAATCTGTGATTACCAATTCAATTTCAATTTTCCAATTACGCATAAAATTACATCATGCACAAGTTCATCAAATCAGGACTTCATGAGCCATGCAGTTTGGTCATGTTCAGTGCTAGGCAATAATCTTGGGGTTCAAGCATGACAACACGAAGGTATAATGTCGTGTGCTCTGAAATCGTACCGTTGGCAAGTGCAGGGCTTTAGGAGTCGAGTATAAATAATATAGTGTTAGAGGACACTTATATTGCGCTTTTCAAATCTCTCCAAAAAGCGTTGCAGTGGGGATTGGCAGTGTATGCCTACATGTAACTGCGCTGTTACCATCTTAATCGCTTTCCAACTTATTGCTGCAGTGTCTTTCTTGTCTGACCCCGTCTGACCCGGATTCTGAACTGACCCAATTTCTTTTCTTCTTTGTTTAATCATCAGTTTAATGACATCTCATGACAACATCGGCCGCTGACGTCATACATTTCTCTTGCGGACTTGATCTGATATAGCGACGGTTTTTTGACGTTTAGCAACAGCTATGAAGTAGCATTTGTGGGGCTGATAAATTTCGTAGATAATTCTCAAATTTATATGTTAGCAATGTACATTTAATTAGCAAATTATCCTTAATTTATTTTGTCAGCAATCTGTGTTTATTTGTTAATAATTTATATTTATTTAAAACAGCTGAGGTTTTCAATAATTCACATTACCCTACTTATTAGCAGTTCAATTGCATTTTTATCAATTTTATTATTAAATTTTGTAACAATTTATTCATTAAGTACCACTATCTCATTTGGTGAAAATTTTCAATTTACATTTTCTACATACAATTTACATTCATTTATTAGCAATGTAATACACGTACCATCTACTTCTTAACATTTACATTTTTGCTTATTTTGTTAACATACACAGATTACATGTAACGAAACAGATGATGAGAACCTGGATTTTAGGAACAGATACTGTGGCGTCTCTCTTCCAAGGACGTCATTGCGGTTCTTCAACTGTCCAGCTGTAGCGCTGAAGTTCTTCGCAGACTCTTCCGTAAAAGGGGGAGGATTTGCCATTGAGTACACAGTGTTCGGTTAGTCGATTGAATACTTCTTATAATTATTATTTCAATGTATTTATTAAGCGCCAATATCTAATTACCATCAACCAATCGATGGCGCTGAGCAATTGTAAAAGAAGGACTTGCTCAACGCCCTGCATAGTAATCTTTTATGAGAAAGCCCGCTACTGTACTCTTCGCCCGGCAACATGGTAAGCTCTACACTCAATATACCTGAAAGCGGTGTAACTATCAGCTTTGTTACAAATAAATGAATATAGGCCTAATAATACACCAATAGGCCAGGTTCCCACTACAATATTGGTTAAAATTTAGTTCACTTTTATAAAGCCTATGTAGCTAAAACAGTCACCTCAGAATATCTTATCTGCAAGGGCAATTTTAATAGCTCCACAATCGGCCGGCCTTATTTTATACTAAGTCCGAATTTGACAAGTGCCTTTCTGGATAGCGTAATAAACCATAATTATATGCAGAATTTCTTATAGATACTTGAAAGGCTCTATATATAAGTGTTTTGTAAAATTACATATGCATGCATATTAACTGTATACTATGTACAGAAATGTAATTCGTTTGTATTTCGATTGCCATATTCTCATCTTGAATAAAATTTTATTTCTGTCGACAGAGAATGGTGCGGAAAATATATCAGGTAAGAGTTTATCTATAGTTATCCACAGCTACTGCTGACATAGGGCCCTTGTTGTTTATAGAAGGGCAAGCATGAGCAGCACAACTGCCGCAGAGAACCGAATTGTCAGTTGAAAGACCGACATTGCGTTGAAGGTCTCTGAGGAGGCGTTAAACAAATCTTACCATTAAGATTTCGGCAATGACTGCATTTAAATTGCAATTAATCACAATTCAATATCAATTCAATAGCAATTCATTTACAGTAGCAACTCTGCTAAGCGTCTTCAAAAACGACTTGCGTCAGATTGGAACTACAGCAAAAACTTCCAACAGTGTGCCAGTCATAATTGGAATGGAAACCAATTGTTTTCATTCATTCAAACCAAACTCGATCTAGAACCTAAATATGTAGAATATGCTACCACCACCACTACTGCTGCTGCTGCTGCTTCTACTGTATTGTATTGTAATTTCGTTATTTCAAAACTTGCTGTCAAGACGCAACAAGTAACATCAATGCATGATTATGCAGTTATAGTATTAGAGACTATAGTACTATTATAGCTTTAGGCATATTATACATAGGCATGTATAGGCATGCATACTACTACTACCACCATCACCAAAACCACCACTGCTGCTACTACTACTACTACTACAACTATTACTACTACTACTAATAATAATAATATTATAACATTTCAAATAATGAATGTATTATTACAATGCCATTTTCGGGAACTGATGAAATGTGGAGGTTGTCAGCTGTCACCTAACGTTGCATTCATAGAAAATCAGGTATGGGGCTTAAACTTATTCGATAATAAGTAGCATATTCTATAGGCTAAGCCTGGCAGCTGGAGGGTTGCGGGTTCGAATCCACCTCAAACCGCCGCGTAGGGACCCTGGGCAAGTCGTTCACTCGCAATTGCTCATGCGCTTTGTGGTGAAACTCCGATTACGCGCAGTAGTGGGAAGCGCCTCTGAATGGGCAATCTGTTAGGGGCGCTATAACAAGTGTTCAAATACAATACAAAACAATACAATAATGCGGATGACATAATTATGTGAGAATTGTTCCTGTTCAGCTCTGGACTGTGGTGAAACCGTATTCACCAGTTCTTTGGATATCATCCGCTTACCAAAAACTCCGACTGACTATTCAGCGAGTGTCAACTGCACCTACACAATCGCGACAAATTACACGGGCAGAATTGCGCTCAACATCGCTACTTTACGATATACGCAGCTGTTGAATTCATTCGCAAACTGCAATAGAGATAAAATCATGGTATGCGTAGTTATGCGTTTAAGTAAATTCATTGTGATGATTTTTAAGCGCTTCATTCACATATCAAATGCTGAATTATAATATTTCAATATAAATTAACATAAATATAATATATTCTACAGTAGTTAGTAACGTCTGTAGCACAAGTGGGGTTATACAAAAGCGAAAGAGCGAGACCGAGTGGAGCAGCTGAACGGACGCATGAAACGCAGAGGATATTTACACCCTCAGACAAAATTCGCATCTGACCTAGCACTACACGTAGAGGCAGAGAGACGTTTGTTCGGTGCCATTTCCTCCAACCAACATCATGACATTGTTCGATCTCCGCTGTTCCCTTCGATTCGTCCTACTGGATACTTGCTTCGACCCCGTCCCCACGGTTTTGCCCTTCCTTACAAAGATGACTGTAATTTCATATCCAGAGTACTATATCAAAATATATAATTGATTCTCTTCCATCAATTATGACACTAGTAGTCCAAAATGTATATATCATGCCTATAGTTCTAATTTTATCTAAACATTGTCTAATACTAATCTTCAAGCATCCAATAAGACCTTAGTATATTAATGCATAAGTTGCGTACTTGTCAGCTTATTTTTAACAAACGAAAATTGATTGATTGATCAACCAATAGCGCACCAAAATGAAACGGTAATCAGCTCAAACCAGTGGATCACCTCGAAAACCATGCTCCATCTGAGATCGCCGTTTCAAAAAGCCGTCCTAAACCCCTATTGATAAGACTCCAGTCACAACGTTTCTGCGGGATCAAAATGTGCGCAGGTCTTTGGTGACCCTCACCTCAACTGGCTTGTTAGTAGAGCATACTACGAAGTTGTATTGTATTGTACGTATATATTTATAAAGCGCCTCTAGCAGTGCACACCAATCAGAGGCCCCTCCAGTGCGAAAGACCCAGAGACAAGAAAGTGGTTTTGAAACAGCGGAAATGGGCATTTGGAGCACCAGTCAACAGCGAAGAGCGTGTCGATGCCATCGATGGGGAGAACATATTCCTTAGATCAAGGCCATTGAAGGCAAAAGCTCAAGTTTTGGCTTGTACTCTAACGATTTGCCCACGTACTCAATCGGTTTGGCTTGTACTCTAACGGATTGTCTTGTATTCTATCGGTTTGCCCTGTAGTGTATCGGATTGGGGGGTACTATATCGGTATGCCGTGTACTCGATCGGTTTGGCTTGTAGTCTACCGATTTTGGCGAGTACTCTATCGGTTTGGCGCGTACTCTATCGCTTCGACTTGTACTCAAACAGTTTGGTGTGTACTCTATCGGTTTGCCCCGTAGTCTATCGGTTTAGTGTGTACTCTCTCGGTTTGGGGTGTACTCTATCGGTTTTGCGTGCACACTATCGGTTTGTCCTGTACTCTATGGATTTGGCGTGTATTCTATCGGTTTGGCGTGTTCTCTATCAGTTTGTCTTGTAGTCTAACGATTTGGCGTGTATACTCTATCGGTTTGGCTCGTACTCTAACGCTTTGACGTGTATTCTATCGGTTTGCCCTGTAGTTAATCGGTTTGGCCTGTACTCTACCGGTTTGCCCTATACTCTATTGGGTTGGCGTGTACTCTATAGGTTTGCGGTGTGCACTATCGGTTTGTCCTGTACTCTATGGGATTGTCTTGAACTATATCGGTTCGGGGTGTATACTCTAACCCATTTGGTGTGTACTCTATTAGTTTAGTATGTACTCTATCGGTATGGAGTGTACTCTATCGGTTTGCCCTGTACTCTATCGGTTTTGGCTTTAACGCTATCGGTCGATTTGGCGTGAACTCTATTAGTTTGCCCTGTACTATATCGGTTTAGCGCGCACTCCTATCGGTTTTGGCCTGGCGCTCTGTCCGGTTTGGCATTGGCCACTCTATCGGTTTGGGGTGTACTATATCTCTTCGGCGTGCACACTATCGGTTTGTCCTGTACTCTAACGGTTTGGCTTGTACTCTAACGATTTGCCCTGTACTCTATGGGTTTGCCCTGTACTCTATCGGTTGGGGCTGTACTCTAAAGATTTGCCCTGTATTCTATCGGGTTAGTGTGTACTCTATCTGATGGGCCTGTGTGATCTAACGATTTGGTGTGTATTCAATCAGTTTGCCCTGTTCTCTATCGGTTTTGGGTGTACTCTATCGGTTTGACGTGTGTACTCTATCGGTTTAGCGTGTATTCTATCGGTTTGGCCCAGCACTCTATCGGTTTGGCTTGTAGTCTAACGATTTTGCTTGTACTCTAACGATTTGGCGCGCATTCTATCGCTTTGACGTGTGCTCTATCGGTTTGGCCTGTACTCTATCGGTTTGCCCTGTACTCTATCGGTTTGCCGTGTAAACTATCGGTTTGTCCTGTACTCTAACGGTTTGGCTTGTACTCTAACGATTTGGCGTTGTATTCTATCGGTTTGGCGTGTACTCTATCGGTTTGTCCTGTACTCTGACGGTTTGGTGTGTACTCTATCGGTTTGCCTATGTACTCTATCGGTTTGCCCTTTACTCTAACGGATTGTCTTGAACTCTAACGGTTTGCCTTGTCCTCTATCGGTTTGCCCTGTACTCTGTCGGTTTGGTGTGTACTCTATCGGTTTGCCTTGTACTCTATGGATTTGGCATGTACTCTATCGGTTTAGGGTGTACTCTAAAGATTTGGCTTATATTCTAACAATTTGGCGTGTACTCTATCAGTTTGCTCTGTACTCTAACGATTTGGAGTGTACTCAATCAGTTTTCCGCGTACTCTATCGGTTTGACGTGTACTCTATCGGTTTGACCTGGCCTCTATCGGTTTGGCTTGTATTCTATCAGTTTGCCCTGTACTCTATCGGTTTTGGTGTCTACTCTATCGAGATTGGCTTGTGATCTAACGATTTGGTGTGTATTCTATCGGCTTTGCCTGTTCTCTATCGGTTTTGCCCTGTACTCTATTGGTTTAGCGTGTGTACTCTATCCGTTTTGCCCTGTACTCTATCGGTTTGGCGTGTACTCTATCGCTTTGGCTTATTTCTCTAACGATTTGAATTGTTATTTTCTATCAGTTTGGCGTGTACTCTATCCAGTTTGCCTAATGCTCTAACGGTTTTAGCGTGTACTCTATCAGTTTGCACTGTACTCTATCGGTTTGGAGGTACTCTATCGGATTGTCTTGAACTCTAACGGTTTTGCTTGTACTCTAACGATTTGGTGTGTTCTCTATCAGTTTGCACTGTACATTATCGGTTTGGCATGTATTCTATCGGTTTGCCCTGTACTCTATCGGTTTGGCTTGTACTCTAACGGCTTTTGGGGTTTACTCTAACGATTTTGCGTGTACTCTATCAGTTTGCACTGTACTCTATCGGTTTGCCCTGTAGTCTATGGGTTTGCCCTGTACTCTAACGATTTGGGGTGTACTCTATCGGATTTGTCTTGATCTCTAACGATTTGGTGTGTACTCTATCAGTTATTGCTTGTACTCTAACGATTTGGCGTGTACTCGATCGGTTTGGCTTGTAGTCTTACGATTTTGGCGAGTATTCTATCGGTTTGCCGCGTAGTCTATCGCTTTGGGGTGTACTCTATCGGTATGCCCTGTACTCTAAGGGTTTGGCGTGTACTCTATCGGTTTGGCGTGTACTCTATCGGTTTGGCGTGTACTCTATCGGTTTGGCGTGTACTCTATCGGTTTGAAGTGTACTCTATCGGTTTGGCCCGTACTCTATCGGTTTGGCGTGTACTCTATCGGTTTGGCGTGTACTCTAACCGATTTGGCGTGTACTCTATCGGTTTGCACTGTACTCTATCGGTTTGGCGTGTACTCTATCGGTTTGGCGTGTACTCTATCGGTTTGGCGTGTACTCTAACGATTTGGCGTGTATGCACTCTATCGGTTTGCCCTGTACTCTATCCGGTTTGGCCTGTACTCTATCGGTTTGGCTTGTACTCTATCGGTTTGGGGTGTACTCTATCGGTTTGCCCTGTACTCTATCGGTTTGGCGTGTACTCTATCGGTTTGGCCTGTACTCTATCGGTTTGGCGTGTACTCTATCGGTTTGCCCTGTACTCTATCGGTTTGGTGTGTACTCTATCGGTTTGCCCTGTACTCTATCGGTTTGGCGTGTACTCTATCGGTTTGCCCTGTACTCTATCGGTTTGGTGTGTACTCTATCGGTTTGGGGTGTAGTCTATCGGTTTGGTATGTACTCTATCGGTTTGGCCTGTACTCTATCGGTTTGCCGTGTACTCTATCGGTTTGGCGTGTACTCTATCGGTCGGTTTGGAGTGTACTCTATCGGTTTGTCTTTACTCTATCGGTTTGGCTTGTAGTCTATCGGTTTTGCGTGTACTCTATCGGTTTGGCGTGTACTCTATCGGTTTGGGGTGTACTCTATCGGTTTGGCGTGTGTACTCTATCGGTTTGCCCTGTACTCTAACGGTTTGGCGTGTACTCTATCGGTTTGTCCTGTACTCTATCGGTTTGGCGTGTACTCTATCGGTTTGGGGTGTACTCTATCCGGTTTGGCGTGTACTCTATCGGTTTTGGCGTGTACTCTATTGGTTTGCCTTGTACTCTATCGGTTTTGGCTTGTACTCTATCGGTTTGGCCTGTACTCTATCGGTTTGGCGTGTACTCTATCGGTTTGCCCTGTGCTCTATCGGTTTGGCGTGTACTCTATCGGCGGTTTGCCCTGTACTCTATCGGTTTGGCGTGTACTCTATCGGTTTGGCTTGTACTCTAACGCGTTTGGCGTGTACTCTATCGGTTTGGCGTGTACTCTATCGGTTTGCCCTGTACTCTATCGGTTTGCCGTGTACTCTATCGGTTTGCACTGTACTCTATCGGATTGGCGTGTACTTCTATCGGTTTGGCCTGTACTCTATCGGTTTGGCTTGTACTCTATCGGTTTTGCGTGTACTCTATCGGTTTGGTGTGTACTCTATCGGATTGGGGTGTACTCTATCGGTTTGGTGTGTACTCTATCGGTTTAGTGTGTACTCTATCGGTTTGGCGTGTACTCTATCGGTTTGGCTTGTAGTCTATCGATTTTGGCGTGTACACTATCGGTTTGGCGCGTACTCTATCGGTTTTGACGTGTACTCTATCGGTTTGGTGTGCCGTGTGCTCTATCGGTTTGCCCTGTACTCTATCGGTTTGGCGTGTACTCTATCGGTTTGGCGTGTACTCTATCGGTTTGGCGTGTACTCTATCGGTTTATCCTGTACTCTAACGGTTTGGCGTGTACTCTATCGGTTTGGTGTGTACTCTATCGGTTTGCCCTGTACTCTATGGGTTTGGCGTGTACTCTATCGGTTTGCCGTGTACTCTATCGGGTTGGCGTGTACTCTATCGGTTTGACTTGTACACTATCGGTTTGTCCTGTACTCTATGGGTTTGGCGTGTACTCTATCGGTTTGGGGTGTACTCTAACGGTTTGGCGTGTACTCTATCGGTTTGGCGTGTACTCTATCGGTTTGGCGTGTACTCTATCGGTTTCTATCATTTTGGCGTGTACTCTATCGGTTTGGCGTGTACTCTATCGGTTTGGCGTGTACTCTATCGGTTTGGCTTGTACTCTATCGATTTGGCGTGTACTCTATCGGTTTGGCCCTGTACTCTATCGGTTTGGCTTGTACTCTATCAGTTTGGGGTGTACTCTGTCGGTTTGCCGTGTACTCTATCGGTTTGGCGTGTACTCTAACGGTTTGGCGTGTACTTTATCGGTTTGGCCTGTACTCTATCGGTTTGGCGTGTACTCTATCGGTTTGCCCTGTACTCTATCGGTTTGGCGTGTACTCTATCGGTTTGCCCTGTACTCTATCGGTTTGGCGTGTACTCTATCGGTTTGGCCTGTACTCTATCGGTTTGGCGTGTACTCTATCGGTTTGCCCTGTACTCTATCGGGTTGGTGTGTACTCTATCGGATTGGGGTGTACTCTATCGGTTTGGTGTGTACTCTATCGGTTTGCCCTGTTCTCTATCGGTTTGGCGTGTACTCTATCGGTTTGGCGTGTACTCTATCGGTTTGGCGTGTACTCTATCGGTTTGGCGTGTACTCTATCGGTTTGGCGTGTACTCTATCGGTTTGGCTTGTACTCTATCGGTTTGGCGTGTACTCTATCGGTTTGGCCTGTACTCTATCGGTTTGGCGTGTACTCTATCGGTTTGGCGTGTACTCTATCGGTTTGGCCTGTACTCTATCGGTTTGGCGTGTACTCTATCGGTTTGGCCTGTACTCTATCGGTTTGGCGTGTACTCTATCGGTTTGCCTTGTACTCTATCGGTTTGCCCTGTACTCTATCGGTTTGCCTTGTACTCTATCAGTTTGGTGTGTACTCTATCGGTTTGGCGTGTACTCTATCGGTTTGGCGTGTACTCTATCGGTTTGGCTTGTACTCTATCGGTTTGCCGTGTACTCTATCGGTTTGCCGTGTACTCTATCGGTTTGGCCTGTACTCTATCGGTTTGGCGTGTACTCTATCGGTTTGGCGTGTACTCTATCGGTTTGGCGTGTACTCTATCGGTTTGGCGTGTACTCTATCGGTTTGGCGTGTACTCTATCGGTTTGGCGTGTACTCTATCGGTTTGGCCTGTACTCTATCGGTTTGGGGTGTACTCTATCGGTTTGGCACTGTACTCTATCGGTTTGGTACTGTACTCTATCGGTTTGGCGTGTACTCTATCGGTTTGGCGTGTACTCTATCGGTTTGGCCTGTACTCTATCGGTTTGGCGTGTACTCTATCGGTTTGGCGTGTACTCTATCGGTTTGGTGTGTACTCTATCGGTTTGGTGTGTACTCTATCGGTTTGGTGTGTACTCTATCGGTTTGGCGTGTACTCTATCGGTTTGGCGTGTACTCTATCGGTTTGGCGTGTACTCTATCGGTTTGGCCTGTACTCTATCGGTTTGGCGTGTACTCTATCGGTTTGCCTTGTACTCTATCGGTTTGGCGTGTACTCTATCGGTTTGGTGTGTACTCTATCGGTTTGGTGTGTACTCTATCGGTTTGGCGTGTACTCTATCGGTTTGGCGTGTACTCTATCGGTTTGGTGTGTACTCTATCGGTTTGGCGTGTACTCTATCGGTTTGGCCTGTACTCTATCGGTTTGGCGTGTACCGATTTGTACTCTATTCTATCGGTTTGGCGTGTACTCTATCGGTTTGCCTTGTACTCTATCGGTTTGGCGTGTACTCTATCGGTTTGGCGTGTACTCTATCGGTTTGGCGTGTACTCTATCGGTTTGGCGTGTACTCTATCGGTTTGGCTTTCTATCGGTTTGCGTGTGTACTCTATCGGTTTGGCGTGTACTCTATCGGTTTGGCTTGTACTCTATCGGTTTGGCGTGTACTCTATCGGTTTGGCGTGTACTCTATCGGTTTGGCGTGTACTCTATCGGTTTGCCCTGTACTCTATCGGTTTGGCTTGTACTCTATCGGTTTGCCCTGTACTCTATCGGTTTGGCTTGTACTCTATCGGTTTGTCTTGTACTCTATCGGTTTGGCGTGTACTCTATCGGTTTGGCCTTGTACTCTATCGGTTTGGTGTGTACTCTATCGGTTTGGCATGTACTCTATCGGTTTGGCTTGTACTCTATCGGTTTGCCTTGTACTCTATCGGTTTGGCGTGTACTCTATCGGTTTGGTGTGTACTCTATCGGTTTGGCGTGTACTCTATCGGTTTGCCCTGTACTCTAACGGTTTGGCGTGTACTCTATCGGTTTGGCTTGTACTCTATCGGTTTGGCCTGTACTCTATCGGTTTGGCGTGTACTCTATCGGTTTGGCGTGTACTCTATCGGTTTGCCTTGTACTCTATCGGTTTGCCGTGTACTCTATCGGTTTGGCGTGTACTCTATCGGTTTGGCCTTTGTACTCTATCGGTTTGGCGGTGTACTCTATCGGTTTGGCTTGTACTCTATCGGTTTGGCGTGTACTCTATCGGTTTGGCCTGTACTCTATCGGTTTGGCGTGTACTCTATCGGTTTGGCGTGTACTCTATCGGTTTGGCGTGTACTCTATCGGTTTGGCTTGTACTCTATCGGTTTGGCGTGTACTCTATCGGTTTGCCTGTACTCTATCGGTTTGGCATGTACTCTATCGGTTTGGCGTGTACTCTATCGGTTTGGCCTGTACTCTATCGGTTTGGCGTGTACTCTATCGGTTTGGCTGTGTACTCTATCGGTTTGGCCTGTACTCTATCGGTTTGGCGTGTACTCTATCGGTTTGGCGTGTACTCTATCGGTTTGGTGTGTACTCTATCGGTTTGGCCTGTACTCTATCGGTTTGGCGTGTACTCTATCGGTTTGGCGTGTACTCTATCGGTTTGCCTGTACTCTATCGGTTTGGCGTGTACTCTATCGGTTTGGCCTTGTACTCTATCGGTTTGGCGTGTACTCTATCGGTTTGGCGTGTACTCTATCGGTTTGGCGTGTACTCTATCGGTTTGGCGTGTACTCTATCGGTTTGGCGTGTACTCTATCGGTTTGGCGTGTACTCTATCGGTTTGGCGTGTACTCTATCGGTTTGGCGTGTACTCTATCGGTTTGGCGTGTACTCTATCGGTTTGCCCTGTACTCTATCGGTTTGGCTTGTACTCTATCGGTTTGGCGTGTACTCTATCGGTTTGCCGTGTACTCTATCGGTTTGGCTTGTACTCTATCGGTTTGGCGTGTACTCTATCGGTTTGGCGTGTACTCTATCGGTTTGGCGTGTACTCTATCGGTTTGGCCTGTACTCTATCGGTTTGGCTTGTACTCTATCGGTTTGGCGTGTACTCTATCGGTTTGGCCTGTACTCTATCGGTTTGGCGTGTACTCTATCGGTTTGGCGTGTACTCTATCGGTTTGGCTTGTACTCTATCGGTTTGGTGTGTACTCTATCGGTTTGGCGTGTACTCTATCGGTTTGGTGTGTACTCTATCGGTTTGGCGTGTACTCTATCGGTTTTGCGTGTACTCTATCGGTTTGGTGTGTACTCTATCGGTTTGGCCTGTACTCTATCGGTTTGGCGTGTACTCTATCGGTTTGGCGTGTACTCTATCGGTTTGGCGTGTACTCTATCGGTTTGGCGTGTACTCTATCGGTTTGGCTTGTACTCTATCGGTTTCTCGTGTACTCTATCGGTTTGGCGTGTACTCTATCGGTTTGGCGTGTACTCTATCGGTTTGGCGTGTACTCTATCGGTTTGTCCTGTACTCTATCGGTTTGGCGTGTACTCTATCGGTTTGGCTTGTACTCTATCGGTTTTGCCTATCGGTTTGGCTTGTACTCTATCGGTTTGGTGTGTACTCTATCGGTTTGCCTTGTACTCTATCGGTTTGCCGTGTACTCTATCGGTTTGGCGTGTACTCTATCGGTTTGGCGTGTACTCTATCGGTTTGCCTGTGTACTCTATCGGTTTGCCTTGTACTCTATCGGTTTGCCCTGTACTCTATCGGTTTGGCGTGTACTCTATCGGTTTGGCTTGTACTCTATCGGTTTGGCGTGTACTCTATCGGTTTGGCGTGTACTCTATCGGTTTGGCGTGTACTCTATCGGTTTGGCTTGTACTCTATCGGTTTGGCCTGTACTCTATCGGTTTGGCGTGTACTCTATCGGTTTGGCGTGTACTCTATCGGTTTGGCGTGTACTCTATCGGTTTGCACTGTACTCTATCGGTTTGGCGTGTACTCTATCGGTTTGGCTCTGTACTCTATCGGTTTGGCTTGTACTCTATCGGTTTGGCGTGTACTCTATCGGTTTGGTGTGTACTCTATCGGTTTGGGGTGTACTCTATCGGTTTGGTGTGTACTCTATCGGTTTGGTGTGTACTCTATCGGTTTGGCGTGTACTCTATCGGTTTGGCGTGTACTCTATCGGTTTGGTGTGTACTCTATCGGTTTGGCGTGTACTCTATCGGTTTGGCGTGTACTCTATCGGTTTGGCGTGTACTCTATCGGTTTGGCATTGTGTACTCTATCGGTTTGGCTGTGTACTCTATCGGTTTGGCTTGTACTCTATCGGTTTGGCGTGTACTCTATCGGTTTGGTGTGTACTCTATCGGTTTGCTGTGTACTCTATCGGTTTGGCTTGTACTCTATCGGTTTGGCGTGTACTCTATCGGTTTGGCGTGTACTCTATCGGTTTGGCGTGTACTCTATCGGTTTGGCGTGTACTCTATCGGTTTGGCGTGTACTCTATCGGTTTGGTGTGTACTCTATCGGTTTGGCGTGTACTCTATCGGTTTGGCTTGTACTCTAAAGGTTTGGAATGTACTCTATCTGGTTTGGCGTGTTACTCTAAAGAGTTATTGAAATGAGTTATTGAAAAGAGTTATTGAAATGAGTTTGAAAAGAGTTATTGAAAAGAGTTATTGAAAAGATTTATTGATAAGGGTTATTGAAGAGTTATTGAAAAGAGTTATTGAAATGAGATATTGAAAAGAGTTATTGAAATGCGTTATTGAAAAAAGTTATTAAAATGAGTTATTGTAAAAGAGTTATTGAAAAGACTTATTGAAAAGAGTTATTGAAAAGAGTTATTGAAAAGAGTTATTGAAAAGAGTTATTGAAAAGAGTTATTGAAAAGAGTTATCGAAAAGAGTTATTGAAAAGAGTTATTGAAATGAGTTATTGAAATGAGTTATTGAAAGGAGTTATTAAAATTGGTTATTGAAAAGAGTTGTTGAAAAGAGTTATTGAAAAGGGTTATTGAAAAGGGTTAATGAAGAGTTATTGAAAAGAGTTATTGAAAAGAGTTATTGAAAAGGGCTATTGAAGAGTTATTGAAACGAGTTTTTGAAATGGGTTATTGAAATTATTTATTGAAAAGTTATTGAAAAGAGATATTGAAAAGAGTTATTGAAAAGAGTTATCGAAAGAGTTATTGAAAAGAGTTATTGAAAAGAGTTATTGAAAAGAGCTATTGAAAAGAGTTATTGAAAAGAGTTATTGAAATGAGTTATTGAAATGAGTTATTGAAAAGAGTTATTAAAATGAGTTATTGAAAAGAGTTATTGAAAAGAGTTATTGAAAAGAGTTATTGAAAAGAGTTATTGAAAAGAGTTATTGAAAAGAGTTATCGAAAAGAGTTATTGAAAAGAGTTATTGAAATGAGTTATTGAAATGAGTTATTGAAAAGAGTTATTAAAAAGAGTTATTGAAAAGAGTTATTGAAAAGAGTTATTGAAAAGAGTTATTGAAAAGAGTTATTGAAGAGTTATTGAAAAGAGTTATTGAAAAGAGTTATTGAAAAGAGTTATTGAAAAGAGTTATTGAAAAGAGTTATTGAAAAGGGTTATTGAAAAGAGTTATTGAAAAGAGTTATTGAAAAGAGTTATTGAAAAGAGTTATTGAAAAGAGTTATTGAAAAGAGTTATTGAAAAGAGTTATTGAAAAGAGTTATTGAAAAGAGTTATTGAAAAGAGTTATTGAAAAGAGAGTTATTGAAAAGAGTTATTGAAAAGAGTTATTGAAAAGAGTTATTGAAAAGAGTTATTGAAAAGAGTTATTGAAAAGAGTTATTGAAATTGAAAAGAGTTATTGAAAAGAGTTATTGAAAGAGTTATTGAAAAGAGTTATTGAAAAGAGTTATTGAAAAGAGTTATTGAAAAGAGTTATTGAAAAGAGTTATTGAAAAGAGTTATTGAAAAGAGTTATTGAAAAGTTATTGAAAGAGTTATTGAAAAGAGTTATTGAAAAGAGTTATTGAAAAGAGTTATTGAAAAGAGTTATTGAAAAGAGTTATTGAAAAGAGTTATTGAAAGAGTTATTGAAAAGAGTTATTGAAAAGAGTTATTGAAAAGAGTTATTGAAAAGAGTTATTGAAATGAGTTATTGAAAAGAGTTATTGAAAAGAGTTATTGAAAAGAGTTATTGAAAAGAGTTATTGAAAAGAGTTATTGAAAAGAGTTATTGAAAAGAGTTATTGAAAAGAGTTATTGAAAAGAGTTATTGAAAAGAGTTATTGAAAAGAGTTATTGAAAAGAGTTATTGAAAAGAGTTATTGAAAAGAGTTATTGAAAAGAGTTATTGAAAAGAGTTATTGAAAAGAGTTATTGAAAAGAGTTATTGAAAAGAGTTATTGAAAAGAGTTATTGAAAGAGTTATTGAAAAGAGTTATTGAAAAGAGTTATTGAAAAGAGTTATTGAAAAGAGTTATTGAAAAGAGTTATTGAAAAGAGTTATTGAAAAGAGTTAGTTATTGAAAAGAGTTATTGAAAAGAGTTATTGAAAAGAGTTATTGAAAAAATTGAAAAGAGTTATTGAAAAGAGTTATTGAAAAGAGTTATTGAAAAGAGTTATTGAAAAGAGTTATTGAAAAGAGTTATTGAAAAGAGTTATTGAAAAGAGTTATTGAAAAGAGTTATTGAAAAGAGTTATTGAAATGAGTTATTGAAAAGAGTTATTGAAAAATTGAAAAGAGTTATTGAAAAGAGTTATTGAAAAGAGTTATTATTAGAGTTATTGAAAGAGTTATTGAAAAGAGTTATTGAAAAGAGTTATTGAAAAGAGTTATTGAAAAGAGTTATTGAAAAGAGTTATTGAAAAGAGTTATTGAAAAGAGTTATTGAAAAGAGTTATTGAAAAGAGTTATTGAAAAGAGTTATTGAAAATGAGTTATTGAAAAGAGTTATTGAAAAGAGTTATTGAAAAGAGTTATTGAAAAGAGTTATTGAAAAGAGTTATTGAAAAGAGTTATTGAAAAGAGTTATTGAAAAGAGTTATTGAAAAGAGTTATTGAAAAGAGTTATTGAAAAGAGTTATTGAAAAGAGTTATTGAAAAGAGTTATTGAAAAGAGTTATTGAAAAGAGTTATTGAAAAGAGTTATTGAAAAGAGTTATTGAAAAGAGTTATTGAAAGAGTTATTGAAAGAAAAGAGTTATTGAAAAGAGTTATTGAAAAGAGTTATTGAAAAGAGTTATTGAAAAGAGTTATTGAAAAGAGTTATTGAAAAGAGTTATTGAAGAGTTATTGAAAAGAGTTATTGAAAAGAGAGTTATTGAAAAGAGTTATTGAAAAGAGTTATTGAAAAGAGTTATTGAAAAGAGTTATTGAAAAGAGTTATTGAAAAGAGTTATTGAAAAGAGTTATTGAAAAGAGTTATTGAAAAGAGTTATTGAAAAGAGTTATTGAAAGAGTTATTGAAAAGAGTTATTGAAAAGAGTTATTGAAAGAGTTATTGAAAAGAGTTATTGAAAAGAGTTATTGAAAAGAGTTATTGAAAAGAGTTATTGAAAAGAGTTATTGAAAAGAGTTATTGAAAAGAGTTATTGAAAAGAGTTATTGAAAGAGTTATTGAAAAGAGTTATTGAAAAGAGTTATTGAAAAGAGTTATTGAAAAGAGTTATTGAAAAGAGTTATTGAAAAGAGTTATTGAAAAGAGTTATTGAAAAGAGTTATTGAAAAGAGTTATTGAAAAGAGTTATTGAAAAGAGTTATTGAAAAGAGTTATTGAAAGAGTTATTGAAAAGAGTTATTGAAAAGAGTTATTGAAAAGAGTTATTGAAAAGAGTTATTGAAAAGAGTTATTGAAAAGAGTTATTGAAAAGAGTTATTGAAAAGAGTTATTGAAAAGAGTTATTGAAAAGAGTTATTGAAAAGAGTTATTGAAAAGAGTTATTGAAAAGAGTTATTGAAAAGAGTTATTGAAAAGAGTTATTGAAAAGAGTTATTGAAAAGAGTTATTGAAAAGAGTTATTGAAAAGAGTTATTGAAAAGAGTTATTGAAAAGAGTTATTGAAAGAGTTATTGAAAAGAGTTATTGAAAAGAGTTATTGAAAAGAGTTATTGAAAAGAGTTATTGAAAAGAGTTATTGAAAAGAGTTATTGAAAAGAGTTATTGAAAAGAGTTATTGAAAAGAGTTATTGAAAAGAGTTATTGAAAAGAGTTATTGAAAAGAGTTATTGAAAAGAGTTATTGAAAAGAGTTATTGAAAAGAGTTATTGAAAAGAGTTATTGAAAAGAGTTATTGAAAAGAGTTATTGAAAAGAGTTATTGAAAAGAGTTATTGAAAAGAGTTATTGAAAAGAGTTATTGAAAAGAGTTATTGAAAAGAGTTATTGAAAAGAGTTATTGAAAAGAGTTATTGAAAAGAGTTATTGAAAAGAGTTTTTGAAAAGAGTTATTGAAAAGAGTTATTGAAAAGAGTTATTGAAAAGAGTTATTGAAAAGAGTTATTGAAAAGAGTTAGTTATTGAAAAGAGTTGTTGAAAAGAGTTATTGAAAAGGGTTAATGAAAAGAGTTATTGAAAAGAGTTATTGAAAAGAGTTATTGAAAAAGAGTTATTGAAAAGAGTTATTGAAAAGAGTTATTGAAAAGAGTTATTGGAAAGAGTTATTGAAAAGAGTTATTGAAAAGAGTTATTGAAAAGAGTTATTGAAAAGAGTTATTGAAAGAGTTATTGAAAAGAGTTATTGAAAAGAGTTATTGAAAAGAGTTATTGAAAAGAGTTATTGAAAGAGTTATTGAAATGAGTTATTGAAAAGAGTTATTGAAAAGAGTTATTGAAAAGAGTTATTGAAAAGAGTTATTGAAAAATTGAGTTATTGAAAATTGGGTTATTGAAGAGTTATTGAAAAGAGTTATTGAAAAGAGTTATTGAAAAGAGTTATTGAAGAGTTATTGAAAAGAGTTATTGAAAAGAGTTATTGAAATGAGTTATTGAAAAGAGTTATTGAAATGAGTTATTGAAAAGAGTTATTGAAAAGAGTTATTGAAAAGAGTTATTGAAAGAGTTATTGAAAAGAGTTATTGAAAGAGTTATTGAAAAGTGGGAACCAACTTCAGATATTAATTGGACAAAATTGAAATTATTATCATTGTTTTTAGACGTACAGGTATTATGTCACTGTCAAGACAATAAACAAAAAGGCTACTTTATGACTGTAGGTTAGAACACCTATTGAAAATGAAGCTTAAAAGGCGCTATCTAAATATATTTTACATTACTAAAAACAGTTGTAGCACTCATTAATGTCCTCTGGCCCACAAGATTCGTGACACCATATCGTGCACTTATTGCATTTAAGCCATTCTTCACCATGACCGTTTTGCCCCGTCCGTTTTGCCCCGTAACAGTGCCACACATCAGAGATATCAGAGATACCCTGCTAAACCTTTCAATTTTCGCTCATTAATAGTCCATAAAATTCAACTGATTTCACAACTCCTTTCAAACAACGCTTTCATTTTTCAATGGAACTTTCACATCAAATGATAAAAAATCTTTTATATGGTAAGAAATTAACGAAGACATGTGTAAAAACATTTTTACTTCGTCAAAAATAGCGATTCGATATTAGAACCGCTCATTCGTGACCAAAACGTTGCCTGGCATATGTAAATTAAGTCTGCAGAGGTGTGCACCGAATAAAAATTATTTCTAACGAATTTATGGTGAGTGACCTTCTTGCCCCGTATGGCCCTTTTGCCCCGTGTAGCCCTAATGTTGGTTTATGCATGAATGTCTGTTTTGACATGATATGTTGCCCGATTGGTTGGGCGCTTGTCCTGCTCGTATAGCGGTTCGAGCATTTTCGGTGTCATGGCTTTGAGCAAGTGATAACCTACTCAACGCAAGTGTACTTGATTTCGGTACTTGATTTCGGTACTTGATTTCGGTACTTGATTTCGGTACTTGATTTCGGTACTTGATTCGATTTCGGTACTTGATTTCGGTACTTGATTTCGGTACTTGATTTCGGTACTTGATTTCGGTACTTGATTTTGGTTCTTTGGAGATTTACTTGATTTCGGTACTTGATTTCGGTACTTGATTTCGGTACTTGATTTCGGTACTTGATTTCGGTACTTGATTTCGGTACTTTATTTCGGTACTTGATTTCGGTACTTGACTTTTACTTGATTTCGGTACTTTTCAGATATCACATGACTTGATATTATGACTCAATATTTTGCATTTCAGTTAAGCTTTACAGGGCAGAGGCTGTTCTAGAAGTATATGTCCCCATTTCCGTACAGTGATGCGTGCTCATGCTATGCCTATAAATACACGAGACACTCTTAGCCACCGAGGCGCAATATTAGGCCTATATCAACGGTCTCTATGGTGTCTCCATGACAACGCGGAGATGTCCTCTTCGTATCCATCAGTATATGCCAACGATATGCACTCGGCCATACACGGATAGGAAGACGCGCACACGCAGACATACGTGCGCGACGGACCTCAGCGTGAATTAATAAGCTGTGCTCGGCGGAGATTAGAAAATGGGGAAACAGATGAACAGATTAACAGGAATGATAAAGGGAGATTAAGAGAGGGAGATGAGGAGGGAGAAAATGAGGATAGGCTAGGGGAGTGAGGGGAGAAAGTATATTATTCGAATTAGCATATGTATGTATGCATGCATGCTTCATGATGCTTGTATGTACGTATATGTATGTATGTCTGTGCGTAGGTGTGTATGTAATACTTATTTGTATGTATGCATGCATGCGTGCATGCTAGCATGTATATATGTATGTAAGTAATGTAACTATGTACGTATATAGCCCCAATGTCTTTATCAATGCATTTATATGTATGTATGTATGACAAACTATGACATGTATGTATGTAGGCCCCTATTTGTTATGTATGTCTTATGTATGTATATGTATTTATATGAATATATGTATGTATGTATGTATGCATGTATGTAGCCTATGTGTGTGTGTGTGTGTGTGTGTGTGTGTGTGTGTGTGTGTGTGTGTGTGTGTGTGTGTGTGTGTGTGTGTGTGTGTGTGTGTGTGTGTGTGTGTGTGTGTGTGTGTGTGTGTGTGTGTGTGTGTGTGTGTGTGTGCACGTGCATTTGCGTGTGTAGGCCTATGTATATGCGTAAAAAACGATTCTCCTTACAGATTTTATTTTAGTTATAGTTACAGTTATAGTTTTAATGTTTTTTTATTTTAGTTATAGTTATAGTTAGTATTATCTTTTAGTTATAGTTATAGTTAATAAATTTTTATTTTAGTTAATTTTAGTTACTACTTAGTTACAATAATTAAGGCAATAAGCAAACTTGTACGTATTAACACGCTGTTTCACAATTTGCTCAGAGCTTTGAAAGCCTTTGAAGCATGGGTGCATTCAGCTTCATGAATACACGAGTTTCCCAAGTAACTGACGAAATGCATAATACAAATATTGCATTTTTCGTTCTCATTTATGTCGAATCGTCCATATTGCACTTCCTATGTTTATATTTGTATTAACGAAAATAAAGATGAATTTTCGTTATTGTTATTTTCGTTATAGTTATAGTTATCGCTAACGAAATCATTTTATTTTCGTTAACGGACATTTTCGTTATCGTTATCGTTAACGAGAATCCCACTGATGTAAGGACGTCAGGCGCATTTTCTATAGGAACTACGAACGTTGTTGTTGTTGTTGTTGTACAGTGCTGATGGCAACTTCACTGTTAAGCTGATGACGAAGGCGACGATCCACCACGATGGTCTCGTCCTGTGGAAGCCTCCCGCCGTCTACAAGAGCCTCTGTCCGATCGACGTCGAATTCTTTCCCTTCGACGTCCAGCTGTGCACCCTCAAGATCGGTTCTTGGACTTACGACGGTTTCTCCGTCGACATCCGCCACAAGGACCTCTCGGCCCTCAGCAACCCTCTGGACGTCGTCGACAGCGGAATCGACCTGAGCGACTACTGCAAGAGCACCGAGTGGGACCTGCTCGCCGTCCCGGCCAAGAAGTACGTCAAGTACTACCCGTGCTGCGAGGAACCGTACCCGGACATCAAGTTCAACATAACGATCCGCCGCAAGACCCTCTTCTACACGGTCAATCTGATTCTGCCGTGTGTCGCCATCTGTTCGGTGACCCTGCTCGTCTTCTACATCCCCGCAAACTCCGGAGAGAAGATCACGATGGGGATAACGATCCTCAACTCCCTCAACATCTTCCTGCTGCTCGTCGCCGAGATCAACCCACCGACGTCCCTGGCCACTCCTCTGATCGGTAAGTACCTCCTCTTCACCATGGTCCTCGTCACCTGCTCCATCATCGTCACCGTCTTCGTTCTGAACATCCACTTCCGGTCCCCGTCGACGCACGTCATGTCGCCGTGGATACGCGAGCTCTTCCTCAACGTCCTGCCCCGCCTTCTTCTGATGCGCCAGGTCCAGCCGAAGCTGGCCACCATCCCCAAGGTCAGCGTCCGGACGAGCAAGGGCGTCGAGATGAGGGACTCCTACCAACAGGGCAACCACAGCCGTCCGTCGGTGCTTGACCAGCTGACCACGCCGAGTGGACACGATCACCAGGAACACTACCTATTCAACAGCTTTTCCGGCAGTGGAGGAGGAGGTGGAGGGACATCGGAGGGCTTTGCGTCCAACTGTGCTGGCGGAGGCGGAGGTGGATCCGCCTCGGCGAATCCCTCGGCTGGAACGACGGAGTACTTCCAGCCGATTGTCAAGCATGCCATGGTCGGCGTTAATTTCATCTCCGATCACGTCAAGCAACAGGACGAATTCCAGCGAGTATGCATTTCTATCTATCTGCCCCAGTATATTACTACAAGTATATTGTATGTAGGACTTAAAACTTCAACCACCAAGACAGTGGAGTTCCACGACTGACACCAAGACTGTAGGGCACCAAGATTGAGACCGAGACACAAGGTCCAAGACAGTACAAGACTGAGGCTTTCCGGAATTTATTCCACAGGCTAAACAGGATAAATGATAAAAAAGTTCTATCAGTTTCCCAGCTTTTCTTACCATTAAATTTTATGAATACGAGATCCTTAAGCACAGTGTCACCTGTTCATATTGGCACAGGCCAATTTTACAGCGCAAGAAGTGACAGTTTACGAGAGGCTTCGTGGCACCGCTAGTTCGAGACAGAACAATACTTTCACTTCAAGACAGTTTCTAAAAATCGAGAAATGACATCGAGACCAAGACTGAGAGCAAGACAGTAGGTTACCAAGACCGAAACTAAGACATCAAAAAACCTGTCTCGAGACCATACAACCCTACCTGTCTATGTATAATTTTGCCTATCTCTGTCTATCGATTTTCAACTCCAAGCCAAAACACACACACACACGTTGGGCTAATGTTGGCCCAACGTAGATCAAACATTGTCGATTTGTCGGCCCAACTGTTAAGTGCTTACTGTAATCTTGATCTCGGTTCATTCATCTAAGACCAGGTCAAGCTATAGGCTACAGGGCAAATGCCAGCGAGCATGCACCTGTCTGTCTGTTTGTTGTCTATCGAGACTGAGACAGATATAGTGAGACTAGTCTGTCTATTCGTCTGTCTCTATGATATTATATATCTCTTTCTTGCTTTCTTTGTCTTCTTCTCTCTGTCTCTCTGTCTCTGTCTCTCTGTCTGTCTCTCTGTCTCTCTCTCTCTTCTGTCTGCCTGTCTCTGTCTGTCACAGAGACACTCTCTGTCTGTCTGTCTGTTCTCTCTGTCTCTGTCTGTCTGTCTCTCTCTCTTTCAATGACAGATTTTCATTGAGTAAGCATCTTACTCCGTCCGTCCGTTCGCCTATCCTGTCCGACAGTATTCTTCAGCTGACGTCCTATGTATGTATGCTGTTGTAGGTGAAGCATGACTGGCAATACGTGGCGATGGTCCTCGACCGACTCTTCCTCTGGATCTTCACGGTCGCCTGTCTTGTCGGAACATTCGGAATCATCATTCAAGCCCCGGCCTTGTACGACACCAGAGTCCCTCTCGGAACATAGATCCAACCCCCAACCCCACTCAACCACTCCACCCACACACACACACACACACACACACACACACATCACACACACAAACACAAACTCACACACACAACTGCACGCTATCTTCACACAAATCAATGGATATAATTTATTCGCATGCAAGTTCTTCCAACCTACAGCTAAGAGTTTGGCAGAGGACTGTTGGACGCCCTGGACAAGAACGGTGGAAGCTGACCTAAGCCCATTCACGGATCCCTGGGCTGCACACGGCCTGGAGGCAAGCCCTGAACAAAGACGCCTGGCAGAAGTTACATTTTGAAGCCTGGCTCGACGTAGGCTACTCGTCATCACAGATGACTGCGTCATTCAAAATCTCGGTGTGGAGCTCCGAACCTCAGTCTCCCAATCTTACCTGCTCTATTATGATCCCACAGCCGGTCTGTGTCGTCAGGTCCTTGCAGGCTGGAATGACTATGGAAGGCTGTTCCTCCGACAAACAAGGGAGTAACTTTGTCCCACAAAGTGGTGGTGACCAATCCCCTTCTTGCTCCCCATCCCTTCTCCCCTATAATGTGAATTCATTGTTTTGACCGCCACATCAAGCACTAGCAGATAACAAAACCTATGTTTACTTTCTGTTTCACAACTGTTAATGTGTTGACGACATTGAGACCACTACAGAGCTAAACAGTTGGCAATGGATCATTGAAATCCATTGAAACGTAGAACTTTCGAAACAGAACAAGGCCAAAAAGCGGTGGATGACTGTCATTGCCACTTTTAAAAGTGGTAGCGACTGCATACGACTGTCACTATACAAAGTTACACCTATGCAAACTGCAATCTATGAGTCTTCGATGCATTGCACACCCTGTACGTGGCATGGCAATGATGGCACCTCTTCAAGGGTGAAGGATCTCACCTGATAAATTCACTGAAAAATGAGCAGGGTCGAGGCCATATGCGGTCGCTATAGAAAAAAATTGTACATTTTCAATGGACAAGTCTCCTAACCCTTAGAACTGTGAAGAAGCGCTGGATGACTGAATGGTTCAATGGGGTCTGCTGTGATAAAAATTAATCTAAAATTATGTTTAATTAATTTATAATCCTAACCATGAATATAATCATTCATGTCTTTTTGTGTACTGAAGTAATTCATGCATCATTTCCACTGATTTGAGGCACTTTTCATCAGCTGTCGACATGCTCAAAAGGAGCAACATAAACTAGGGTTCTACAGCAGATAAGTTTTTGTATCCATAAACCAAATGATACAGTGCACATCAGAACATGCACATAATTATGGATATATAATATAAGCATGCGATGCCATACCATGCAAATAGTATACGTATATATGCATATATAACATATTATTATGGTCCGCCATGTAATAGATACCATACATGCTGTGTATACAAGTACATATACTTGCATGTGAATATATTTCTTTATATACAATGCTTTCTTATATATAACATATGCAAACATCTGTATATTCATTTGTATGTACAATTGTACATGTGTATAAAATATATGGGCTCTACTTAAAACGTAAGCTAATTGACAGATATATGGTGTGGATTTTATTAGAAGTGCTGCTAAAAATCTGAACAAAGCGTAACGCAAACATGAACGAAAAACCATTTATTCCGTTACATCTGAACAGATGTTCTGTGATTTGATCTTGCACGTATAAATCTTGGATTAAAATCCAATAAAAGTCCATTAATAAACACTTCTCCAATACCTGCAAAAGCAAAAAATGAAGGCCCAGACATTTCTGCACATACATTATACACTGCCATATAAACTCTACCTGTACATACATGTAAATAAGCAAAAATACAGTAGCTGCAGTTTATGTGTTAAAGGTCACACAACTGTGACCACAATGGACAAACAAAATCATCTGCTCACAGTCAAATTAAAGGCATACATGATTACGTGTAGGGTAAAGTCATTGCCAATAGTACTCAAAGGGTCCAGGGCATAATAAGGATCATTTTGACTCAAGCCCAACCACAACAATAGCTACCCGACAGTACAAGTGCCAGCCAAAAATCCATCACTTTTGTTACTAATAATGAGTTGTCTTTGAAATGCTTCTCCCCAAACAGGGAAAGGGTGATCACACAGATGAAACTCCCCCTTTTTGCCTACAGATCTTGTTCTTTATAAGGTATCTCTCGACAACCTCTCTGACTTGACGTTGTGCTTACCTTTTAAGCAGCGCTTTGAAAATTTTAAGTTTACAATAATAATTAAGACCTTGCGAAAATCGAGCATGACACACGCTTAAATAACAACTTTAAAGTTCCAAGTTAGTAAATTACATCACTAGTGATGACACTAGACACGAATGTTCCAGACATTGATGCCAGACACTTCTGCAAAGCTGTATGAAATGCATCGCATATGATAGAGTAATAACAACTGAATAAAACTCTAAAGCCTATAATGCTATCAACCAAATATATATATTTCTTCGAGGTCTTTGAAAGGCACCACAGAACTGTCCAAATACATTTTTACAGACATACGTATATACAGCTGTAATTCACCACTGAGCTGATTTTGCATTTTGAAAATAAACAGAGAACAGAGTTATAAAAATTTAGAACTGATTAAAAATTAATAAACATTAATAATATTAACACCAATAATAATAGTAGTAATATTGATAACGTCGCAGCAACACCACAAATACATCTAACATAACACATTGCCAGAACAGAGCCCTTCCTCAGACTCAGCTGAGGTAAGACGCTACATGCATTGTATTATCATTACTATTGTTATCAGATGGGGTGTGAATTGCCACATACCTATTAACAGCCCTGGTGTAATTTCTTAATACTAATAGATTACACTTACCTTGGGTAAAAATAATAATATATACTACAGTAATGTAATATTACAGGTAATTACACAATATACATTACAAACATAATTATGAGAATCAATAAATTCAAGTCAAAGCTGTGGGTAGCTTGAAAAAGACTAGTCTTTGATTGTTTGCATGAGGACATAAAGAGAAGAATTGAGCATTTGAATTGAACTGTTGAAAGCGATTCAAGTATTATGCTCAGAAAAGCTACATTCAAACTTTGAGAATATCGTCAATTAGATAAAAAGCAAAAATAAAACCTCTAATTACCGTCATGTTAAAGATTACCGAGAATAAAGTTAATACACATTTGCATCAATAACTATTCTATACGCTTGACCCTGTTTGTAAAAAGAATAAAATAACTACAAGACAATAGAACAAAATAATTGCATTCCTGGGAGTAACATCATTAAAAATTTGAACATTTTGTTAGACAAAAAGAACCTGTGCCATCGACCAAATAAATTGCCAATACTTATCACATGCGACAACTGTACACATTAGTTGGTCTGTGTATTTAAAAGATATACATGAAAGATACCACACCAAGAATGTTAGGCAATGTAACTGTACATGTAGTGTGGACTCATTTACATGCCACAGTCAATGCGCATTAGGCTTAACGTGAAGTGGTATTAAGTCCCCCAAAGCCATCAACTTCACATGCCATATTGGTTAACATGCCCTGCCAGACCTGTGTAGAAATCCCGACTTTTTGGCATCATTCCTCTTTACACGTAGCTTGGTTTACATGCTATGTCATAAAGCATGTCATTAATGACTTTGCATTAATGAGCCCACACTGTAGCACTTCTAGAACCTGCTTTTAAAATAAAGACTAACTACATGTAATCGCTAGAAATGAAGGTTTTTACGGCAATCTGGATGAAGATGGTGGCATAAGTATTTGACCGCTTTCTTTGTGTTTATGTCTATCTATGTGTTCATCCGTCTATATGCCTCTCAGTCCCTTTGCTTGTCCAACCAAACTGTCTGTCTGTCTGTCTCCCGCCTAACTATCTGAAGGTGTCTTTCTCTCACTCTATCTCTCTCATGCTTTTTCTGTCTTTCCAACCTCCTATTGTCTGGGACGTTCACAAAGTGCATGTTCTTCATACTTGTTCTGGAATGTCTGCATGTCTGTTCTACATGTATGTTTGGGCTGGTCATCTGCTCATTGTGCATCATTTGATTACGATCTTTGCACCACATAAAACTCCAACAAGGTTTACAATAAACAATACATAAACAAGAATTTCTACTATGCACTTACCATGAGAAATACTATGCACATAATAAAACTGTTTACTATAAAAAAAGATAAGAACTGACCTTACAAAACGATTAAAACCTGTATACAAATCTAGCTAAAAAGTTTAAGATGACTGACTATTTCTAACAAGGACATTTCATTTTAGAAATTTATCTAAAACCGGTTTGATCATTGCAGTTTCCTATAAACACTACATACCTAGCACTAACATCTGTAAATACCGATAGGTGAAACAAAATATCAAAGAGAACAAGCTGCCCTGAGGCAGTCATGGGCATGAAGCATTAGTGACTTTGTTTTCTTAGCCACGGCATACGAGGGCAGGTGACCAGTCCTCTCCCTCACCGTCTCATCTTTCCACTGACAGTGTACAGACAGTGTACTCATCATAGCTGAGTTGGCTAGGGGCGCATGTTGAGCAGAAATTTCTAACCAAATTTCTGCAGTGGCAGGGATTTGAACCCCCAACCTCCTAATTGACAGTCCAGGATGCTAAACACTAAGAACATATGGGCAACGTTAATTCATCACATATCGCTGTAAGTGCTTCAAACAGCTTCTTGCATCAGACCTGAGAGTTAGAGAGACCTTTGGGCTGAAGCACAAATGGAACAACAGCAATTCAAAAACCTGTGGACACACGTGGACAATTCCTATACATGTGGTTAATCAAAACCAGTGGCGTAACGAAGGGTGTCAGCGCCCAGGGGCAAGGGTTGATGATTGCGCCCCTTTTAATTTACTTGTTGACTTTTAATTGTAGTCATGGTACTGTGTACAACTGAAAGCTAATTTTGCGCCCCTCTAGTGCTGCACCCGGGGGCGGCTGGCCCCCTCTGCCCTCCCTTCGTTATGCCACTGATCAAAACACACCTGGATTCTAACCTAGGACACCAAAGGTAAACAGAAATCACATTAGAAATCTGTGCCACCAAGTCATTCACACTTACTGGTAAATCTCCCAAATAAAAGTCCGATTTAAAAGCTGAATTTTGTACCCTTGTAAAAACAAACACGTAACACTCGTACACAGTCTAAACACTGAACATATACAATTATAAATGTTTTGGTAAAACTTGGTGAACATTGGCTAAAAAGGCAGCATCACAGAGAAGTCAATCAATGACAGACAAAAGACCCAGAAGATCAGGCACTGAATAATTATTCATCTAATTCTGAATATGCTAATACACTATTAATTACTCATTAATTTCTTCACACTATCATGATCTGAAAATAATGCACCAGTTCAACTGAGAAAGCAATTATGCTTGAAAAACATCAACTGATGTGAATATGAACACATAAAGTTACAAAGCCAGTGACTTAACAATTGCAAGTCTACACATTTAGGCAACAAGCAGATCATCTGCAGTGAAACACTTCTCTATTTAAAAAAAATAAGTATGAGTAAGCTGGAGTGAGAACCCATCCACTTCTGAATAATTTTAAGAGCTGGTGATAGATAAATTTGCCGCTACATTTTTACCAGTGGACATGACAGCTAGTTTATGCAAAAAATTGTAAGAACGAGAGTAAAGAAAAATGCCACCGAAGTATACAATTGTATGCAGAGTATATACACAAGTATGAGTGTAGGTATGCGTGTATGCATGCATACGTGTACCAGTATCTGTGCGTGTGTGTTAACAGAAAGGATAGAAAGACAGCTTCCTGAGGGCGCTACTTAATTGCCTAGATACATATGTATGAACACTCATGTGGGCAATGTATGTCCTTCATGTAGGTAATGTATGTCAAAATTATACAGCATCCCTTCAAGAAACTCAGACAGCGTGCTCAGATACGGAGGTTGGTGATGGTCAATTCTAAAGATGCTGCAAAGACCTGCAGCAGCTGGTACAGCACCCAGCAGTGATAACTAATTTGAAAGAAATCAAGCCAAGGCTTTTATCATCACAACATTCTACTGAATGCCACAGCCGAGTTGCGAACTGCAACAGGCACAACGACTTTTGTTCGGTTTTGGAGGGATGAGGTCAAGGTCGTTGTCGTCTGGTTGAAGGTCGAGGTTGTATCCGTCTCGCATTAACTGACGCGTAATGTCTCGTTTGGGAAATCGATGAAGACGAGGATTGTTGAATTCTTCTTCGCTACTAAATGATCAAAAAGATATTGAACCTCAAATTAACTCACAAATCAAACGATACAAATCAACAAATTTTCTAGAAACTGAAAGTGGCCATAATATACACAAGTAAATACTCATCATAGGTTAAACAAAATATAAAAAACTCACGCAAATTCCAAGCTGATGACAATGATGATGTCAACAATGATGACGATGATAAAGACACCGGGATCATTAAGCTCCTAACCGCTAGTAAAACATAAATTGTAAATACCACAGGCCTTATTACCATATGAATACCATAATTACAAGTTAAAAGAAACAGACACAAAAACCAACAAAGCAAATCAGTCAACATTTTCTGAACAGTTCAACTATTTACAAAGTCACATTAAATTCCAGTGTTGGAGCCCGTTTTCCTCATACACAGCTTTTCCTAGCAATGCACCAAATGTAATTTCCTTCATCAAGGCAAAATACTGATAAAAAATTATGCAACTCTAAATTTATATACACCAGACCTTCCCTACAGCCATTTTATTATGACAAAGATTCTGATACAAACAAATGGTGTTCTCATACAACACACTCGGCTAAATCGATCTCAAATTTTCTACAGAGCTCTACAATATGACTTCAATATAAACCCCACAGCCTTGTTATAATATGGTCTCTTATGGATTCAATGACAGTCATTAGGACGGTTCAACTAGATCTTCACTATAATCCTACCTGAGACATGCATCTCTAATGACTGTATTATCAAAACTGCAAATGTAATTAGTAACTTCTATTGTGCCGGTGTCTAATGCACAAGCCACCAACCAATGGTGCACCAAAACCAAGCAGTAATCAGAAGATCAGTCCATAAGGCATAAGGGTAAAGCCTAAGGTGGATATGTAATTTGCAAGCTCTAGGCAAGTCCCAAGTTGAGAACGAAATGATATAAGCGACTGGGCAGAACAAACAAACATGAGATTGTCATGAAGTGGTGTCACAATAATGTCACGTTCTAAAGTGATTAAATTTCTTACAGACGTCTCGAAACTTGTTATATAAGAAACTCTGTTGGAATGTTGCATGCCACAAATTATATTCACCTTTCGTCCATCTCGATGATAACCAATGGTTCAACGTCCGATGCAGAACTGGCTGCAATGTCGGCTTTTGAAGGAATTACAAGTCTATGAAATACAAAAAGGTGCATGTTAAAATCCATGTGGATTTACTCTGGTGAAAATCTAATAAATGATTACTAGGTTTGTCTGAAATTGGAATAAAACAATATATAATAATAATAGTATATTTTATATAATAAAAATAATGACAATGATTAAATTATCACAATAATAAATGGTACTTTAATGTAATTGCCTTTCATGGCACTTTAAATATCCCGACACATGCAGACTACTAAAAGAACAGAAATTAATTTAACGATTAGACAAAGGAAGAATGGGAAATTCTATTTAAAAACACGATCTAAACAGAAAACAGATTTAAATTAAGATGCATACAACAGAAAAAAAGTATTTAAGTGAGCTATGGTCACCACTCAACCTGTTGTGTGAAAGTAGACCGATGCTTGGTCTTTGCGGCTGATACGAGATAACTTCATTTCTGACTCTCCTCATTTCCCCATTTTGATTAATTTGACTAATATCATCTACAAAATACATCATGTTATCCTTTTTACACCAACAGAAGCACATCGAATGACAGAAAAATAAGATATATGAGATAGAAATGAGTCCAGATTGAAGCCATATTGTGTAATAATGACAGAATGACCAAGGGAGAGGATTCATATTTGTATTCATTTATTTGGCAACCCAAAATTACAAATAACAATTACACTGAGGTGGCTCAACTTAATAAAGGGCACACAGGAGACCCAGAAGGGGCCAGAGGTCCCGCTAACCAGGGCCACCTGAGAACAGTTTGTAATAAATAAAAATTATGAATGTGACAGCATACTGAATTCTGGAAGGTCACCTGGCAAACAACTGCTACAAAGACCAGAATGCTACAAACTGACCAAGAACATACTAACATAGCTTTGTTTTTTGAACACTGAGTTATGCAGACAGACAGACTAGACATATAGAACAGACAGAGAAACAGATATACAGACATAGAGACAGACAGACAAAAAGACATGTCATCTGAGATTGTGCTACTCGCACTCTCATGCCATACTGAATTAATTCATCAGAATTTAATACAATGCACAATTGTATATCTATGTGTATTATATCTTAACGTATACTCTCATAGGTACCTATTGAAGATGACATTTCAACTGCATAATGAAACTTTCATCAATCAACTCCAGTATACTCTGAAGGTGTTCTCTATTACAGCAGCTGCTTATCAACCACAGGTCACCCATAACCAAATTACCCATTACCTGTATTTAGATGTACATCTGACGACCTGTGATGAGAATTAGCTAATAACCGGTCCTTTTCTGAGACATTTGTAAACTGTTCAACAGAAAAACCCAACACCACAATAAAAGCCATGAAACTGTTTGGAGTTTACATTTAATTGATCACAGAATTGAACAAATTTAATGATCTACTGGAACTATATGTCAAAACAGAAAGAATCAACAATTAATTCAACCTGCCTGATGTATTGATATGCAAGAACAAATTGCCTGTAGTTACTCATTTTTCGCTAATATGCCAATCATGTATACATGTAAACTTCTTTTACAATTGTCTACAAATAATGCTGCACTTTTAGATCATAAATTAGTACACACCTTTCAAACTACTAAATGATTTGAGTTTATTACTAACAAGTCCACCTATGTGCTGTCTACCCTCACATACAGTGTTCATGTGTTAATTCAAAGAACTTTGTCAAAGGACAAATCTGCTGTTACAGAATAAAACCAGGCCACACATAGAAAGGGATGATACATTAACCAACACAGCATGTTATGTTAATAGCTTTGAGGAACATAACAGCACTTCACGTGAAGCTGAAAAGTGAGTAAAACAGGAGCATGTAAACGAGTCCATACTGTAGTTCTGTTCAAAGGATAATGACTTTAGACTTCGGCTTTGCTTAAATGCAACATCAGATAAAAGACAAATGCATTACAAAACATTATAAGGTTTACATCCTAGATTACGTTCTAACACATGGATTTTGCTAGATCGGTCAAATCTCTTAAATCAAATCCCACGATCGAGAAGCGCGTAAGTTGGTACATTTCTTAAAGAGCAGAGTGAACATTTCACTACATGAATGCAGGTAAGCGTTCATGCATTTAAGCGAACAAACCGTGTTTACAAATATAATTACTTGTGGTAGTTGTGTGTAAACTGGTGTATTTAGATGCCTTGGTTGATCCATTCCATGTCCATTAGTAATGAACTCCCGGTCCTGTGTATGCTCCATTTTCCCAGCCACTCAAACTTATCTGTAATGTATGTACACATCCATTCACTATAAACTGTTATACTTGCAACCAATTTCTGTCGAATCTCACGTTACTTTATGCAATCATTCCGCAGTCATTTAATACACCATTTCTTCATTTATTTAGAACTATATAATCTTCATTCATTATAACACTATTACTTTACATTATAATTATATTACTTTAAAATCTTAATCAATCATTATTCCTTTATAAATCAAACACAAGTATATAGGAAACTCTAAACTATGGGAACTGGGACCTCAATTATAGAATTGAAACTGGAAAGCTTATAAAATCAGAACAATATGATAGGTTTGAATACAAAGTGCATCTAATGTGATTCAATGTGCATCTAATGCAGAGGTGTCAAAGAGCAGGCCAACGGGCCATTTCTGGCCCAACAATGATGTTTTCTGGTCCACGGAGCCTTGCCTAAAGAGTACACAATTTGAGAATAAAATTTCAAATTTGTCATTTGTGATGTTCATGACTGATAATGAAGATCAAAATAAAGATTTTTAAAGCCTAATTTGACTAAATAGTATGCTAAAAACTGCACCATTACAGATTTAGTTTTGCAACAATTTCCGAGCCCCTCCCAGATCCCTACCCCGAATTTGTTCCGGCACCTCCGCAGTGCATATTTTAACTGTATAACTATTGGGACAAATGTCCCAGTAGTTTTAGGATTTGCCCCAGTAGTTTTGATGATTTGTACCAGGTAATACTCTACTTTCAATGTTAGTTTCCAATATTGAAAGTAAAGTAGCAGACTTTGTCCCAGTAGTCCAAATCCGTTAAAATATGCACTGCACCTCCGGCAGGGTGGCCCACCACTTGCTGGAAAATATTACCACTGGCCCACCATTAAAAAAGATTTTACACCCCTGATTTAAGTTATGCTACATTATACTAATTCATATTACTAGGTGGGACAGTTTACGCCACGAGACTTTTGAACATGTAGAACACCAACCATCTGACCTATATCTATATATTTCAGCATCCATAGCAGTGACCTTTGGCCCTAACTCAACACATCAATCATAATTATAAGCTCTCAGAATTTTCTAAAGCACTACTTAGAAGCTAAGTGCATGGCACCCACCTATTCAAGAGTGCTACATCAAGTCAGAGGGACTGACCAAAGACACTAAGTGAAGAACAGAATCTAGTTGCCAGATAACCAGGGAGAGGAGACTGAGGATCCGTTACGGTTGGTTGGTATTTAGGTTGACAGAAATTGGTAGGTGCCGAGCGGATAGATCAAAATGTGGGACTTAAGTTTTGAATGGAAAGCATAGGAAAGCAGGTTCAGGCAGAATATGGAGGGCGAGCAACGAGGTCAGTAGAGGAACACAGAATTTCTGGAAATCAGGAAGGAGATCGTTCGAGAGTCGAGGTGCAGTGTGGTATTTGGATCGTAAGAGAACATAAGACTCGTAATTACTGGGGGCAAGCACGAGTGAGGCAGAAGGATAATAGGGGAGAGCAGGATGACTGAACGGTGAAGAGTTTGCGAAGATATGTGGTCTGGGAGTATTGCAATAATAAGTTAGAGATAAAAAATTTGAAACGATTGCATTCAAGGATTTTCAGCTACATGTGTGATTTACAGCTGGCAGTGATCCAGTGATGCTTCGGCGTCCTGGAAAGACGCTTTGAGAGGAATAAATAAGTAAGTAGTATATTTTTATTAACCATAACAGGAGAATATAGTAGTCAATCTTTGGGTAGTCAGTGAAGGTAGTGACGGTAATGGTATTTCTAAAATTTTGGTGAACTTATAGTATCGTGGGCTGAAGGATTATACAGTATCTTCGGGCACATTGCGCGGATGCCGGATGATACCAGGTTTTCGAATGACGACACTAACCCTAACCCTAACCGACACTCAGGACGCCAGTAAACCTACGCACTGTATCCTTCAGCCCCCCCGATTCTATAAGCATGCCAATAAGTTTATGTTACGTCGTGCTATTGAGATTTGTGTGGCTGGAGAGAAAAGGCCACGCGACTTTTGACTGCGTAGAAGAGCCATTTTATCACTCAGTGACACGTACTGACCATCCTCAGTGACCTTTGACATAATACATCAATTTACCACAAATACACATTTAACTCTAATCGGCAATGTACCTGTAAACGATCGGCGTTTTCTATAGATAGTTGAAGACGATTTGTGTCGATTATCGCCAATATTTATTAATAAAAACCACTTCTTAAAGTTTCCGCAACTTTTTCCTTTGATGTTTTTTCTCTTTTTCTTCTTTTCTTAATCAATCATTTCCTTGATGCCATTGCGTCATCGAGTTTCAGACATCGAGTCAAATGCAACGAGCGTATGAAGTACAAAAAACTAAATTGGCATCTTTTGTGTTTTTAACTTGATAGAACGCTCACGAAGTATAAGAATTACCTGCACACTCCTTGGGATCGTAAATTCAATTTTGATTGGAGTTTTTATAACTTTTAAGTCGACAGTCGATTTTAAACACGAAACTACGGGAATATGCTCTATAATTTTAACTCGATCCCGGCATTCAGGAAGAATGACGCGCAATGAGTACAGATCACAGTTGTTTCAGTTGCTGCAACTTGCGTCATACTGAATAACAAGTTATGTAAAAATGTCGACATCCTCTGTCGTGTAAAATTTGATGAAGTTTCTCCGGTAGGACAAAAATAATGATGTGAGGCTCTGGACTTCTGATGCATTTGCGTTCCCTAGCGAACTCGAATGCAAATATGAATACTGTGAGTAATCGTATTGCAAACTGCAAGCTCCAAATACCTAGAGAGTTACCCTGAAGCTAAATCATAATATATCAGGCCATAGGTAAGCTAAATTTTTTTGAACCTCAGCTATTTAATGACCGGACTATATGGGCATAGCAGTGTACATAATAGCTGAATCGGGCTTGCTCAGTAATACGTGTGGATACACCTGAATTCTTTCCGCTCATCACAGCTGCTCCGTCATAGCCCTGGCGGCCAACGAGGTGTTCTTTGTAGTCCAGCTGAAACCTATCCAATGATGACAATATATCTTTGCAGAAAGTGAAGCAGCGTCAAGGTTTTGTGCACTTTCAAACTGCAGAAAGCTCTCCTTTATTTCTCCTTTGTAGAAATAACGTACAACAAGAGACATCTGCTCCGATTTGTGTATATCCTTAGTCTCATCAACCATTATGGCAAATTCACCGCTAGTTTTTATAACCTCCTTGATAATTTTCTGTCTGACCATATATCTGCTAGTGTCTCTATCATTTCATTCTGAAGCTGTGGACTGTAGTACTTTGCATTTCCTGGCAGATCCGTTAACTTCGCTGCAATTACAGGATTATATCGAGCTAATAGATGCAGTGTCTCAAGAAAGTTTCCTCTGTTGTGGCTTCCTTTTTCTTCACAATGTCCACGCTGTGCTATGTCCTGTATGGCGGTCAGGAGTAAAACTTCGCCAAGACATTTTATGTACAAGCGGTTTTCGGCGACCTGTCTCACGTAGGCTTCACTGACCATTTGAGCTACAGATGTTCCCTTCTTAGCCATAGTTTTATAATCTGCCCAGGATGTCATTGCAATAACGTGGATATCAGATTTCACATGTGATATAAAACCGCGAAAGGGAGTATAAGAAGTGGTATACCCAGTGGCGTAACTTCATATTCTGGGCCCCCCTGCAAGATTTTCAAAATGGGCCCCCTCCATACAGCCGATGACAATCTGATAGACAATTTTATGTTTCAAATTATCGACTCACTTTTGAGGCATACATTTTAATGATTTTAATTTATGATATTTTATTTTATTATTAATTTGTAATCTTATGCCACAAATAAAAATTGTTTTCGATTTGCATTAAAATTGATTAAATGTTATAAATGAAATGTTACTGAATATTGTTTTATTCAATTTTACGAAATCATAAATCAAGAACAGTTTTGTATTTAGTACAGTACAGATAAGTATTCTAAGACAAGTCCTTGCGACGACTCTTTATCTCTGCAAATCGGTCAATGAGCTGGTCAACATCCATAACTTTTGCCCGCGAGGCTTCAATGCTCAACAAGGCTAAGCCACTAAGGCGTTCTTGACCCATCGAATTGCGGAGATAATTTTTGATGAACTTAAGTTTCGAAAATGACCTTTCTGCTGTAGCCACTGTGACTGGCAATGTCAAAAACATAATCAAAGCAGTTACCACGTCCAGATATGAAGATGAAATAGAGGTGTAATGCACAATTAGTAAGTCTGCCAGTTGCTTAACTGTTGTAATTTTTTTAATTTCGTTGTTCATTGACATTCTGAAAGACAACAACTGAAGCGGAAATTCTGAGTCAATTTTACATCGTTTTTTAAGTTCGTTTTGTAAATCCTTCTTTTTCCGTCGTTTAGCTGCTCCACTTAGAGGCTTGCTAGCCATCATTAGTACAATTTTTTATTTTTAAATCTTAAATTTTGTATTGTAATCCGATCTAATGTTTTGTTGTTATATAATTTAAAAAATAGTAATAATAATTTTACATTTTTATATTATTAAAAACTATTTTATTAATCTATTTAAACAAACTTTTTAAATAAATATCAACAACGATGGCCGACGGAAACTTGGCAATGAGACTATAATGACGTCAGCATAAATCAAAGACGAAAAGTGAAACTAATTGAGTGAATTAACTGCAAATTTCAACGTCATCTGGCGATTATAGTTTGCCTTCGAGTCACTGCTCACTAGCTTAAATCAAAGCCTAGAAAAATATGCGCCGACCGCGCATCAATAGTATTATAATATTCCACATCATCTGCCTGCCTGCATGATTTATTGATTTTACAAGGCTAAGGAGTTTACAAGGAGTTTCGGTTTCCGGCTTTCTGCTGTGCATTTATTAATTAAAATAGTTCATTTTTCAGGTTTGAAAATGGGCCCCCTTTTACCTGGGCCCCCCCGCAGTTGCGGGCCATCACCCACCGTATAAGAAGTGGTATACCGTATAGGAAGTTGTATAAAAATAAAATAAGTCAGAAATTATATAACATTCTTTACCACTCGTGCAGGGATTGGGGGGCAGCTGGGGTGGCAGCCCTTTCATTTGGGGGGCAGCTGCCCCTTGCCCCCCGTAGTTACGCCCCTGTAAATCAAGCACAAGCTTATTCACGAGCGCTGGTCGTGTCACCGTAGCGTTCCACTGTAGCAACATACTGTCTCCTCGATTCCCCCAGTAATGACCTGCTAGCATCGAAAGTGACCATCAACCTATTGCGGCATTGATTTGATATAGTGCCATTGTTAAACTGGTCCCTCTGTCGCAGCTGTTGTGTGGCGTCGAGATATTTTAGAGATTTACATTTCATGTCCATGACTGCCTCTTGTGATGGCAGAGAAAACGACCAAGCAACCTGGCCACTTGATCTGATATAGCGCCGGGAAGATTGGAAGAAGTTTGACTCCGTTAGATTGCCGTTGGAAACTACATTCTGATTTGAATCCTTAATACTCTACTTACAGACCTGTTTCTTCCACCAATCGTCACTTCGTCAGGGCCATGGTGTAGGATATATATATATATACTCTTACACCATGGTCAGGGCTGATGGTCTGGCTTGAAGTCGAGTGTCCAAGAATCTACTCAGAGCCTCGAAGTCAACGAGGTCGAAAACCAATCTTTCGTGAAAACTAAACCGGAAGTTGATTGGGAAACAGGGACAGGTCGAAGTTCAGCCAGTCTAAAGCGAATTACCGATTGTGTGGGTTTGAATGAAAACTGAACAAAATGTCGTTGAAAGAAATGGTAGATCGAGATTGCGGTGGATCAAATGCTCTGATGAAGTTAACTTCTCATTTTACGGAGGATAAAGCGTTGAAGCAGGTAATTATATTATCAGGAAAATTGAAAATCGAGCAAATCTGCTGCACTCTAGTCCCTTCCTTGTGTGTGTGTTCTATCAAATGCTGAATTCTGAATTGCTCCTGGAATTTACATAATGCTACGTAAAACATCAAAGTCTCTTAGCCCTACACAAAAGTGGCTTGGATTAAGCAGAGTCACAAAGGTTCACTTTCAGTCATATGTTTGCAAGGTGTGGTCGAAGATTTTTGGTCTGTTCACGATGGTAGGCCTATGTATAATTTTTTTATTCGTTTATTGATAAGAAGCTGGCAAACCGCAGCAAGGTACATAACTTACAGTTAGTTTAAAGTTTGTGATATGAGCATCATGTTGCAACTTCGGCCATCGTCGACATCAAGTTCATTTGTGTAGTGCGCTATGTAACTTTGCACGAGGGTTAATGAGAGGCTATTAAAACAGTCTAGCAAAAGTTATCTTTGTCTTTTGTCAGTCAAAGTAGTTGAATTTTGGGCAAGCATTTAGTATCGGAGTGCGTGTATTTTCTCCCGTCATTGTCAGAGTCGCTAAGGGTAAGGTCACTGGCGTCGTGAGGGTCAAAGTGTCGTCTTTAGAAAACATCGTACCTTCCGCGCAGCATACTAAATGCTTGAATTTTCTCTAGCTAAGTTGCAAAAATAGGACCACCCCATAGTGTGAGAGAAAATGAGGCATTGCACGTCCTGCGGCAGCAGTAATATTCTCCAATCGAAGAAATTAGCAAGTAACTGATTCTGAAGATGTGTGCTGGAGAAAGTGTGCTAATCTGAAAAGCTTAGAGAATGCTATTTTCATGCATTCTGTTGTGCTTGAATGCAGCGTTTCTGTATGAATGATGATGACAAGGAACACACTGAAAACATGGAGAATGTGTTGGGACAGTTTGGCACAAGTTGCGATTTGTTTCCAACATGTCTGAAGGATTTTGTGTAGTGCTGCAGATTTTGTCACAATAATGTTTTTAAACATTCTTGTATATTATGCTGTAACTTCACTGCATTTAATTACGTTACAAATGGTAGTAATAAATGCTCATGTAAATTAGCAACTTCTATTGCGCCGGTGTCTAATGCACAAGGCATCAACCGTGGCAAATGTGTTACTGGGTTAAGTGTCTTAAGACAGTGAGGGAGAGGGACTGGCCAATGGCCAACTGCCCTCATATGCTGGGACTTAGGAAACAAAGTTGCTAACTCGTTATAAAACAAGTGGCTCTCAAGGTTAATTTAAGACAATGCTCTTCTACTTTTTTGCAATAGATTCTTGATATGACAATGCAAAAACTTTGGTGTTTATTTGATAGTTTAATTTTATTTGCATAGATTATATATTAACATCTGCTTCATAGTGGGTATTGAATTCTTTTGGGTAAAGTCTGATTAGGTAAATGCTTTGTTTTCCAGCATGGAATTGGACAACCACATTTTCCGGTAAGTTGCCAATCCTGATACTGTCAGTACTTTAGATCTTTTTTAAAACTACGTTTTGGAGCCAAATAAGGTTCAAAGTTATGTACATAACAAGGTTACACTGTAAAGCTGTGAGTTTGATTATCGATCAACATTTCAAACTGTGTTGAATCAGAGTTTGTGTTATCATGATGTGCATTTTAAGAATGGTCCAGTGTATCTGTCTGTCGATTTATATAGCACCTTTTAGAACCTGGCTAAGGGCTCAGTTAAGTGCATATTTCACCTGCTAGGATGACTGACAGGTTGGTGGAGAGGGGAATGGTGATGACATGCAGTGCTTTTTTTCAGCCGGAGCGGTCCGGAACAGCGTTCCGGTACCTTTTTTCAGCCATTAAAAAATAATTTTGTTAATTTAAATTTTTAATTTGATTATATAAAATTATTTAGATACTTTAATTTAATGTAAGTGCTTTCAGTGTTTATTGATACTGATATGTATGAAACAGCAATATTAGCATAAAATATGGTCCTATGATTGTTGTGAATTTGTTGAGTTCCGGAACCTTTTTTGCTAGAAAAAAAGCACTGATGACATGTTTTGTTATAAATGTATGACTAATTGGGTACACTTAGCATTGAAGACCTCTGTTAAGATATTGGTTGAAAGCAAAAATAGTACAACAGATGTTCAGTAATAGAACTGTACCTACCTTTTGTTATTGGCTGCAGCACGGTTCCCTTTTACTTCTTCCATGTGTTGCCACTCACAGATTGCTGTCTTACAAGTGCATTATGATAACGGCATTATAGAAGTCATTAGATTAGATTAGATTAGCTATAGAAGCCATTAGATTAGATTAGCTATAGAAGTCATTAGATTTAGATAGATTAGATACACAGAAGATTCTTTTATATTAGAAAAATATTTTAGTTTTATGATTCACAGGGTTAGCCTATCAGAAGCTCAGCCTGATGAGATTAGATTTCACTGTTTCCACCAATAATTACTTGTCATTATTATCTAGACCCCGGCCTCATGATTTCACTCTGCCATAGAAGGGATTAGATTAGATTAGATTAGCTATAGAAGTACATTAGATTAGATTAGATTGGCTATAGAAGCCATTAGATTAGATTAGATTAGCTATAGAAGTCAGATTAGATTAGATTCCTAACCCTCTTATTAGATTAGATTAGCTATAGAAGTCATTAGATTTAGATAGATACACAGAAGATTCTTTTATATTAGAAAAATATTTTGGTTTATGTTTCACAGGGTTTGCCTTTATCAGCTGCTCAGCCTGATGAGGTATGATTTGTTCGTCTGTGATTCCAATTTGTTTTTGAATATGACACATTTAGCAATGTGCAGTTCTGTTCTTTCGACAAAAATTTCCTTGCAACCTAAAGAAAGCTACAGGAACAATACGTATTTAGAATTAGTTATGACTCATCCTTATCATTATTCAGCAGGTCATCTAATTATATCTATCTCTGGTCATACCTAGGACTACTGCCATTCTTGGTAAATGAGCTTTTTTGTTGTTGGACTTAGATTTTGGAATTCTCTCCCTGCATCTGTCCATTCTGCTCAGTCGCTTTTGTCATTTTGTTCACGGATTAAGACTTTATGTTTTTCAAAATGCTTATCGACTGTAGGCTGGTTCTCTGTCATACGGACCGATCTTCTGGATATTGGCCTGGTTACAGCTAGGTTTTAGTGCATTAGACACCAGAGTATTGGCTTTGAATGGGCGCTATATAAATCTTTGTAATCTTCGTAATGAACGATAGACGCTACTAATTAATTAATAATTAATATTGTGTGAATATGTTATTTCTATTATGGTGTTAGAATGTCTTAGAAATTGTTGTATGTGATCTGCAGCTGGTCAATGAGTTTCTGGCTCCCAATCGATATGACCTGATGCCAACTTCATTTCAAATGGACAGTCTGCTGCGAGAGGTTGAGGAAATTGAGAAACTGTATCACTTGCCTTTAACAGGTACAGTCTTGATTTACATGGTAATTGCTTTGATTTTACACAATTGCCATTATGTATTTATTAATTGTATTGTATTGTATTGTATCTGGACATTTATAAAGCGCCTCTTGCAGTAATGACTATTCATAGGCGCTATGATTGCGCATATACATAGCCATGAGTACATATGTTAACCTTGATTTATATATATATTAATAGGGCTAGTTACTCATTCTAATGTCTTGAGTTATGCTTATTAGTTAGCATGATTTACATGTGCTAATATCCCTGATTTATACAAATGAATGGCCATGACTTACTTGTATTATTAGCCATTATTTACATGGTCGTAGTCTTGATCGTGTCCATATTACTGATGTATCATGTGTGTCACAAAATTTATTGTTATTTTCTTATAATTATTTTAATTGTTGCCAAGTTTTAATGTGTTGATGTTTTCGTTGTCATGTGAGGTTCTGAACTGATCAGAATCAAGTTTGTTCTGCTCTCTCATCATCTACAGTTTAACTTTAAAAAATGACCCTGAAGCCATGTGATCTGGTAATAACGGTTGTCGGGAAGTAAATGTCAAGTTCTGCATGCACTGGCCATGTGTCCAGTACCACAGGATTCCTCCACTGCCGGCTCAAGGGCCAAATTCGAGTAAATGGGCCTCTCCCTTATGTTCCACGTGGGACATTGAAGCCTTACTTCTTACTCTGTTCGTGGTTGCTTTTCAGTTGGTCACCTGAATGTTTGATTTCTTTCAGATAAACCACGCCATGCACTTGTCAGAGACAGCTGGGTCAGAGAACTTGATAAGGAACCTGTAGACAGTCAAAACTGGGCCCACGAGTTCTTGAATGATGTACCATATGACGACGAACGAGTCGAACAAAGACCTGTGCGTCATCCAGACTGGGTCCAGGAGTTCGTGAATGAGGGACCGCTACCACCTAGCCAAACAAACGCCACTCCATCAACCGACAACATTTGGGCAGATGAATTTCTTGAACATCTAGAGAAGGGAACAGAGTAGGTTACTGTTTACTGAACCACTTACTTCTGATAGTGAATTGATGATATTGCAGGTTTATGTAGCTCTTCTTCAGGAGAGGGACTCCTCAGAGGCACTTAAGAAATTGAACAGAATGGTTTTCAAGTGCTTACGGAAGTGAGTGATTGGTTTTCAAGTGCTTACGGAAGTGAGTTAATGAAAGACTTAGGCTTTGATGTCGTTGAGTGCTAGGCAAACTGTTGTAGAAAACTGAACCAACTACAACTTCACTGTTGAAGTCGTTTGGGCCAGAAGATGATTGTTGATTACCTGCTTAATGTTAGTTCTTAGCTGACTTGTTACTTATTACTTTACTTAGTTTACCAGGGCCAAAGAATCTTTAAATCCTAGGGCCATGTCTTCTCTGTAGAGCTCATTCAGAAATGTAATGAATAGATGGCTAACATAAGGGGTCATCCATTAATTATGTCAACAAATTTTAGGCAGTTTTTTGACCCCTCTTCCCCTCTTGTCAACAACTGTCAAACATTGAAGAGATAATAAAATTATGTCTACAATCCCAGAAACCCCTCTACAAAAAAGCACAATGGCTTAATGCAGTGGTTCCCAAACCGTGGCCCGCGGGCCAAAAGTGGCCCGCCAATCCTTTGAATGTGGCCCGCGACAGTCACTCACAAATTTTGAAAAAAATTAAATTACCTTGTTTTCTTGATTTAGGCTTCTGACAATTTTTTTTGTTTAAAGAAATAGTGTCAAAAAGTAAAAAGTAACTATTATACATGAGTTTTGCATGGGGCGCGGGGGGGGCGCAAAATGAGGCTTCTGACGAATTTGTTGACGAAAAGCAAAAAAAAAAAAAAAAAAATTTGCGGAAGTAAGAACAATTTTTTTTAGAAATTCTTGCCTGCGGCGCGCGAACCCCTAGTTACGCCACTGCAACTGAGGCAACTGAGGACGGCTCCTCAGATCGCTGTGGCCCGCCATGATATTTAAAAAGTAAGACTTTGCCCTTATCAAAAAGCTTGGGAACCACTGGCTTAATGCATGTAGAATCACTGTTAGATTTTTACACTAAAATGCAATCTCAAATTATTTTTAGCATTACTTAATGTTTAAGCTACCATTTTAAAGGGTCTGTGTTGATTCATTGACAAATATTTGTTGACAGCAAATTGTAGCAAAACCCCTCCCCTTGTCAAGAAACTGTCAAACCTTCCAAACCCCCTGTCCCCCCTATTTTGTTGTATAATTAATGGACGACCCCAACCTACCATTATTATATGTTTGGCTAACATAACCTACCATTATTGTATGTTTTTGAAACTATTTTGTGTAGAATCACGGAAAGTCAAGCACCACCGGATGAATTGGCCGCCACTGTAGATGAGCTGCTTCTGACGGTGGATGCGAACGATCCAAAATTTAAAAATTCAAAGGTTGGGTTTAATGTTTTTAAATCTTGGTATTTTAAGGTTGACCATGTATAAGACTTTGTCACATTTACCGTATTTTTCGGACTATAATTCGCTCTTTTATATGGGATGCAGTGAAGTAAAATCGGCTAAATTTTTGTAAAATCAATACATGAGTCACACTGGCTGATAAGTTGCACCCATACACAGATTTCCAGACGTACCGTTATGCTCTGATCAGGGTGTTCTTGTTCCCTGTTAATTCCTCTACCACTGTGCACAGAAGCTTTGCTTTTGTCGGTCCTGTGGCCTGGAAGGACCGTCCTCATTAAACTAGAGCTGAGCTGGTCAGCCTTATGCTCTGTTCTGCAAATGCTTGAAGTCTATTCTGTTTGACCGAGGGTTCTCCTTGTTGGGTCAGGAGTGCTACTGATGAGTTTTTTCTTGAAGTTGCGCTTTACAGGAACTCATTTAACGGTACGTTATGTTATGTTATGCTGATTTCTGTCTGTAGGTTGTGTCTTCTTGGGTTCTGTGGTTTTCAACTGGTCAGATTCAGCATCAATGCTGGATTGCACTTTGATTCTGCTTGGCAGTGACTAGCAGTTTATTCCTTCAGATATCTAAATATTGGCAAACCTTCCAATCTGGGCACTACTACAGTGTTGCTATTGAAGTTCTGAGTGTTTTATTCTGTTCTTGTTTCCTTAGGTGTTATTCATTAATTCATTCAAGTATTTATATAGCACTCTTCAAGGTACTCTCCCGACATCAAGCAAGGCCAAAAGGAACAGTTTTAAGGTTATCATAAAACGTGTCAGAGTTCAGAGAAGTAGTTGTAGCTCCAGAGCGAGCCTATTCCAGACTACCGGCCTACCACTGGTTATGATGGTTGTTAGACTAGATTTGTATTTTCCTCTGCAGTTTATCCAGTTTCTTCATGGGATTAGAGATGGCTCTATCAAACTTGAAGAAAAGCCTTCAGATTTGGTGGCTGGCGCTGGTGACAAGTGGGTGAATGAGTTTGTCACGGGGCAACAAAGAATTGGTACTACTTTGGATGATGAAGACGCATGGGTCGACGAATACGTTAAGAGTGACTTTGGCAAACAAATGTCGTTTGAGAATTGGTCGCAGGAAATGAACATGCAGGTAATCGGTTGTTACATAAACCACCTATTTCTTTTTAAGACTTGTAGGCTTTGTTTTTACTTTCGTTTTAGGGAATGCAGTCTTGTCGAAATAATTCTTACTTTACAGCTTCAAGGTCGCAGTTTTAGTTTCAAATAGCACTACGACAAATATCTGACCCATCCTACGAAGTCACCAAACTCTACTCTTCTCCACAGGTCTTTCGCTCGAAACTGAAAACACTGCTTTTTGAGAAATCCTATCCTGAATGCAACACTTCTCCCTGCCTACCTCGCCTGAACACCAAACACCATCCACCTTAGCCGCCTGCCTGTCTGCCTGCCTGACTCTCTGGATTTTGACCCCGCCTATCGATTTTGTTTTGATTGAGCGCCTGTGAATAAGCTGGTTCCCACTGACTTCGCTTGTGGGCATGTATTTTTTTCAGATTACGATTACGAAATATTAACAGTTTCCAAATTTATCAAATCTACTCTTCTGTAAGGGTTTGCTATCGTAATGACAGACATCAGCAGATAGTTGCTTCCGTTGTACAAGTCCTGCTTTAAATCGAGGATAGCACACTGCAGGCCAATGATTGCCTTATTTGATCATATGAATATAATACCTTGATTATCTGCTTTCTAATTTCCTAATGTTTTATGTTTTTTTTTTCATTAAGACATTCTTTTGTGACTGTTTTCAGAACAACCTTGCAAATGAATGGGTCGATGAATTCCAGGCAGAGAATGAGAACCAGAATTTCTGGGAGAATCTACAGAAACAATGGGAAGACCTGGCCAAGTAAGAAATATGCTTCATTAATTAGGTTTACATTAATTGGTAGACTTTCTTGTCTAAAGGGTTTGAAATTTAGGAATCAGCATTCATCTGTCTCCCTGTCTCGTTCTCTTCCTTGTATCTCTTTCTCCTCTCTTTCTCCTGTGTTGTTTATCTGTATGCCTCTGTCTTTCTGTATTCTTACCGGACTCACTTGTTCCATCATGGAATATTGGTATGCTCCCAAATGTATTGCATTTGTGCAGATTCTATGTGTGACCCAGATGGAGGCTGACCCAGATGTAGGGTGCAGACCTGGTATGCCTCTGAAAATGTATCAGTCAGTCGCTTATGCATTTTTTCATCTGTGTACATCACTCCTTAGATTGATGCTGCAAATCTATTTAATAGGAGTACTATACAATGTATAAGTTTGTTTAAACTATTTAGGTACTGTTTGTGTGTGCGTTTGTATGTGTATATTCATCAAGACATTTGAGTTATCCTTTGCATACTCTTGTGATTTGCTGTAGAATCTTGTCATTGTCAAATTTAGTAAGGACATTATGGATATCTTTGCATGCTGTGTCTTAGACAGGGAAATCCAGAAGTCCAAGACTGGTTGACGACATACGAAAACTTTGACGCCAGCACTTATTACAAGGTATGGTTTCACTCTCCTGTTTAAAACGTCTTTATCCGATCTACTACTTCAGTAATATAATTGTCTGTCTGTATATCTGTGCATCTGTCTATATGTGTATTAGGGTGGTTCACAAAAACAAAATTCAAGCTAGAAACCAGGGCACCCTCTCAGTTTGTTAGACCTGTCAATAGTGTTATTGAGATAAAATTTCAGCATCTTATTCCAGCTGGAAGATGGTGCTCAATGACATAGAAATATTACCATATAGTAGCATTAGCGGTAAATCTTGATGCCGTATAACTTGGTCAACAACTCAACATTTGTCATTGAGATGAGCTTCAAATAGTTTCTGTTGTGTTATACTTACTTACTTACTGGTATTTTGAACAGAGTGTAAAGTTCTTGTTGAAGGTCATGGTGTCTACTTTCTGTGTTTTTGGCAGACGTGTTTTCACAAGTGAATTTTCGAATTTACCATTTGCCAATGAAATTTAAGAGCTCATATTTAACACTTTAACTTTTCGGTGTGCCGAAATTAGCCTGTGGGCAGGATACAATGAATCCATGGCCATTCATAATCTTCTGGAGTTGTGGAAACTCTCTGACAAGGTTCAAACCCTGAGCTTTGATATCTGTCAACACTGAGTTCTTCAACGGAGTGTGCGTTCTGCTGGAAGACAAGATATGTCGAGAGCTCCTGTGGTTGGCCTGCCGTCACCATGTGATGATTTTAGCTAAAGTATTCACCTTGTGCTGCGGTCCATCTAATTCATCACATATTCCAATCTTCCAGACATATAAAGCTGCTTGGGAAAGTGTGATACAGGACTGAATGTCATATCCGGCACTGAACCCTATAATGAAACAGCACTCAGTTTTCTCAAGAAGTTAACTGAAAGAAAATCAGATTCAGAGATAAGAGGTCAAGAACTCATTGAGCTGAAAGTGGTTGTCTTGGAAGTTAGCCTTCAATAATTCACCACGCAAGTTGGATGACCACGTTATATGCCATCAAAATCTACCCTTTTCGTGATCAACGTGGTGTATTCAATCTAACGAAGAAGAAAGAAACTCAGATTCATGTGCAGCTTTGTTGCTCTTCTTTACACAAAAGCATGGACAAAATCCTCACTTGCTGCTGAAGATCGTGGACAAGATCTGTCACTTTGTATTACTCTAGGAAAACACGAGTCAGTTGACCCCGAGATCAGCGTTGCTGCCAGGAAGGCCCTAGAAACCACTAGTGGTACCGTTCAGATGAGGCTGTAGGTCTGGCACTGTTCTCAGACCAACTTCCAGTAACAGATAAGGTGAATATTGTTCACAGAGTAACTGCAAAGCCTGGTGAAAGGAAGGTGAGAGGTGATGCTGCGGTACTGAAGGAGGGGGCTTGCCTGGGTGATTTTGCAACCCAGTGAAAACTGACACTGCTGTCACACCTGAAGATTAGTGATTACTTTCTTACATTTCCACAAGAGAAATGGATCGAGAATGAGGATTACAAGCAAGGTAGAGAGAGAATTCAGCAGTTGAGAGTGGTGAACGACACGGCTCAGAGGTGTGTGAATTTGCTCGAGGAATTCAACCGACTCATCACCAATAATGAAGAAAATCAGTGTCTTCTTCAAGTGGTCGTGGCAAATAGGAATGCTATTTGCCTCAAAACAACAAAGAAGTCTGTTGTTGACGCAGTGCTTGCAGTTTCTAGCTCTAAGACTGTAGCGAGTGTTGAAGTCATAAAACCGGAACAATCGACGTTCATGGTTAGAACGATGTTTTTTTTAAATTTTTGACATTTCCAATTCTTCAAACTTACAGAAATTTGATAGATCAACCTGACTAAGTGTTCTACTATCACATGTGTTGTAAAATTACAGTAATATTTGATTTATCGTGAAATAAAATACATTTGTACGGGAATGTATGCTCGACGCATTCATTTCCACAATTAGTGTCTTTTTATCGGTATCAGGCAAAGTGACACAGTCCGTGAGCACCGTCTTTCCGTTGGAATTAAAAGCTGAAATTTTGTCTAAATAATACTATTGATAGGTCTAACAAACTGAGAGGGTGCCTTGGTTTCTAGGTTGCACTTTGTTTTTGACCATGCATCTGTGAACCACCCTAATGTGTATCTGTCTGTCTGTCTGCTGTTATCATAATGTACAATCTGGAAGCTTCTATTTTGCTCTACTACACTAAGCGTCAATCAGCTATTGCTTCTAAACACAGAAATTCCAAAATCAGTTTCAAATATTTGTATTAAGCAAAACTTTTTTATTCATATTAGGACTTAGTATCCTTAAAGTGTATGTGAAAAGCACTACCCAGTGTGTAAATGTGTATGTTATTGATTGAAATATATGAACCTAGGTGGACTGTGACAATGTTGTTAATTTGAGTGTAAAGCTGTTCTTGCTTCTTCTTTTGGTTGGGCTGATTCTATGATCTTGGTGTATAGGATTATAGTTTTGAAGATACGAATCCGCTCCTGGATCACCAGGATGCCTTCAAGGAAGGACTGGAACGACTGAAGAAAGGAGAGATCTCCAATGCTGTTCTCCTCTTTGAGGCGGCCGTCAGAAAGCAGCCGGAACATATGGAGGTCAGTCATCAACGGCTCAGATACTCTGCATTACACCACTGATTATGGACACTGATCAGATTTAAAACAGAGACACCTCAGTTAACTAGTGGACTTTACTTTGGGTACCAGTACTTTGCCTCAAGGATTTGGATAAGATATCGATGTGTACTGTTGTTCTTTTACTGAAATACTGTTACTTGTTCTTTTATTGAAATGTGGGTACTGATACTTTTCCAAAGGATTTGGGTAAAATATTGTTTTTTTACTATTACTTGTGCTTTTACTGAAATACCATTACTGGTACATACAAAAGACAAATCTTTTACCTCTCAGTGTCTGGCATAATTCTTTGTTTACATATTTTTCTGATTTGATCTGTTTTGTTTTTTGTATTCGGTGAATTTGTAATTGATTGGATAGCTGCACAAGTGTGATTACTGTTTAATTGTTTCATTTTAATTTAAACAGTGTTTTTAATATTTTAATTTGGCGTAGATTTCATTTCAGACAGTTAACTGTTGGCTTTTTTAGGCATGGCAGTATCTGGGAACGACACAGGCAGCAAATGAACAAGATCCGGCGGCAATAGCTGCTCTGCAAAAGTACTTACGTAACGTTGATGATATTTCTTATAGATGTTGTTTCCAATGATTCCTTGACTTTTATCTTTGGATCTTTTCAGTATAATTTATCTTAAAGTTGTTATCTCAGTAATTTGTTAGACTTACTGATTTTATGTGTGGTTGTGTCTTCTTATTTATGTAGCACCCTTTTATGAACCGGTCAAAGGTGCTGAAACGTGGCTGTCTAACAGACAAAACATTGCAGTCCTGTGTTGTGTTGCGTAGTATTTCGTTTCATTTATTATTACAAAAATTTTTTTAATGTGTGTAAAGTCACACAGAAATGCGAATCAATATTTTGTGCACATTGTGCTTGCAGTGTTTTAATTATAATCGATGTTGACATTGTACTAGTCTGAAATTAATATTTTCTCCCTTTTCTTGCACCATTAAATTTTGTTTGTTGATGAGAAATTCTTTACTTTTTTAAAGTTTTCGTCTTGTTGTGCTGGCAGATGTCTAGAATTGAATGCTGGCAACCTGACGGCTCTGATGTCGCTGGCCGTTAGCTATACCAATGAAGCACTTCAACAGAATGCATGTGCTGCACTCAGTGATTGGATTCAACACAATCCCAAATACTCACATCTACTGAACGCAGACCAACCATTGCTGAGCAGCACGGCCAATTCACGGGTGTCATCTTTTATGTCGATGTAAGCACAGTGTTGTTTTGGTTACATTGTTGTTATGGGTATAGTGTTCAGTGGTGTAACCACAGGAAGCGCCCAGGGGCAAGAGTTGATGACTGCTTTTAATTTTCTTGTTGACTTTTAATTGTTCTTTTCATAGTATTGTGTACTACTACAGGTAAGCCATCTTGTACTCTACCCGGGTGTGGTTGCCTCCTATGCCCCCTTCTTTACGCCACTGATAGTGTTGCTACCACAGAACAGATCATGCATGCACAGCGTTTTGCTTATAGTGTTGTTACCATGGGTAACATCTTTTATGTCTGTGTAAGCATGGCATTGTTAGAAATACAGTGTTGTTATGGATACACTTTTGCAGTGGTTCCATTGTTCATATGGGAGACATCTATTATGCTCATGTAAACAGTGTTGTTATGGTAACATTGTGACAACAGGAGATATCTTTTGTCTCCATGTAAGCACAGAGCTTTGTTATAGTTACAGTATTATTGTGGTAACGGTGTTCTTACCATAGAAGATGTATAATATGCTCTTGTAAACACAGCATTGTTATAGATACAGCATTGTTCTGGTGACAGTTTTGTTTCTGTAAGAGACATCTTTTCTGTCTATGTAAGCTTGGCTTTTTGTAGTTACAATGTTGTTATGAATACCGGTAGTATTGTTACAACACGTGACATTCGATTATCTGCATGAGCACAGCATTGTTACGGTTATAGTGGTGTTATTGATACAGTCTTGGATTTTCTTCATGGTTGCAATGTTTTAATTTAATGTAGGGTTGTTAGTCATCAATATTGGAATTAGCACTTTAACGACGAGCTGCATTGGTTTCCCAGTTGCTTTTAGTACACTCTCGTCATTAAAAAAGATATTCATTGATATGAGTGGATCAGTGGCATGGATCCTGGTTGAAGTAGTGATGTAAGTTTGTGAGCAAATTGTGTTATAATTGTTTTTCTGTGTTGTAGGGAGTACTATCGGCAAGTTGAAGACCTATATCTGAAGGCAGTACAGTCCAGTCCACAGGAGATTGATGCTGACGTACAGGTTGCTAGATCAATTAAAGTTTAACGAGTTCCTAACGTAATCAAATGATTTCCATACTGGCACTGTCATAAGGCATTAAGCATCAGTCATTGATGGTTGATTAAAGTGAACTGCAATCAAGAATTGTCTATTGTTTATGATTATTATTGACCCTGTCCATAACTATCATGGTTGCTTATTATAATTATTTGCTTAGATGCATGGTCCAACAATGACTGCGAATTGATGTAGCAAGTCTAGACAAGTTGATGTATAACACCAATGCTATCTCACAAATGATAAGAGACAGAGACACACACACAACGAGAGAGAGAGGAGAGAGTTTCTTGCGTTTATATGGCACCATGATTTAATAAGTAAGTATATTCCTTATTATGTCAGTTGCATAACCACACTCTGGTGTACAGCATCTTAGGGCCTTAGTCAATGATGCCAAGTTCTTGTGCATTAAGAACTTGCTGAAGCAGTACTGTTTAACTCGTGTGCTTATTTGTATGGCATGGGGCTCTATTTCCATCTGTAATCCAATATTTGCAGGTTTGTGATTGCTGAGCAGACTCTGTGTAATGACCATAGACAAGTGGTTTTGCACACACTTGACATCACCAAGCAGTGGAGTTTGACATCAGCTGAAGCTGGGTTTTATACACAAGCTCTGCGATGCACTGGCTCTGTAGCCATGACCTTCGAATTTCTCCACTGCAAGATCAAAGGCATGACAGTGGGAATGAGTGCCCCTCTGTTTTTAGTTATGGGGCTTTTAGTTTTCTCTTATCATGCAAGTAGTGCTGCCCAATCTTTTCTCAGAGCATCTGTGCACTTGTTGATGATTGCATTAAAATGAACTGTATATTGCATGAGGCAATTTATGAGACAGAAAAGGAATGTTTTTGTGAATGTTGATGCAGGTAGGACTTGGAATACTCCTGAATCTGTCAAACGAATATGACAAAGCGGTTGACTGCTTCAAAGCCGCTCTTCAACTCAGACCTGACGTGAGTGATGCACCTACAGGCAAATTGTTTCTTCTGATTATCTGTTAAACGCAGTGCTATTCTAAGTCTGATCTATTTTGGAAACTTCTGTAGATCTGTTAACGTAATGCGTGAGGCATCAATCAACGGTTGCATAAAAGAAAAATCACAAATCTTTTCAGAAAACGAGTCGAGACAAGATCCATGAGAGCTGAGAGACAAAGAGGCTGCATCAATGTGGTAGAATTGCAGTAGATCATTTCCACATTTTAAAACTGTATAAGTATCCTATTTAACTGGGACCAATATCCTAAATGATTGTAATGTAATTGTAGCTTGTACTATGTAGAGCCTTTTACCTGTTAAATGCACTGATTACAGGGTATCTTGCTGACAACAATACTGTCACGGTTAGTTACATTGATTGGAGCGTACGCCCCATGGCCCTCTGTGCACGGGACTGCCAGTTCGCATACAGAATCACCAATGGTTGCTTGTTTAAGAGATTTGGATCTCGTGCTAACACAGTCCTTGGGGACCTTAATTGGTCTGGCAGCCATTTAGATGGGCAGCGGTGGTGAAGGATCTCACTATGAACCTTTTAAATGCGACTGTCAATTCATTGAGAAATAAGCAGGGTCATGCCATGGTTGCCGTAGAAAAATGTGTCCATTTATATTTTACATTTCAAATGTCTCTTGTACAGTACATTGCAAGTCTTGAATATACAGAGAACCTGTTAGATCACTACATGCTTTGTGTTTGACACTTAACAGCGAATGAACAATGTGGTTAAAGTTTCCAATTTAATTTTTGTAGTAGGATTTTACTTCTTTGTATTAATGTTTAGCAGTTTTTGTTTATCAAAAGGATGCCTTGATCTGGAACAAGCTCGGTGCCACACTTTCCAACAGCGGAAGGAGTGCAGAGGCAGTAGAAGCCTTCCGAAGAGCACTGGATATTGTACCTGGATATGTTCGAACAAGGCATAATCTCGGCCTAGCCTGTATGAACCTTGGTGCAGACAGGTATGCCACTTCTACAGTAATTAAATAAATAAATACATCTCATACAGGTTATTACATGTCATAACAATAATAATTTAGGAATAAACCTTTAAATTTGATGTCGTTGCTTCTAATAGTAAAGCATGAAGAATGAAGTTATTGATGTTGTACTAACACTCCGTATTATGAGCACATCAATATTAGCAGGTTAGTAAATATATAGTTTCTAAAAGTACGTGTTGTAACTGCAGCTGTCAGTTATGTATGTGTCTGGTATTTCGAACAGCTGGTAAAATGATTGATACTAGTTATCAGCTTTAGATAATGCCCATACAATAACACATAAGCACACTCTGAAATGTGACAATAGTTAAAGTTATCAATCGTAAGCAGACTTCAGCAAAGCACACATCAATTCAGAACTGACATCATCTGCTCTATTGGCAAGTTGCTTATTGCTGTTTTAATTGCAATCATTGCTATAAAATACAATACAACTGCTTTTGATTCTGCCAATGCTGCGAAGTTCTGAAGTACACACACAACCATACGTTAGAACATCAATGGCACTGAGCAGTTGTGAGGTAACACTTTAACAACAAGACTGTATAACAACAAGACTGTACTAAGAGTGACTGGGAGTCCAATGCAGCTCATCGTTAAAGGTTAAGGAGTTTTTCATGGTCCATACACAGCAATTGACCACCTTGACGGAGGCTCTAACCCAGAGGTGGGCAAACTACGGCCCGCACGCCACATGCGGCTCATCACATACTTGTATGCGGCCCGTGAGACGGTCATGGATTGTGCATATGATGTGACTTCACATCTTGTCAGATTTTGCTTTTGAAGTGGATGTTATTGGCAGATTTAATGAACTAGATATGAAATTGCAAGGTGAAGAGGTTTCATCCATAAACTGTTTGCTCTTCAAAGTAAAATCATCTCGAGCTAAACTCATACTGTTCTCACACCATTTTAAAAATCAGAATTATGCTCATTTTGCTCTGCTACAAACACAAAACGTTTCTTGCAAGTCTGTGATAAAATACAGCCATTAGAAATCAGCATTGCAAGATGAGTTTTCGAGACATGTTGACGATTTAAAAGCTCTTGTCATTTCAAAACTGAAACATTCGTTCTTGATATTTGGCTGCAATTAATAGACTTGTAGAATGACAACAGTCTCAAAAAGAAATTGAATTCTATGCATTGTTAAAAGTTAAAAATACTAAGTATCCTAATCTCAAAAATTTTCCATTGAAAATGAAATTTTTCATTAACCTCAACAAATTGAAATACATGTTTCTGTTAACTGACAAAAACTCTTTATTGCACATATTTCAACTCGTACACTGGCATCAAATTATGAGCAACTTCTTCAGAACTGTTATAATTACATCTCATTAATGATGAACATACAAGCTTATAGGCTATGTGTTACTGTAAATTAAATTTTATTACGAATGTCCACTTGTTTGTGCAGCCTACAGTGCTCTTTTTTTTATTGTGATACGGCCCTTAGTCAAAAAAAGTTCATCCACCTCTGGTCTAACCCGTACTCGTACTCATTACAAGCCGAGTGCTCTAACCAGCTGTGAGTTGAGGACTTGATTAATGTTCATACACAGTGACCAGCTGGGGAGACTCGAACCCATACTCGCCGTGTTACAAATTGGGCACTCTAACCAATCGGCTACCATGCCTTACCCACACAGCATTTTACTTCCTTTAAATCGTTTTTGACTTAAAAACTGCACACAGTAATTCTTGAAAATAATTGCATTTTCCAGGGAAGCGATGGAACACTTTTTGACCGCTCTGAGTCTTCAGAAAAGCGGCCGTGGTGTAAAGGGAACCAGCGCAGTGATGTCAGACAACATTTGGTCATCGGTTCGAACGGCCATCACTAAAATGGGTCGTGGTGACTTGTATGATTCCTGTGATAAGAAAGACCTTGATGCGTTTAAAAGTGAATTTCGTGTTGATGTTTGACCTAGCATCACCATGTGAACACTTGGCAATAAGTCTAACCAAAAACATTGCCCTTTGAGGCTAGATTTAGTTAATAACCGGTGGATAAGATAGTAAAACAACACAGATTTTCTTCCAAGAAATTACCAAATGTTAAATATTTGTTCAACTGTTCATATTTATATTTTACCATGGAATATTGTCTTGGTTTTGGTTGCATTTTTTGTTTCCAAATGTGAAAATAATGTGAAGCTTTTTCAGGTTTGCACTTTGTGTTGGGCCACGGAAATGTTATGTTGCAGCTGTGAAGATAATCAGGATGTTTTTTTTATATATACGAAAACACTACATTTTTAAGGTAAGCATTCAAATGTCCCTTCTGCCAAATAGGAACAGAAAGTGATTGTGTACAGCTTTTACGTGAAATTGTAACGTACTTAAACATTTGTTCGTACTCTTTTAAATTTCATTTGGCTAAATTTCAATATGACTTTGGCACTAAATAAATACAGGTACAGGAATTGTTTTGTACATTTTATTGTTGTCTCTATTACTTCACTTGGCTGGATAGAAGTTTCATACACTTTGCTCAAACTTACACTTTACTCAAATGACAAGAGTACTGTGTTGTAACCTCATTTTATTACTCTTACTTAGTTTTGCGTGGCTCAGCTGGATAGAAATTTCATACATACTGTACATATATTTCATACATACTACATGTACTAGTTTGCATGGCTCAGCTGGATTGATATTTCATACATTTGGCTCAAAATGAAGTACGCTTGGTTTTTAGCTTCAGGACAATGAGAGTCCTGTTCTTGGTAAATATCTCAGAACTAAGTCATTATACCTGTTTGAATTTGTTAGTCATGTACATCATGCCTTTCCAAGTTCTTAAACATGCTTTAAAGGTGCCTCACTAGCTTCCATGTATACCACAGAAAACAACAGAGGCTTAACCACACCATATACTCAAAATTACATGGTATTAAGGTAGAAAAGGATATGGAAATAAAGTCAGCAAAGCAGAATTGTACAGCAGTTCATGTGAAATGGTTGCGGAAACACCAAGGCATGAGAAAACATTAGGTCTGTCCTACTCTTTCTATTGTCATGTGCTGATACATCATCCTCATCGCATGCATAGCCACCGTTAAGCGATCACACGGAAAGTGTATCCGCAATTGTCCTGTCCCGCAACCCAAGGACCCAAGACACTGTTTCTACGACTTCCAGAAGTAGGGATTCTGTGACAGCCGGCGCTGGAAGTTCAGATACCATTGCTGGAGAGCACTGAGCGGCACAAACGACTCCGAGGGAATCGGCGTCATCTGGGCCTGGGTCAGTGCAAATGACGCTACAAAGTTGAAGCAGCTCTCGAGCATCTTTGTGCAGAAGTCCTGATATGATTCGACTGCAGTAACGGCCGTGTTGATCGCCGGAGTCTGCTGGATGAGCGAATCGAGCGACTCCACAGAGATGCCGATTTGCATCATGTGCGACTGGTGGTTCTCTAGACGACCGAATGGGTGTGCCGTGAATGGGTTCTCCTCTGAAGAACAAAGAACAATTAGAATACTTTAGATTCAGAACACTGAGAACATGCAGTGTTATCTCACTGGAAATCTCACCTTCAAAGCAGAACCATACCACAGAGGACATTTTCATATTTATAAGCAATCTAACCAACTAGTGATTATCTAACCTTACCTTATCAACATTGATTGGCATTACTTACTTTACTCAGTAGTTTAACTAACATTACACTTTAACTACTTTTGAAGTAGTTATACTAGTTAGTAAATAGTTTTACAATAGTAGTTGACTTGAACTACTTATGTTACTAATTTTGTTGACATGATTTGTGAACTGAGAACTGTTGGATAATTCTACATTCTGTAGCGTTTTAACTTGTTTAGCTATATCTCTGTGGCAATGATGAGCTGTTAAACTATACATTATCACCAAAAGCAAAAGCTTTCGTATAATGGATATATAACCTAATTTAGCAAAGCTGCCCGCTGTGACAGAAATACTTGCTAGCTGCAAAAGTAGTTAAAAAAGAAGTAGTAGGCTACAAACTGAGTTTTTTAGCTTGATTACTACTGGTGGTTACAACTGCGTTTGAAATTGTAGGTTATCACTGTTTAATTATTATAGTAAAGTGCAAATTCAGCTAAGATGAAAGACAGGGTACCAGAGTAAATATTTGTCTTAACCAAATTTCATATTAACCGTTATGCAGCAGTAAAGACAGCAGTAAATGAACAAGAAACATGTTATGGATTGGGGCTTGGGACCCACCAGCAACACATACGCATTCACCCAAATGTGATTTGAGGCTTTTGTTGGTTTTTAAATCTATTAAAAACCTAATATCCTACTTCTTGCACCATTGCAAAATATCACAAAAACACGCATCAAACTCATACAATCTACATACCTTGCTTCAGGTTGGCTACCTTAAAAATAGTGCTGGGCTTTGCGTTGGACACATAACCAAGCAGGTGCCAGGCTGGGCCCTGTTCACAAGGCCAGGAAAAGTAGACTGCACCGCCCATGCCATCCGGGAACGGCACCTGACCCGTCATGAAAACGACTACATGATTGACGTTGTCAGCGTCGGGGATGTTGCAGACAAAATTTGTTTCACTAATCTGGATGAAATCCGTTTGGACCTGAAAACACACAGCACTCGGTTATTTGACTCTTCAAGCGGTCAAAACAGATGAACAGATTCATCCCTACATCAATCAATAATTCAATCAATCAATAAGACAAATGATTGATAAAATGATCAATCAATATAAAGACACAGGTCCAGAGTATTTATACTTACCGCGGTATTGATCAATTGAGTCAATCAACTACCGACTCCAATGGCTTTTAAGAAGTCTAAACAGGCTTCTAAGGTACTTCAGATATCAATCGCTACCAACTCTGCTAGTGACAAAAACTGCTGAACAAGAAGAGACTTCTAGGTTTTCTTATGCCTAATGATTAATTTTAATCTCTGCATATTTTCAAGCAGTTCTTGAGTGATTCTTGTTAATGGCATTGGGTGGATTTGTTCCTTTGGCCCACAACTACACCTTGTAATTTTGATCAGTTTTAGAACCCATTAGTTAATGAAACAGTGACTGCCCCATTCACACCATCCAGGAAAGGCAACTGACCCCTTATGGAGACAATTTTAATAGGGTTTTGATCTAAGTTTTTTATTACCTTGTTTCATCCAATCCAAGTGTGAAAATTACAGGACAATAGCAATGATATCACACATAAGCAAAATATTACTCAAAATAATACATAAAAGAATGGAGAGTACAATAGAGAGAGAGCTTCCTGATAGTCAAGCAGGATTTAGGAAATTTCGTGGAACACGTGATCATATTGCCAATATGAGGTGGATAATGGAGAGACAAAGGGAGTTTGGACAGAAAGTATACATATGCTTCATTGATTATAGCAAAGCGTTTGACTGCATTAATCATGAATTGATGTGGAAAACCTTGGGAGAAATGGGAATACCGAAACACTTGATACAACTTCTTAGGGGTTTGTACGAAGATCAGATAGCGGTGATAAGGACTGAATATGGAGATACTGACAGATTCAGGATTAGGAAGGGAGTGCGGCAAGGATGCATTCTGTCTCCTTTTCTATTTAATATGTATGCTGAAAGGATAATGAGGCAGGCGGGAATGGATGAGGCTATGGAAGGAATAAAGATAGCGGGAAGAACAATGAACAATCTGAGATACGCTGACGATACAACACTATTGGCGGGTAAAAAAACCGATTTGGTAGAACTAATAAGAAGGCTCAAGAGTGAAAGTGAGAAAGCAGGACTCTACTTCAATATAAAGAAGACAAAGATCATGACAACAGAGGAGGAGGACAGTTTTGTAGTAGATGGAGAGGAAATAGAAACGGTAACTAGCTTCACGTTTTTGGGATCAGTAATAGAAAAAGAGGGAAAGTGTGATATGGAAATAAATCGTAGAGTAGCGATAGGAAAAACTGCAATGAATGGTCTGGAAAAAATATGGAAGGACAAACATGTGAGTATAGACACGAAAAAAAGATTGGTGAAGGCTCTGATCATACCAACGGTAACATACGGCAGTGAGACATGGACAATGACCAAGAAAATGAAAAAAAAGATTAACGCATGCGAAATGTGGATATGGAGGAAGATGCAGAGAATATCATGGAAAGAGAAAAGGACCAACGATTGGGTGCGCATGAGTATCGGAATTGAGAATGAAGAGACACTACAACAAACAGTGCTAAGAGCAAAGTTGAGGTTCTTTGGTCATGTCATGCGATCAGATGGATTGGAAAAGGAAATGATGTTAGCATATGGAGAGGGAAGGAGAAAACAAGGACGACCAAGGAAAAAGTGGATGGACGAGATACATGAAACAACTGGAATGAATTTGGCAGAACTGAGAGATGCGACGGCGGACAGAAGGAAATGGAGAGGCTTGATCATGAAGGTCGCAAGAGTTCCAGGAACTGACAGCACAAGGTAACAAGGTTCATCCAATCTGCTGCCACATTCCCATTTCTATCAATCGAAGCAAACTGACTTGTAGTAATTTGGGCACTGTTTGCTTACTGTTGTTAATTTTAACTCTAGTATAGGTAATGCTTTTGTGGGGCAAGTACTAAGGGCTAAACTAATGATGGTTTTTCCTCTTTGGTCTCTCGTTCTTTAGAGACGTTTCTTTTCCCCGGGGTTTTCGAGACTGAATAGTTATTCTGAGAGAGGCGCTATATAAATCTTTAGATGTACGATACTTAAAGGGTGCTGTAGTAGGAAGTGTTTACACACACAGACTGTAACAGCTGCTGTGTGGGTTTCCATATCCTAATGTAATAACCAACGTGACGGAGGTCACTGGTGAATAGACCTAAAGGACCGAATTTATTCTGGTGAGAGGTTTCGAATCCAGAACCTTCTCTGGGCAGCATCTGTGCACAGACCTCTAGCTCTCATTGGAACACTGCAAAGTCAAAATGTGCTGAGAACAAACTGTACGCCACAGATCACTGACAGCACCAAATTTTTAACCAGATGCACGAGAATGTTGGAGTTTTGCAGCTCTGTAATGCAGACAAGTTATCCTTACACGGCTATACAACAAACTTACTCTCTCACAGATCCATAGATGTCTGTTTTATTATTGTATGTCATGATTTTTGTGATTTAACACTCTTAGATTGTTCTGATCCGATGTTCCCGCAGGGCGTTTGCAGGCGGCTCAATAAAGCACTTACTTACTTACTTATAGTTTCATCAACCATCGCCTTTGCAGCCACTCTCTTAGAAATCAGTTTGCATCAACCTACCAAACGACCGGTGATTATAACGCCGAACATATTCATCCTGCTACAATTATATCTAAACCGTGACTTTATCTAAAATGCTAAATAACAGTAAAACAGACACGAGATAAATCAACCCCCGCCTAATTGATCAAACATCAGACCATCAGAATACAATCAGGATTTGGGAATTATGGTTTCCTTTCGCAATGGATTATGGAGCTTACGGGTAAGTGACTACTTAATATTTAGAATAAAGAAATACTCAATGTCTGCATTTAAAACTCTAAAATCTTTGTTTAAACTGTGGAGCTATATTATACTATCTATTATGCCTACCGAGATAGCTCTGCATGTTAGTAGCTGTGCAAGGACCTACTATACACTTGATATAGTTGGTAGCTGTGTTGTTTTCGAGATTTTCCCGGCGACCAAAAAGCCTAACCCAGCCAACTACATTCATAATTCATTGGACCAACACAGCGGACTCGCATTGTGCCATTGGAGACAACTAGACTAAGTGGCAAGCCTCTATACGGGCGCAAAGTGGCTGCCAGGGAAGTCCTGGGGACCAGCTAGCCAATTCATTGGCCCTCAGTCAAAACAAAATCCCCAGCATCGGTGGCATGCCTCTCTACGGAGCATCGCCGTTTCCATACCACGTCGCCAGGCATTTCTATTCTAGCCTCACCTCCAGTCGTACGTGAGTAGTATGTGGGCACAGGTCGACTCCCACCCCTCGTGTCTATGTGTGGCGACTGGCGAGGGTATCAAACTATAATTAGGCTATTGTCTCTTCCGATCCATTACAATGATCGACGGACCGATCGAATACTTTGAAATTGTAGAAACGGAGAAAGACTATCATAATTCTTGAAAAGTATAAAACAGCCAAAAATATGTGCACTCATATATTTTTTTAGTTTAGAGTGAAACATTCAAAGCGACTAGAATGCTGTTTTTGAATTTATCCCAAATAAATTTTCTTTTGTTTTTCATCTTTGGTGGATTCCTTCTGGAGCGAAGAGCGCGTCGATATGTTTCTTTGGACCTTGGCTTATGTTATAAGCCAGATCAGCATTAATTTTCCCCGCAAGGCATGACGGGAAAGGTCAAGGTCGCCGTTCATAAACAAGAGTTATGCATGGCGTTTAGGTTAGACGAATCGTTCGGAGTGGATGACTTTAATCGATCGAAGCCTTGGAAGGTAGATGATTTGAAGAAATTTAGAACATACAGAAGCCACAAGAATACTTGTCGAGTTAAACATAAACTCGTGGCTGTTGCATTTGCGATATATCAGCAATAATTGTCGGCTGTTGCTGCATATGTGGACGGCGTAGAACTGGTCGATGTCGACAAGAAATCTACCTTTTCCCTGCTTAAGACCCTGTTATGTTTACGATTGAATCGAATGGTTGACTTACACGCTACCGGATCCGAACAATCTACACGAGGGACAGCTGCCCGAGTCCACAGGAGTTACGAACTGGCATTCTGTAACTACGTCAATATATCGATCACAACCAACGAGCGCTGCTATCCAGACTAGCCAATGATTACAAAGAAGGTTGGTATTTTATTCATTCCAAATAGTATATCACATGAAAGCCCTCTCTTCATCTTGATGACAGAATATATGCCATCACAACGGATTCGGGAAATACCTCACAAACTTTGGGCGATGCTTGAGAATAGCCTACTGGTGCTGTGAAAGTGCCTATTGCTCCTGTTTTGCAGCGTAGGGCATTTATATGTGCATTCTGTTGTAAAGCACTTTTATAAGTGGCATCTAAATAAAACCTAGGATGCTGCAGTCTTTCATATGAAATCTTTATGACATGTTATGATTGCTAACAGTTTTCATATAATAAAATACATTGTTGGGAGTATTTGAATTTTGAATATAACTTCACAGAAGAAAAGATGGATGTGCATATCCATATTGGGGAGGGGCTGGGCGTGTCTGGATGCGTGTTTTCATGTTTGCTTACCATTTCCGTTTTTACATTGTTACAGTTTGCATATAAATGAATTTGCTGTGTTGGTTTAAATTTTAGACCCGAATCGACATGCAATCATGTTGGAGCCCTGCTATTTAAGCTTGATTATTGCTTGGCAACAGGGACTGACAACAATGAAGCCATGTACATCAACAGTCAACCATTGCCATTGGATGGCACCATCTGTCAAGAGCGTAGAACCTGTTGTGGCAAAAGACATGGTTATAAGGAAGCCTCGCTACCATTGTCGGACAGCAGCTACACAGGCACAGTCTGCGCCGTGGCGACTGTTCAATTCTTTGTCACTTTGCCGCGCCATTGAAGGCAACACATTCTGTGGACAAATTGGTTCAAAATCATTCTCAGTTTAAAAATGCGGTTTATCATCAAAGCTCTTTCTGCACAGCAAGTGAACTCACCCTCCCAGATTTAACGGCTAGTTTAATTACAAGATAATTTTTTACATAATTGATGGACAGCCCCTTGAATATATTAATTCTCGGAATGAATGAATAAATATAATTTAAACTGCAGTGTTGTTAAACATATTAAACTAGAGGCTAGAGCTTAATACACAAGAATATTATTTATGTGAAGTCGCTACTTTAACACAAAATAATGCTGATTAAACATCATAAAATGCAGTGTTTTTACTAAATACTGAAAACATTGGTTCATTTGAGGTGACGTTACAGTTGTTAAGAACTGTGTAATCTATCATGTCTCTGACAATAGAATCGACATCATCAGATGGATCTTGTGTCATGGAACCTGGATTGTCTTGAAATATTCCAGCCAAACTCTGCACCAGATTCCGCATCCAGTTTGACTTTTTTGGTGGAAGATGTTGTGTTTCAGTGGAAGTCTTCATATTTTAACCTGCACTGCATAGCTGAAGTCATCAATGAAACAATGTTTAATTGCTAATAATAACAATATCACAGCAAATAATCATTACTGTAGATCAAGATATGTGTAAAAACTGTCGATATGTTTCCATTAACAGCTTTCCTATTAACTTGAGATAGTTGCATATGTAGTAATGATGACTGCAGATGATCCAGTACATTTTCTTCTGGTTGTAATAGACCCTGGCTATAATTTCAATAGTTTATTCTTAAGCCTCTTGGTGAACAAAGTATCCATATAGATATGTAGATATGTACGTTTGCAAATAAGAAAAAAATACATGCAGAAATTAAAATGGTTTATTCTGTCTGTGAAAGGAAAGTGTAGGCAATGTTTGTGTGCATCTGGTTGATATACTGTATAGGTTAGAGTAGTGAAAAAAGAGTTTTAAGACATACTGTGACTATTTCAACGCTAGAACCTATCATTATTAGAATAATTAGAAGGATGCATACAGTGAAACTGACCAATAGATAGATCTGGCCAGGGTGGGGCGGCCACAGATAAAATGCGTCTTTGCATACCGCTAGACAACAGGAATTCAGTTAAGTGAAAACAAAGAAAGAATAGTTAATATCTTACCAATTTTGTCCATGACAGACGTACGGACATCCCTTTGGGTTTGAAGGAATGTAAACAGTTCAAATGGCGCTGGACATAAACCGTTAGCAACACCCTTGTTGCAACTCTGGACTTCGCAGGTTGTCTTTCTCCAGCGGCACAGCTGATAATCTCCTCTCCCGCAATTAACAACCGCGCACATGCACTTAATTGCGCATGAGATACCGGTTAAATAATAATAAACTCTATAATATATATAGAAATTTTCTATAAACTAGTAACGAATAATATCAAATATTTGCGTCAAATCTAGATCATAACAACGTCGCTAACGGCAGCATTCTGTTTGTTTGTGAACGGTGACCTTCACCCCGGAAGTAGAACTGAAATGGCTGCGCATGCGCATTGCTAATGCTGATCGGGCTTATTCTGGACTTCATATATCAGGGTATGGGATTGTTTCTTCTGGTTCGAGGCCAAACGTTGTGGTCATTCGTTTCCTTTTACCTACTAATAGGAAGACTAAAAGTCTATCTTAATTCTGATGATAGGCCTAAATTTGATGTTAACTCCTTATTTGAAACGACTCATTTATAGCTAACTCTATATCTGTGACCTGGTTCCTACCACTTGGCTATCTTGGTACGAATTAGGTAGGTTGTACCAGTTTCGGTCCAGAGATCAAATTCAGAGGCCTGCGTAAAGCAAGGTAGACTACTGATACATTTGACTTTTGCAGTTAAACAAGTTAACATTGCAGGCGCGTCTGTAAACAGAAGAATCTATATTTAGCCATATTTTATGAATATTCATGAGGCGTATATATAAGCCTGATCAGCATTAATTTTCCCCGCAAGGCATGACGGGAAAGGTCAAGGTCGCCGTTCATAAACAAGAGTTATGCATGGCGTTTAGGTTAGACGAATCGTTCGGAGTGGATGACTTTAATCGATCGAAGCCTTGGAAGGTAGATGATTTGAAGAAATTTAGAACATACAGAAGCCACAAGAATACTTGTCGAGTTAAACATAAACTCGTGGCTGTTGCATTTGCGATATATCAGCAATAATTGTCGGCTGTTGCTGCATATGTGGACGGCGTAGAACTGGTCGATGTCGACAAGAAATCTACCTTTTCCCTGCTTAAGACCCTGTTATGTTTACGATTGAATCGAATGGTTGACTTACACGCTACCGGATCCGAACAATCTACACGAGGGACAGCTGCCCGAGTCCACAGGAGTTACGAACTGGCATTCTGTAACTACGTCAATATATCGATCACGACCAACGAGCGCTGCTATCCAGACTAGCCAATGATTACAAAGAAGGTTGGTATTTTATTCATTCCAAATAGTATATCATATGAAAGCCCTCTCTTCATCTTGATGACAGAATATATGCCATCACAACGGATTCGGGAAATACCTCACAAACTTTGGGCGATTCTTGAGAATAGCCTACTGGTGCTGTGAAAGTGCCTATTGCTCCTGTTTTGCAGCGTAGGGCATTTATATGTGCATTCTGTTGTAAAGCACTTTTATAAGTGGCATCTAAATAAAACCTAGGATGCTGCAGTCTTTCATATGAAATCTTTATGACATGTTATGATTGCTAACAGTTTTCATATAATAAAATACATTGTTGGGAGTATTTGAATTTTGAATATAACTTCACAGAAGAAAAGATGGATGTGCATATCCATATTGGGGAGGGGCTGGGCGTGTCTGGATGCGTGTTTTCATGTTTGCTTACCATTTCCGTTTTTACATTGTTACAGTTTGCATATAAATGAATTTGCTGTGTTGGTTTAAATTTTAGACCCGAATCGACATGCAATCATGTTGGAGCCCTGCTATTCAAGCTTGATTATTGCTTGGCAACAGGGACTGACAACAATGAAGCCATGTACATCAACAGTCAACCATTGCCATTGGATGGCACCATCTGTCAAGAGCGTAGAACCTGTTGTGGCAAAAGACATGGTTATAAGGAAGCCTCGCTACCATTGTCGGACAGCAGCTACACAGGCACAGTCTGCGCCGTGGCGACTGTTCAATTCTTTGTCATTTTGCCGCGCCATTGAAGGCAACACATTCTGTGGACAAATTGGTTCAAAATCATTCTCAGTTTAAAAATGCGGTTTATCATCAAAGCTCTTTCTGCACAGCAAGTGAACTCACCCTCCCAGATTTAACGGCTAGTTTAATTACAAGATAATTTTTTACATAATTGATGGACAGCCCCTTGAATATATTAATTCTCGGAATGAATGAATAAATATAATTTAAACTGCAGTGTTGTTAAACATATTAAACTAGAGGCTAGAGCTTAATACACAAGAATATTATTTATGTGAAGTCGCTACTTTAACACAAAATAATGCTGATTAAACATCATAAAATGCAGTGTTTTTACTAAATACTGAAAACATTGGTTCATTTGAGGTGACGTTACAGTTGTTAAGAACTGTGTAATCTATCATGTCTCTGACAATAGAATCGACATCATCAGATGGATCTTGTGTCATGGAACCTGGATTGTCTTGAAATATTCCAGCCAAACTCTGCACCAGATTCCGCATCCAGTTTGACTTTTTTGGTGGAAGATGTTGTGTTTCAGTGGAAGTCTTCATATTTTAACCTGCACTGCATAGCTGAAGTCATCAATGAAACAATGTTTAATTGCTAATAATAACAATATCACAGCAAATAATCATTACTGTAGATCAAGATATGTGTAAAAACTGTCGATATGTTTCCATTAACAGCTTTCCTATTAACTTGAGATAGTTGCATATGTAGTAATGATGACTGCAGATGATCCAGTACATTTTCTTCTGGTTGTAATAGACCCTGGCTATAATTTCAATAGTTTATTCTTAAGCCTCTTGGTGAACAAAGTATCCATATAGATATGTAGATATGTACGTTTGCAAATAAGAAAAAAATACATGCAGAAATTAAAATGGTTTATTCTGTCTGTGAAAGGAAAGTGTAGGCAATGTTTGTGTGCATCTGGTTGATATACTGTATAGGTTAGAGTAGTGAAAAAAGAGTTTTAAGACATACTGTGACTATTTCAACGCTAGAACCTATCATTATTAGAATAATTAGAAGGATGCATACAGTGAAACTGACCAATAGATAGATCTGGCCAGGGTGGGGCGGCCACAGATAAAATGCGTCTTTGCATACCGCTAGACAACAGGAATTCAGTTAAGTGAAAACAAAGAAAGAATAGTTAATATCTTACCAATTTTGTCCATGACAGACGTGACATCCCTTTGGGTTTGAAGGAATGTAAACAGTTCAAATGGCGCTGGACATAAACCGTTAGCAACACCCTTGTTGCAACTCTGGACTTCGCAGGTTGTCTTTCTCCAGCGGCACAGCTGATAATCTCCTCTCCCGCAATTAACAACCGCGCACATGCACTTAATTGCGCATGAGATACCGGTTAAATAATAATAAACTCTATAATATATATAGAAATTTTCTATAAACTAGTAACGAATAATATCAAATATTTGCGTCAAATCTAGATCATAACAACGTCGCTAACGGCAGCATTCTGTTTGTTTGTGAACGGTGACCTTCACCCCGGAAGTAGAACTGAAATGGCTGCGCATGCGCATTGCTAATGCTGATCGGGCTTATTATGGTCCTTGGTTAAGACTAAAACCCGAAAATTGCTGCTTAGAAAATCGCGTGCAATGACCGAGATTTAAAATTTAAGCAAATAAATATTTTAAAAGCTGCCCATTGAAAGGGGCAAAGTAGGTTAGAAATAAGTAGGATCGAGGTGGAGCTGTTTTGCTTTTTTTCTAATGGTTGACAATTTTAAAGTGTTTTTCACGTGTATCAAAGTGAGTCATAAATTCATGACCTGACGTAGGCCTAGTTCTTATAAGTAAGTAAGTTAGTATGTATATTCTTTATTAAACCAATTGCATATCCGCACTCTGGTCTAACTGTATGACCTTGGCACGGATTCTTTACATTGTGTATAACCTCCAAAATGCAAATTTTCAAACAACTACAACATATAGGCCTATTGTCTTCAGGAATTGTTTATCTTATGGTTGCAATTACTCTACACAAGTTGTGTACAATAATTTTTTGTGTGATAGGGAGACCTGATGGAAGTCATGCCTTCCTAATCAAAAAGCTGACCCTTTTGTTCTATTTAATGAAATGAAATGTGTTTTAAAATGCTGCAGATTTACATGAGAGTATAGCATTCCAAAGTTGAGTTTGCGTGAGATGACGGAGAAGAAACAGCAACAGCTGACAACACCAAATGACGTTGACTTGGAGGAGCTTTCTGCTACTGTTTATGGTAAGCCACAGACTGAAATTAGTTGGGAAAGAGTGGACAATTTCCAAGGGTAATTTCATCACCTCTTATTTCACCAAACAAATCCCTGCCACTATGCTCTCTCCTGCTCAGTGACAAACTAGGACTTTGCAATGGGTGGTGCTTTAAGCCTTGAGCGGTGCTTTAAGCCTTGAGCATGGTGAGTGTGGTAGAACGAGCCCATAGTGGGCTGGGGCTTGATTTATTTGGGGGCTTCAGTTTCGTTAATAGGAAACCCCAAGCCCAACGCTAGTGACGTCTCTGCTTGTGCTTGACTTTCCCATATTCTGACCTAGCACCGGAATGATCAAATAACCTGGCTATTGCAGACTTTATTTGATACAGCGGCGGTGAATAAGCTGGTCCTCCTGATGTAGTTTTTGTGTGGTGCTGAGAAATTTTAGAAATTTACATTACATTTATTCTAAGAACAGTTGTTGCAGTATTTTGTGATCTTGTTTTGTCCATGAACTGCACACAAACAATAATGCCCATTTATAAGACCTGCTTACAATTAAGTATAGGTACAAGGCAGGTCCTAAACTGTGTGCTTTCTGACACAAAATACGCAATTGACATTGTCAAGAGTACGCTGACTTGTCTGGTGTGTGCTATGTGTAGTAAAAGTTTTTGAGAGATTTGCTCAAGTTAATTACGTGCAGTTTCTTTCTAGTTACTGAAATTTTACTTACAGGTTCATGTACAGTTTGATAGCTTAAGGAAGAGTGTGCAATTGACATTTTTGAGTATTTTAGGCACTAGTACAAGGGGTTTGAAAAGGATTGTATACAATCAGGTATTAAAATTTTTCATCCATTTTTTAGATTTGATCAAGGATATACGGGATCCAGAAAAGCCAGAGACGCTGGAGCAGCTTAGCGTTGTCTACGAGGATGGAGTTGTGGTGACGCCTCTTAATCGTGATACTTGTCTCATAAAAATCGAGTTCATACCTACCGTTCCACACTGTTCTCTGGCAACCATGATTGGTAAGGAATTACTGGCAAGACCTCTCTGGGGTTACTAAATGCTTTTGACATGCATGTAATGTTAATCTATTTGCATGACTCAGTCCTTTTGTTTTACCATGCAGCATCATGATATTTTTGGTGATGGCATCATCCTTCTCTGGAATGGCCTTTCTAAAGTCGTATATTTTCACCTGAAATATAGTGCTTATCAGTGTTTCTTGTTTCTGGCAGTTTCGTTTACCTTCAAATTTCTTTCGTAGGGGTTCAAACAAGGGCACTTGTAAATAAGTGACGTTGTATAATATACCATTACATTACTTGATTAATAGATGTTAGATGAAATGTTTTGTAGTAATTTAGACGCTAATTTAAGTTTATTCACTTAATGGAAAAGTTTTTGTGTATAATTGCTGTTGTCTTTCCAGGTCTCTGCATGAGAACAAAGTTGGACCAGTGTCTACCACACAAGCACAAGGTATTGTATATTTCTCTTTCTTGTCTACAGATGTTGTTAAATAAATTACTGGTACATTACATGATGTTCTCCTTTAGAATGTCCTTTCCTGTTTTGCAGAGTTTTGCTGTCATGTATTTCCTGGTCTGTGCAGTGTGCAGTCTCTATGTGTGTTTTGTTGTACTTTCGAATGCAGTTCATTAATTCATTATTGTGTTGGTCTGCTTTTATTAGTCTTAAGTATTTGAGTAATGGCTGGCTGGTTGGAGATATTTTAATGGGCAGAATGTGAACCATAATATTAGGCAGAAATTAATTGATTACAGTGCAAATGCGAGAGCCAAACTCCATATCGGTATTTGCATGCCAGCAGTGTCGCAGTATATGTCACAGATGTTATATGTAGCCAGACAATTGTGCTAACTTGAACCAGTTGTGCAATGGATTGCCAAGAACTCTCATTCTCTGTTGTTGTTTATTATGAGCACAAGACAGAACATGATGAAGATTTGTTACCTGAAATTTTAACTGCCTCGAGGAGTCTCTAATCTGTACTCTGTCCACATTACAAACTGAGCGCTTTAACCACTTGACTGCCATGCCCTATGTGGGTGCATGAGCTGCCCTTTGGTGACTTTTCTAGTTATCCGAGTGCTGATAGTTGACAGATGAACCTCCAATTAGTTTCGTTTAAGGGCCACTGTATTAGATTTCCAACTGCATTAACAGTTCTATGACCTACCAGTGTACTTACTGGTTGGTCAACCTGAATAAGATTTTACCAAACCTTTGTTGCATATTTTAGGTTGACATTATCATTAAAAAAGGAATGCACAATACAGCCGACGAAAGCAAGTACTAAACATCCTTCTTTGTTCCTGTTTAGAAGGGAATCTCCCTGTAATCGTTATCACTTGGAGCTGCATCATATACCATGTTTAATGTTAGGAGGTTGTCTTACAGAGGCTTCCTATGAAGTTGAATGAAACTTTGGGGTTCATCCCTAAATCTCGATCAGGTCACTGTGCAGCACAGGCTGTTCTGGTTTTTTTTATCCCTCTGTCCTCTACTTGATGTTAATAAAGTTCTTCGTTAATTAAACTCTCCAGTGGATTACAATTCTTCATATTGATTTTGATATCACAACTCTCCAGTGTATTACTCTCACATCTGTTCTGCACACCGCTGTTCGCCTAATAAAAGGTCTTGGCCCTAGAGATCACATCACACAATCTCTTCAACATTTACACTGGCTTCCCATTCGCGACCGTATCGCTTTAACATCTCCTCCTCATGTATCATATCCATTCTGGAACCTACCTTCATATATGACGTCCATGGTCGTACCATGCTCTGCTTCAAATCCTAAAGGACTATGATCGGCCACGCTCTGGAGACTTTACAGTTCTTCGCACCAAGAGGAAGTTTGGAAATCGTTCTTTTGCTGTCTCGGGACCTAGTGGAATGGAACAGTCTTCCAGCTACAATCCGTCAATGTTCATCTGCTACTCAATTTAAATCAAAATTAAAAACTTATCTATTCTCATTATACTCTGACTAAAAACACAGCGCAACGCGCTCTTGTGCAAGACTGTCTTGTTAAAGCGTTATAAATGTCTAATTGTATTGTATTGTATTAAAATTGTGCATGTTAATGGTATTATCAATTGAGATGGTGAGGGTGAGGACTGACACCCTGCCCTTATTTGCCGAGGCTAGGAAAAAAATGAAGTTGCTACCACGTCACACCCATGGTCCTTCTCTACTTCTTGAACTGTGTTCAATGTTGTTCATCTCTCCGAAGGATTAAAATTGTGCATATTAATGTTAATATCAACTGTTAATCAAACTTTCCAGTGGATTACCATTAGTGTGAAACTGTGTAAAAAAAGTAGTTTCAGAAAGTCATGTTTGAGCAGATTGTCAGCATGATTGTGGTAATGCATGAATGTTAGGTTCTCAATGTCCCTAACAAAGGACAGTCAACCATTTTGTCTGACAACTGTTGAAGCAATCCCATACTAATTTGTAAAGGATAAGGTGATCGATCATTCCACAAATCTTACCCTGATTCCACCTCTTCCCATTGCTTTTCTTGCTGATTCATTTCTAAACACCATCCTCCAAACCGTCTGACTGTGTTCCTGATCATTGGATCTTGATCTGGAACGGTTTTGACCACACCTGTGTATTGATTTTGTTTTGATTGAGTTCCTGTGAATAAGCTAGTTCTGACAATATCACTTTTTGGGCATGGTAGAATTCTTGAGATTTCGATCACGATTGTTGTAGAACCAACATGCCAGCTGCTTTCTGAGGTCAAAAGTAATAAATACTTTGTACAGAGGGTTTCTTAAAGCATAATTGCGCTTGTGCTTTTGTAGTTAACAAGCAGATCAACGACAAGGAAAGAGTCGCAGCTGCTCTGGAAAATCCCAACCTGCTAAAATTAGTCATGGACTGCATCAAAGATGTCGACAGATGAGTTAACAAATGAGCCAGAGATGTTTCCGTCCAAATAACTTGATTGTTGTACATACAAGGGAAGATGTAACTGAAACTATGCATTCATTTAAACAACTCTTCTGAATGATGTTATTGAAATTGTTGAACAGTTGCATTGTGTGATATGTTTGTGAATAACTTGCAGCAGGATGTAAAATGGAGAGGTTAACGTTGTTACACTTTGCATCGTATATAAGAAAGAAATGCATAAATTTGCCATATTTTTATAGATAGTTGAAGAGTTTTCTTAAGCCATTTAGACAGCTGTCGATTTTGACAGAGCTCAGTGTTGTAACAACATGGAGTATTCTGGCTTCTAGTTCTTAAAATGTGACCAACAGCAATCCAACTACAAGACTGTATTATTTTTGATTGAATATTTTGAGGAAAATCTGTTGTTTTGCACAGAATATGAAGATACAACCTCATAATTTTAATTGTGAATTCCACCCACATTAAACGTCCATTTCAAAAGAACAAAATCGACAACTGTACATTGATAATAGAGTGTGCACTGTGCATTGATTATGTTGAGAAGTGCACTTAAACGCAGAACATTGAGAGGACGCATATATTGTCTTCTAGTCCTTGAGACAATGGTTTGCTGCACCACATGCGATTTCATTCCATATGCTTCTGTCCCTTCTTGTTTGGTAACTAGTCGGACGATAATTAAGTTGATATGTTGAAGTCCATCCATGTCATGTAGGCCAATCCATGCTCCTGTGCCTTGGACGATGTCATCTAGGCATACAATATCGGCTCTTTTATAATAGGACATCCAACAAATTTATAGTCTGGTCATCATGGCAGCTGATTGGTTAGAGCGCTCGCCTTGTAACATGGAGTGTACGGGTTAGAGTCTCCACTGAGACTGATTGTATAGGGATCTCTAGCAAGTCCTTCAGTTTCGATCGATGTTCTGTCGCCTGGTCGTGTGTGCTGCTTTCTGAACTTTGGAAGAAGGGCAGTGTTCAACCTCGCCTAGTACTTCTTTTAACCCTTCAGCTAAGTACATGTAACTGAGAAGCTGTGGTGGTTCAGGTTTAGACCCCCAGCTCTTTCATGGCATCAGTGGTCTACTCCTACAGTATGAAATGTAGACATTTATTACTGCTTAAAGGTGATAGGCGTGGTTCTTTGGTCAAAGCCACTGGACTACCAACGAAAATAAGTTACAAAACGCAGTTCGAAATTATTTTTTTAAACTAGAGCATAAAATTCCGGTAATTTATGTTTTCTGTTTTTGCATGCATCTATTTGGGTGTGTGATCATGTTTATTGTGTAAATAAAATTTAAAAGTGGAAACTATAATATCTCATGAGTTGTCAGTTGTTTCGTGTGCAACATATGAACAACATTAGATTTTGACCTGTGCGCTTTCGTAATCTGTGAAATTGTCGACCCCCCCCAGCTATGAAGGAGGGCATTTTATCAAATGCAATTGTATAGTACAGTTTAGTAACGAAGGGTTTCAGCGCCCAGGGGCAAGGGTTGATGACTGTGCCTCCTTTTAATTTTCGTGTTGACTTCTAGTCGTTCTTGTCATAGTACTGTTTACCGTTGAAAGCTAATTTTGCGCCCCTCTGGTGCTGCGCCCAGGGGCTCTTCATTACGCCACTGGTATAGTAGGCCCTAGTCTATTGTGCTGCAAAGAACATATAGGCCTAGGCCTAGCACAATGAGGCGAAGTTCGCCAGTGTTTTTTATAATCTTAATCCTGATTTTCTAAAGTACCCATAAGTCGCTTAATGCAGATATTTCTAAAGTGCCCGTAAGTCGCAAAAGAAGCTTATTCTGGGAGCGCTCAGTCAATAGAAAATCGATAGGCAGAGTGCTGTAGGCCAATAGTAATACATAAAGGCTGAGGCTTGACTCTGATAGCGTCGCCTGTTCCTAAGAGTGCGTTGGCCTTATCAGTGACATTTTTGCTCTTTGCAGGTATTAATGTTGAGAGTGAAGATATAGGGCCTACTCTTTGACAGTAAAGCCTGAAATCAACAAACTGTCGTTTGTGTGGCTTCCTGCGGCAGCTGGATTACTTCAATTACATGTAATGACAACCAGTTGACGAAACATTAAAGACTATTACGGAACGGTTTGCAGCTAAACGGAAGACCACTGGTCATCATAACAGCCTGTTATTTTGAACTTTAAGCCTGGAATAAAGCCTGATGCTATCTGTACTTCTATAAAGCGCATTTTCAGGAACCCCTCAAAAGCTTAGGCCTACATCGTACACATGTCTGTATGTATGTACATATACTGTAGGCCTATGTATATATGTATGTATGTATGTGTAGGTCTGAATGTATGTAATGTATGTATGTATGTATATATATATATATATGTATGTATGTATGTATGCATAGAGACATGCATACATACATGTTTGTATGTATGTATGTGTGTGTATGTAACATGTATGTATACATACACACATGCATTATGCATACATGTACATACTTGCATGCATACATAGGCTATATGAATACATGCATATATAATAAACATTGGACACATACATACATGCGTGAATGCATAGACTACATACATAACATACATGTACATGCCTGCCTAATGCTTATTGGATTTCTTACATCACATGGAGCTGTACGCATTAATGTGGAAATGAGAAGCTCACAGATGAGAAATATGTGGAAAGAACTGTATTTGCTGGAGCCGACAGAGGAAGCCCTTCCAGAAATCGTAGTTTCTCGGTCAATGCATTCATCAGCTCCAATTCGTTAGGACAAATTATTATAGGCACTATCCACTTTTCACGAGCGAGAGGGCATCATTTCAAGTTACGTGTTTTGTTAAATCTAAACTGCTTAAGTGTCAGTGATTGTCACTCGATGTGTCTCTAGTAACAGTTAGCTATGTACGAATGTCTATAAAATCTGTTCCTATTATTATTGTCTATTTCAATTTTCAAATACGTATGTAATCGTTGTACACAATGCAATGCATGAGCGCTTGTCATACGCAAATATTGGGCTTACTTATTTACTTATTTTACTTATACATACATAAAACATAATATTTACATACATAGCCTACATAGGGGAAAGAATTGCAATATGTGGGCCACTGTGTAATATGGGCCTCGACTGTATTTCCCACCTACCATGTCTGCGGAGAGCTCTTACAGTGGGAAACCATCCGTATACTGATTTCAACTTCCTGTTCTGGATGTGTGCCTTTACTAATAACTTCTGCCCGAAACAAATCAATGTTTATGTTTTGAGACATATTGCTTATAAAGACTTGTTGAACTTCAACAAGTGTTATATAGTTTAGGATTTCATCTATGGTATGCCCTGTTGTTTCAGAAGATAGGCAATTTCTTTATTATATAAAAAACACAACTTTGTTGATCTATAATACATTCGTCGATCACGCTATAACAGATTTTCCCGAAGCACACCATTTTTTAATATGGTCCTGTGATCGAATGTGTAATATGGCCTATCTTTATGGAATATAGCCGTTATGGCTATTTTTCCATGTAAATCGGTTCTCAGTGTTGTTTACATTAGGCATGGCCAAATTGTTTCTTAATGGTTATCCCAGTAAGTTTAATCTTAGGAAATCGTTTTTTAATGTTTTAATATTAGTCTGCGGCACGGAAACATTGCAATTCCATCTTTAAACTGGTGGCTCATATTACACACCCGGTCGTGCAATATGAGCCAGTTTCCGTATTTTGAAAAAAATTTGTTAAAAATTTATTTTTACAGATTAAGGAATAATTTCTTCATATTTGGCAACAACTCATGCCAAGTAATGCCAGAATAAATAAACTACGTTCAATTGCTTCTGTGCTATCAAATAGTAAAAGTTTCTTAGGGGTCCATATTCGAAGCCCTTCCCCTACACAAAATTCATACATGGATACATGCATAGGGTATACATTCCTACCAGAATGTATTCATTTACTCTTCTTCTCAGTCCATATATATATGTATATATATCTGTATATATCCACATATTCACACCCCTCGATCTTCTTCCTCCCCAGTGCCTTGGTTTTTGTCCATGTTTCGCACCCATACAGCACTACTGGTAGTATTATCGCTTTTACGATTCTTGTTTTCGTCTCCCAGCTCACAGATTTGTCCTTCCATATTTTTTCCAATCCCTGCATTAATTGCTCCTTTTCCCAGTGTAATTCTTCGTCGAAGTATAGCGAGACTAATTTTTCTTATTGCCTCTCATCTTACGGTCGTTATCCGCCATTGGTCCCTCCAGCGTGTTTCCTGGAACAAGGTCTTGTTCAGTATATCGTCATAAAAATAATTTTTGCTCATCGACAAATTATTTTTAATTTTTTAACGCCGTTGGTTTGTTTACGAAACCTCGCATTAATTTCAAGCAACAAAGTACCGAGAAGAATTGATTCGTGCGAAACAGCCTTTGTTAGAAACAATGACAATGGACGACTCGGTTTCTAAACCTTCCGTCGTCAAATGCATTAATTTGGTCGACCAAGAAGGTTCAGCTGCTCATCAGCCTTAGAGTAATCAGTCCGAACTGTTGTGGCTCTCTGTCTGTCTGTCTGTGTCTCTGTCTGTCAATCAATCTATCTGTCTGTCTGTCTGTCTGTCTGTCTGTCTGTCTGTCTGTCTCTGTGTCATGTTTTCTTCTCCCATTTCTACCTCCACTCTATCCTCTTCCTTGGTCTCTCGTAGCATTCCTTAATTCTGATTCTCTTCCTCCCTGTCTCTGTTTCTCCTTCACCCTACGTCTGGTCTCTGTCTGTCTTTCTGTCTGTCTGTCTCTCTGTCTGTCTGTCTGTCTCTGTCTCTCTGTGTCTGTCTGTCTGTCTGTCTGTGTCTGTCTCTGTCTGTCTGTCTCTCTCTCTCTCTCTCTCCATCTTCCTGCCGATCTCTTCCTGCTGCTTCTCTATAGCATGTCTTTTTGTCTCCCTAGATATTCCCCATAGCTCTTTCTGTCTCCATACATACTGCCACTCTCTTCCTTTCTCCTTCCGTCTTCTTTTCTCTTCCCACCTTCTACCTTCTCTTCCCGTCTCTCCAATATTCACTTACCATCCACCTCCCTTCCTCTCTCCCTCCATCCATCACTCCCTCCCCTCTCCATTCCTCCTCCATCCCTCCATCCCTCTCTCCATCTCTCTCTGTCACTGTCTCTGTCTCTCTGTCTCTCTCTGTCTTTCTCTGTCTCTCTCTCTCTCTGCCAATGTCCCTCTGTTTCTCTCTCCATCTTTTCCCATCATCCCTGTCCATCTATATCTCTGTCAATTTTCCTAATTGCCTCATTTACTATCGCCCCTTATCGTCCAAACACGCCCTATATAAACATCGTCGGTGTCTTGCCTAGAATATTCTATTCGGTGGCGGCTAATTCCGAAGTCGCTCATTAGACAAACTTCCGTTTCCCGTATAGGATATAGTCTATTCTCTTCCGGCGTAAACAATATTCAGGCGACAACAGCTCAACAACAAAATATCACTCTGCGAAAGACTGGACTTAAGTATTTATGTGTGCCTTTAATCTATTGAGTCAGTTACGGCAACGAGTTGTGAATAACATCATAGGGTCTAGCATAGGTTGTATTGTACATCGTATACGGCTATGTAGACCTAAGCATCTGTGGTCATACATGTGGACCTTCGGTCCTTCGCAAAGCAGCTAACATGCATATTCCCAATATCTTGGTTCTTGCCGACTTCATTTGATGTACTGTAAGTCTGTAACTTCTGGGAAAACTGGTTTCTCTGATGCAACCTTCGTGGTGCTGAGAAATTTCCGAGATTTACATTTACGTTTGAATTAACAATTTAACTTTTAACATTAATGCTATATATTTATTGTATAGCCTGCATTAAAGATAACATATCCGACATTTATATTGTGTACTTAAGTGCATAACCCCGAGACTGCCTTGAATTGTGCGGCGGTAAATGTAAATCTCGGAAGAAATTTCGAGAGCAGTGGGAACGCCGTTCCAACCGTCCCCATACCACTTTAAACACTGGGAATATCAACCGGAGACAGTGTTACGTCACCTGCTGATATGACATAGACCACAGTGCAGCTAAGACCACTGAAAAGCCGGAGTCGTTTGCTGTCCACGGGCGGACTGCCTAGGCGATGCCTATGCTATTATGCGGCGGTGATATACACAGAGCAATGCATAACCGACCTGTAGTCGGCTATGCACATAAGTCTTGCACTTATCCGCAGTTATCTCTGTTCATTACAGTGAGAGTGGTTTGATAATTTGGTGGTTAGTCTATTGGACGCTCGGTCAAGCAACGGGTCATGGCCAGCCAAGACAGAAAGGTAACAGGAAAAGGGGGCGCTGGCAGACCCCGGTGCTTACATAAAATGCAAAACTACTTACAAGGCGAGGTTTAGCAAGCTTAGAAGTTCTGACGACCTTTCCATTTTGTCTTTTTAAGATTTCTGTGTAGTCTCTAGAATTTCTGATGACCTTTGTAGTCCCACAAGTATCGTTCTTGGATTTTCTTACGTTGTTTTACATTTCCTGGATGCTTCAGGACCTCATGCCTTTCCTGGAGACTTCAAGAACTTTCACCCTGATATCGATTCTCATGACCCTTTCAGCCCCAGATTTTTTTCACGATTTTCTCTAATGTTCTAGATATTATTTCGCTACCTTTTTAACCATGCCTAGAATTTTCATGACCTTTTCAACCTGATCTAGATCTTTGTTGTTACCTTTTTATTTACTGTTCTAGTTCCAGAGTTTTTGGTTGCTATATATAGAAAATAAATGGCAGCATGGACGAACTGCTGCTAGTCCCATGCTTAATTAAGCAGAAGTCGGGTCTTGCAATAGCTAGAAATTGCAGAAAACTTGATCCAGCGCAACAGAAGCCATATAAAATAAACCATTTAGGCTATATATGGCTTCTGTTGCTCTGTTTCTGCACTGTCTCATGTTTTCTGCTGTGCAGTGTACATTCACTCACTACGAGTACAATACATTATTGCGATGTTTTATTCTATTCATGTTACATTACGAATGCCACGAACTGTAAAGTCTAGGCGTTTATTCAAGCGTAATAGCGTAATCCTACATACCCTGCATGTAATCGGTGAATTTCAACATAATTATTCAGCATTAAAGTAATGCTGAATATGTTGAAATCCACCGATTACATGCAGGGTATGTAGAAGTACGAAACGGTCCATAAAAAGCAACTAGTTGACTGGCTCCCAAACGAAGACGGATTGATCGATCGGACGGTCGGACGGACAGAGCCAAGGATCACAATCAAGAACACTTTGTCGGACTTGATCTATTATCCTTCTCTTGGGCTTTGGTCAGCGTCGACAACGAAAACCAATTTCAAAGTTGATTCTCCTAAGGCCGCCATTAATCCATCCATCTGACCGCCCTCTTCTCTGTCCATCTTAGTGTCCGCCTGTTCGTTCGTCCGGTCTCTTATGGGGTCGTCCATTAATTATGTCAGCAAATTTTAGGCAGTTTTTTTTAACCCCCTGTCAACTGTCAAACATTGAAGGACCCCTAAAAAATTATGTCAACAATCCCAGAACCCCCCTTTACAAAAAAGAACACGATGGCTCAATAGCCTACATGCAGACTCACTGTTAGATTTTTACACTAAAAATGCAATCTCGAATTTCAAAATATATGAGTTTAGTTTATTACCAACTTTTTAGTAGTAGGCCTATTAAACATTAAGCACTTAATACATTTTTGCATTACTTAATGTTTAAGCTACCATTTTGAAGGGTCTGTGTTGATTCATTGGAAAAAATTTGTTGACGTCAAATTGTACCGAACCTCTCCCTCCCTCTTGTCAAAACTGTCAAACTTTTCCAAACCCCTCCCCTATTTTGTTGACATAATTAATGGACGACCCCTATCCCCTCCCTTCCACCCGAATATTCGTCCTTTCGTCAAAAGCAACTCCATGTCAAGTTTCGGTGGTGGTAACAGAGGAGGTGTGCAAAGTGGATTAACCTGTTGTCACAGATCACTAAGTAGCATGATTTGTTACAGGTATTAGGTATAATTGCTCTTGTACTTTATAATCTTTCATTTGGTTTTGTTGTTGATTGTGTTAGTTGTGGACTTATGAACAAGTTTATTGGTATGTAAACGGTTCATGGAATTGGCCCAATTGGGCGACCCTGTTAGCGGGACGATATCGTCCCTTTGGGTTTCCAATTATGAAGTGACCTGTTAATGTAGCCTACTGTTTGTATGCCTGGTGAACAGTAAAGTACTTTTGATTTGACTGACAATCTAATTACGACAAGTGATATATAGTTCACGGAAGAGAGTTGAGATCTCCTTTAACTCTTCACCATCCAGCCAACCCGATCATCCTCCGTTCTCACTCTTCCTAGACCCCCGGTCACTACTCATCTCAAGTTCTCCAACCGAGCAATATCCAACACTGCGCCGCGTTTCTGGAACGATCTACCTCCTGAATTCCGCACTTTTTCGGTTCCTCCACCATCATCGCCAATCATCCACCATCATCTGCCTCAGGCTCCTCTATCCATCACCCCCAGGGTTTCCACTCGAAACTAAAGTCTTTCCTTTTCAAGAACTCTTATCCTGACTCATCTGATCCTGTACTTTCCAATCCTCGACCTAAAAGACGCCCGCCTTAACATCTGCTGTGCCCTCTCTAATCCTCTGGAAACCGGACTCGGACCTCCCTCGGACTACTCTTTTGGACAACCCTCTGACTAGACGCAGCGCTCGTGAATAAGCTGGTGCCCTGCGCTTGGCTGTCAAGTGGCGCTTTAAAAGTTTAGAGATTACGGTTACGATTACCATCACCTATTGCCCTAAATCTGCATTATCTGTTAAGGTAGTTTTGGTAGAAACCAGGCCAGAAAATGTGGATTCCAGTTGATGAGAATCTTCTTTCAGCGTCATCCAAGTGCTGCTGGACAACCTGGAGTTCTAGACTCTAGAGGTGGAAAGGGAAACAATGATTTATTCCAGACATGACTGTGGAGATTGACAGTTCGATTCCAGTGAATTTATTACCACGCATTCATTGGACGTCACTACCTAATGGCAAAGAATCAATCATTGACGCGGTGCAATTGCTAGCAAAGGACTTGCACTGTATCGTCTCAGAGGAGACTGGAGCCCGTACCCTCCGCGCTACAAGGCCAGCGCTATAACCAGTAGGGTACCGTGTTTCACCAATGGCAACGCTGTAACAGCCAGTGTAAAATTGTCAGCTACACCAGTTCTCCATTAGAAAATGCCTTAAGACCTATAATTAATGATTGTCTTATTGGCCTAAATGTGGACTAAATAATTGCCAAAGAATAACTCATTACAATTTTTTATTATTATAATCGGAATAATACCGTGTACCAAGGGCGCTTTTTCAAGGAACCTTGTAGCTTCCGGAGATCGTGCGTCTCTGTCTTTATCTGCCTCTGTCTGTCTCTGTCTGTCGCTCTGTCTATCTCTGTTTCCCTCTCTCTCTATCTATGTCTCTGTCTGTTTGTCTGTTTGTCTGTATATCTATCTCTTTCGTGTATGGACCACCATGGACAATGAATGGATGGTGAACAATCGTTCCTCTGACAGCGCAACAAATTCTGGCGCTAAAGAAATCATTGCATGTCTTGTAAGCGTTAGTGATGTCTTCTGTAGGCTGTATGCCGGAATCGATGGCACACGGCAAAACTACACGTCATACGAGACAATTCACAAACGAAAGCATTGTAGTCGACGGTATTTCATGCGATTGAATGGAAACGTTCTCTTTATGACAAAATATGCAATTTATATCTAAATATCGTTGACAACGCATTATAGGCTATGCAACGTCACCATCCATAGGCCTATATACATACATACATACATACATACATACATACATACATACATACATACATACATACATACATACATACATACATACATAAATACATACATACATACATACATACATACATACATACATACATACATACATACATACATACATACATTATGTATATATCATCATCATAAGTGCCTGACGCCAGTCATTTGACGGCGATGGATACGAATAAATGATCTCCATTGTCCTTGGTTATAATTTTATGTCATGTCCATTGCCCCCTTAGTGTTGTCCAAGTGATGTTAAGTCCTCATTTTATATTGCCTATCCAGCATAGTCTTTGTCTGCCTTTGTCTCTTTTTACTTCGAATCTTGCAAGTGGTGCATTGTGTGGGATTCGGTCAGCTGGCATTCTCTCTACACATGTCCAAACCATTGAACGAATTTGTCAATAGCAGAGTTGTTTGGATACCTAATGATTCTTTAACGTCATCGTTTCTTATTTTCCATAGTCTTGAAATCCCTGCGATCTTCCGTAGCCAACTAATTTCTGCTGTAAGAATTCTTGTCTCATCTTGCTTTCTCATTGTCCAACATTCAAACACGTATACAAAAATCGGTTGTTCATCGACTCGTATAGTTTTGTTTTTCTTTGTCAGTTCTCTGCTTCTCCATATCCTGTTCATTATTCTAAATGTTTGTGAAGTACGTCAAATTCTCCTTTGTATATATTTTGCGTTGCTGCCATCTGCGTTTATTAGCCCTCCTAGATAGACGAACTGTTCTCACTTGCTCAATAGTTTCTCCTTGGATGTTGATAGTTATTGGCGTTTCTTTGGTCTTTTCAGTAACCATTTTTTTTGTTTCTCTGCGTTGATAATTAGGCCGAATCTCCTACTCATCAACTGATTTCGTCAAACTGCGGCATGGTGGCATGGTGACCGACTGGTTAGAGCGATTGACCTGTAACGCGGAGAGTACAGTTTCGATCCTCGTCCGAGGTAGTTACTGTTCAGGGACCGTGAGCAAGTCCTTCGCGCACAGTTGCTCTGCAATAGAATTGCATCTGCGCCGCCGAGGCGTGTGCACTTCTGAGCTTTGGGCCACCTTTGGAAGAAGGGCGATATCAAATGCAGTTGTATTGCATATTGTATAATATCCTGTAGCTCTGATGCTCTTCTAGTAAAGTGGCCAATGTCGTCAGCAAATAGGAGATTATTCACCAGCTTTCCATTTAATTCGATACCTGTCTCGGTGTTGTTAAGGCTGAGTGTCATTACTGCTTCTAATACTAGGTTTAGAATATAATATAATAAAAATATATGCAGCATATTGAAATGTAATTGTTCGACATATAATTCATGAAGAGACAAAGAAGGGATTTAGTTTTGGTCAGACTATATCTGTAAGACTAAAAGCTGTAGATGGTTAAATGTCGTTGGCCTAAATGCGCTTCCCAGCTGACAGTTTTTGTTTTCATGGCATCATATACGGTCTCTGTTATCTTCATTTGCGCCATTAGGATCATCCCAAGGCACACCTGATCACACTTAAAGCCCAAGGTTTTAGGTTTGGCGGTTTCCCTCGTAGAATGAAGTGACCAACGACTGTAGGCGGTTCAAGTAAGCATCTGTCGGCCAATGGGCGTTGATTTCATTTTGGTTGACACGTCTTACAAGCATAGGCTGCTGAATTTAATTGTATGCATAGCCTAGGCAACATCGTCCGCTTTGTGGAATGGAGACGAGGCGCAGGGACGGTCGGTCGATCGGTGGTAGCCCCCACCCTAGGCCCTTCACCCTCCCTCTGGCCCTCTAGCGGTCGGACGGATGGATGGAGATGCATCGCTAGGGCAGACTAGACCCGACAGGGCATACCCCGTACAGGCCCTACCTCGATCAATTGACCACTTGTATATATATAACCGAGCTGTGGGTCGAATAATTTGTGTATACGAAAGCCAGCTAAGCTGGCTAGAGGTCATACCTGTACTTCTAGAATGTATACAAGTTGTTCCAATTATCCAAATTTACCCCCCATCCACTCATATTACTATGGAGTTCATTGCTATGAAGATACTTACAGGGTTGAGAAACAAGTCTGTAGTTTCTATATGCGATTAGATTGCCATGAACAAATACGAACTTACTATTGTGGTAGATGGCGATCAAGAGGAAGCCATACGGGCATTTTTTGCTCACAACAACTGGAATTTTGAAAAAATTGGTAATTATGAAGACGATGCGTATATATATATATATATATATATATATATACTGAAATTGTATAAATTGTTTTGTGTGGTGAACCCTATACAAGTAGGCCCTATTGTTCTTCAGGTAACGCTATACGTGCGCAAATAAGATTGAAATAAGATTTATAAATATTAAATTAATATGAGTGGATGGGGGGTAAATTTGGATAATTGGAACAACTTGTATACATTCTAGAAGTACAGGTATGACCTCTAGCCAGCTTAGCTGGCTTTCGTATACACAAATTATTCGACCCACAGCTCGGTTATATATATACAAGTGGTCAATTGATCGAGGTAGGGCCTGTACGGGGTATGCCCTGTCGGGTCTAGTCTGCCCTAGCGATGCATCTCCATCCATCCGTCCGACCGCTAGAGGGCCAGAGGGAGGGTGAAGGGCCTAGGGTGGGGGCTACCACCGATCGACCGACCGTCCCTGCGCCTCGTCTCCATTCCACAAAGCGGACGATGTTGCCTAGGCTATGCATACAATTAAATTCAGCAGCCTATGCTTGTAAGACGTGTCAACCAAAATGAAATCAACGCCCATTGGCCGACAGATGCTTACTTGAACCGCCTACAGTCGTTGGTCACTTCATTCTGCGAGGGAAACCGCCAAACCTAAAACCTTGGGCTTTAAGCCCCCAGCAATAAGTCTTCTACATTTTATACTGTACGATACGACCATTAATGCCATGAAAGAGCTGGGGTCTAGACATGAACCCCCAACAGCTTTTCAGTTACTTAACTAATCGGTTAGAAGAAGCGCTAGGGGTTGAACCCCCAACCAGTGTTATTTTAGTTCCAGCATTAATTTCTATTCCTGTTCTTATTCTATTCCACTGTCGTCATTTTTGTTCTAGTTTTAGTTCCTCTTTATACATAAATTTTGTTCTAGTTCTAGTTCCACTTCCTATTTAGAAATAATTTTAGTTCCAGTTCCAGTTCCAGTACCAGAAAATTTATATCTTTAGTTGCATTTCCACTTACAGTTCTCACAGAAATGTCAACATGAACGATTAATGTCTATCAGACTGTCACACAAAACAGTGTCTTGACGTATTTATGAGATTAGTATATTACGGACAATGAGAATGCGACTCTTACTGTCACTTCAATCAGGAGCTGCCGTCAGTCCTCATAGCTATTAAAAATAAAAAAAATAATTTTTGTTCTATTCCGTTCCCGTCGAAGAAAAATATTGAAATTTTTATTCCTATTCTATTCTCGTTCCAGACTTATTTTTTTATTCCAGTTTTCGTTCCGTGGAACTAATTTAAAATAATTATTATTCCTATTCTATTCTCAGGAACTAAAATAACACTGCCCCCAACAACTAAAATGCTGCATGCACATATTTTTATAAGCGCAAAATATAAGCCTGCGCCTACTCGTCTACCTTGTGTGTCTATTAAAACACGGAAGGCAACAGCGAAGAAGCCATCCAAAGGACAATTTAACAAACATCACAAGCATTTTGAAATACGAACAGGATACCGAGAAGCTAGAATATAACGAAGAAAACAAACGATGATGCAACAAATTCTCATATAGGCTATACAGGCCAGAATGCTGAACAATGCGAAAGCAAGACGAAGAAAGAATCTTCACAGCAGAAATGAGTCGGCTGCGGAAAATTTCAGGGATATCAAGACTGCAGCAAATCAGAAATTATGATGCAACAAATTTCCTATGCAAACAGCTCTGCTGGACAAAGTCTGAGCGACTTTTAAGACTCTGATGGCTTTGCCATGTGGAACGGATACACCAATTGATCGAGTCTCAAGCAATGCACTGCTTTTACGATTCGAAAGAAAGAGAAACAAAGACTTACCAAGACTGAGCTGGATAGACTCCATAAACGACGCAATGAATTATAGACGAAACACATAGACGACATAATAACATTTGGGTTATAATACATGAGAGAAGTAATTAGGCCTATCTTAACAAATGACCTAAAAAGTGGAGATCAGCTCCTCGCATCCATTTCCAACAGATGAATGACGTCAGAAACTGCTGTTGCTTATGACGACGGATGATGACTGATGATGATTATGGAATCATATTGCATATTGATGACGTCATAGGATAACCATTATGTTGTGTATATAATATATATCAACATATTGTTACCATTTGACGTCATCAATATGGAAATATATATATATATATTAACACTGTTTATTACGTAGATATTATATATTTATATTTATATGTGGGTTGATATTATATCGTTTCGCATGCATGTATCGAATAGATGGTGTAATCATGGCTACAATGTTACCAAGCAACTCGTGTACGGTGTTATTAGTGTATTATGTTTTCAAGATAGAAATGTTGCGACTGCGCAGGATAAACACATAGGCAGTTCGAAATATTACAAGGCATATTATCCTATTTACGTGTATAAAAGAAAGGCGAAAGGGTAAATGGAATTGAAGAAAACGAGATGATAGGCTATGTTCCAATGACACAATGACGACGACGACGACGACGATGATGGTGATGATGATGGTGAAGAAAAAAGAAGAAGAAGAAGATGATGATGATGATGATGACGATGATGATGATGATGATGATGATGATGATGATGATGATGATGATGATGATGATGATGATGATGACGATGATGACGACGACGATGATGATGATGATGATGACACATATTTGACGATAACGATGATGTTCAAGTTGGGAAAAGATTTTTAAAAACGGAGGAAATGGAAAAAGGAAAGCTCGACTGCAAAACATGCATATTGTAGAAACAAAACTGACCCGAGATAGAAGGCAAGAACGCCAGGAGAGAAACGAAACGACGGCAAAGTTTCAAGGGCGGTATAGGCCTACTGTGTTGAAAAGTTAATACAAAATTTCACTCGAGCAAAGTAACGAACTTCCTGGTTTCGAGACAGTTTGCCGAGAAAAAGGCTTATGACGAGAAGAAAGAAAAAACAGCGAATGAGTAACTGGATTTTATACGAAAGAAAGGAACTAGATCAATTTGATTTACGGATACAAATCAAATTAACGGCTGACCTATAGACTATAAGTAGATTAGGAGGAAATTCTGCTCATATATTAATCATATTAGACCCACACTCTCTTATTATAAGAACTTAGGGTGTGCGATAGTTTAGCGTCTGCGTGCTGGACTATCAATCCAGAGAAAACTGATAGACTTCAAATCCCTGCCATGGCAGAAATTTTTGTACAGGTTTCAGCTACATCTGTGTTCCCTGGCCTAGGCTACTAAGTTATAATGAGTACACTGACTGTACACTGTCGGTGTAAAGATCAGACTATGAAAAATGAAACCGCTAAGACTTCATAACCATGGCTGCCTCTTGAGTTTAGCTGAAGGGACGGCTTTTCTTCTTCCGTTGTTAAAACGAAGGCTTCGCTGTTGTGATGATAAACCACTGTCATCATCTGCTGTTCATTAGTTTAGAGTATAATATTTACGGATGAAAGGCGTTCAGAAAATCAGTGCTGTCCTGAGTAGTGTTGCCAGATGCATGGATAGCCTAAGGAGGACACAAAAAGCCGGAAAGGAGGACAAAGGAGTACGTACGCATTGAATGCTTCATTCCGGACCTAGGAGTCAGAGGGTCTCCTAAGTAACCAAAAATTCCCACCATAGACCATAGAGTCTCATAGACAGTCCATAGATACATTGTTTGTAATATTACGGTACTTAGATCATGGACTAGAAACGTCTGGAAGAAACAAAGCTGAAATAAAAATACATAAGTAAGTAGATTGGACTGTTAGCCTGATAGGACCCGATGGGCACTTAGGGACAACATGCAACTGTAAAGTCGTTAAAACTGAAATAATAGCCAATAGCCAAATACAGCAAATATACAAAAGACCGGACATTTTCAGGTTTTTAGCTGCGCGTGCCGAACAAAGGACATGAGGCCGAAAAGGAGGACAAATAATGAGCATTGGTCGAAGGACATTTCGTCCGTGTCTTTGTCATCGTATACAGCGCTGATTCTTTTATTTCACCGAGACCTTGAATGTCGTCGAAGGTCGTCGGATTTCGATGCTTCGTCTAATCCAGATCCTGTCCATTACGTTCAGGGAAACCATCTGCCACTGTATCTTTAGTTTCTCGTTACTGTCAGACTCTGCTTTTCTTTCCTCTCATCGGTCTTACGTTTTTTGTCCACATAGAGATGAGCGCGTCTCTCTATCTATCTATCTATCTATCTATCTATCTATCTATCTATCTATCTATCTATCTATCTATCTATCTATCTATCTATCTATCTATCTATCTATCTATCTATCTATCTATCTATCTATCTATCTATCTATCTATCTATCTATCTATCTATCTATCTATCTATCTATCTATCTATCTATCTATCTATCTATCTATCTATCTATCTATCTATCTATCTATCTATCTATCTATCTATCTATCTATCTATCTATCTATCTATCTATCTATCTATCTATCTATCTATCTATACATAGGTGTGTATGTATGTATGTATGTGTGCATAATTGCATATATTTGTATAATTATGTATAAGTATATGCGTTTAATGATTCTTGCGTATGCGACTATGCGTGCATACTGTATACTAGTGTATAGCCTACTTATATTTATACACGCGTAAGCATGCGCGTGTTTGTTTGTGCATATATCTACATGTGCATTAGTAGGCCTATAAGATAAAAATATATGTACAATTTTGTATTTGTGTCGCTATGCGTGTGTATATGTGTATCTGTGTGCATGTATATGTGCCTGATGTGTGCAAGCGTGTGTGGAGTAATAGCTGTGGTACTGGTAAGAATAGTGGTGGTTGTGACAGGGAAGGCGGTGACGGTAATAATGCGGTGACGGTAATAATGACAGGGAAGGCGGTGACGGTAATAATGACAGGGAAGGCGGTGACGGTAATAATGACAGGGCAGGCGGGGACGGTAATAATGACAGGGAAGGCGGTGACGGTAAAAATGACAGGGAAGGCGGGGACGGTAATAATGACAGGGAAGGCGGTGACGGTAATAATGACAGGGAAGGCGGTGACGGTAATAATGACAGGGAAGGCGGTGACGGTAATAATGACAGGGAAGGCGGTGACGGTAATAATGACAGGGAAGGCGGTGACGGTAATAATGACAGGGAAGGCGGTGACTAATAATGACAGGGAAGGCGGTGACGGTAATAATGACAGGGAAGGCGGTGACGGTAATAATGACAGGGAAGGCGGTGACGGTAATAATGACAGGGAAGGCGGTGACGGTAATAATGACAGGGAAGGCGGTGACGGTAATAATGGTAGTAGAGGTAGTAGCGATGGTATAGTTGTTGTTTTACTACTAGTAGCAGCCGCAGCAGCCGCAGCAGCAGCACCAGCAGCACCAGCAGCAGCACCAGCAGGAGGAGGAGCAGCAGCAGAGGGCTTAATATGAGTTCATGCCTGAGGTCGATCTATTGAACTTTTTTCGCGTCGTCTGCTTTTTGTCTGTGGATTTCTGTATTCAGTGTGATGATGACGTTGTTGTCTGGAGGAGAGATCTAAACGTCATTATTTGCTGTTCGCTGAGTAATTGAATCTATCTACGTGTATGGCTTAGGCTACTGCGTTCAGTTCAGTCTTCTCTTGCTCTAACTATCTATTTGTCTGTCTGTCTGTCTGTCTATCTGCCTGTCTGTGTGTCTGTCTGTCTGTCTGTCAATCTGCCTGTCTGTGTGTCTGTGTGTCTGTCTGTGTGTCTGTCTGTCTGTGTGTCTGTCTGTCTGTCTGTCTGTCTGTCTGTCTGTCTGTCTGTCTGTCTGTCTGTCTGTCTGTCTATCTATCTATCTATCTATCTATCTATCTATCTATCTGTCTATCTATCTATCTATCTATCTATCTATCTATCTATCTATCTATCATCTGTCTATCTGTCTGTCTATCTATGTCTGTCTGTCTGTCTGTCTGTCTGTCTGTAAGTCTGCCTCGATCACACCTTAACTCACTCTTTACGTTTCTTCTCTCTATGATAATCCGTCTTCGTGTTTGCCTACCTGTAATTGTAATTACTAATGCACACATCGCCAACCGATGGCGCATAAAAACCAAGCCGTTGACCTGTCTGCAAGTCTGATATTTTCCCAGTGTATACCTGGCCTCGCCAACTGTCTATCTCTCCTGTCTTATTTAATTAAAAGTCGCAAAAATTCCAGGAAAAGAGAGAAAAATGTTCTGGCATAACTATCCAATCATTCGAATGATCAACGAAATGTCATCGTTTCCACCTCCTTCTCCTGTGCGTCCTCGCCTGCCAAAATCAATCACATCACGGAAGAGGAGAGACCGAATCCCTGGCGCATGCCGGAAATCCGAGAGCGTAGTAAACCAAAATCCAACAGCTGCAATCAGTATCTTATTGCACACGGATTCAGTAAATAGGCGTGTAATTACGCGTCGAAACGCAGGTGTTTCCAAAATTACGACTGGCTTATTTTCTTATCACAGAGCATAGCACAGGTCTTGATTAATATTGCAATTGCGTGGAATAAAATATTGGGTATTGTCGCCTGTTATTATTAATATTAATTTATACAAAGCATATTATTATGACGAGATTTTTAACGCCCACTAGAACACAGAGAAAATTTTAATGCGAATTCGAGGCGTGTTGACAGCTGTTGACGATATCACGTAGGGAATGCAAACCGAGGCCCTTTTCGAAACCCGTGGAAACAAATATTGGGTATTATCGCCTGTTATTATTAAGACTTAATTTTAGATGACTATTAATAGTAGGCCTATTATTATAACGAAATTTGTAACGCCCACATTCCAAAAGAACACAGAAAATATTAATGCGAATTCGAGACGCGTTGACAGCTGCTGTTGACGATATTACGACTCTTATTTAGTAGTAGGACTTCATTTTGACTAACTAATGTGCAGCACTGTTTCCGAGTGGATTTAAACCTCGGTAACGCCTGTAACGCGGAGAATAGTCCTTTACGCACAGTTAGTTGCTCAGCGCCATCGACGTTGTGTCGCATGTTCGTGTGGGTACCTAAAAACTAAGGAGGGCAATATCAATTACAGTTGTATTGTGTTTTGTATTGTGTTGAAAAGAAGAGAAGAAGAGTAGTCCCTGAGGTGAACCCCACGAGGCAGTTATGCATGAACTGCAGTCTTACCGACTTCATTTTGTCGTAGCATCAGTACACGAGAACGCATAGACAGTTCTCTATTACTCCCGTCCGATTGTCACATCGGAATGCGATATGCGTAGAAGCGATCAATGACTGATGTTTCGTCCAGTATGATAGCGGCGCTAAATCAATAGATTAAGTTATATTAGATGTGGGTCACGGTAACCGATCTGTTAGAGCGTTCTTCTTGCAATCTGAGAGATTGTTTTTTCTCCATATAGACTATAAAGTCTACTACTTTTCACATGTCCCTGACCTAATGGTACTCGCAATATTGGTATAGGAATCTGCAGCTGATCCACTTTCTATGTTGCTTTAAGTTGATAAGCTGTACAGCGCGCAGATATAGTGAAGCGTGACGCTCCATTGATTTGGTGCATTCGCACACAAGGGCATTAAAGAGCATTTTCTTCGTAAGTCGCCTAGGCCCTTCTGATGTGCACGGTCGAGTCTGAGCCATACTTAGGCTACCGTTTGCGCCGAATGTAGCAGGTTTTTTCGTCTCGGCGGAGGGCGACCGACGGGGGCTGTTGGAATGTCCTCGATCGTTAGTCACCGGTGGCTCTTCAATCTACAGACCGACACGCGACAAGTGCCTTTTCTGCGTACTCTTTTGATGTCTCGGTCTCGGTGGCCATTGCAATGACCTCGACCGTTAGTCACCGGTGGCTCTTCAATCTATCCTATCGACGCAACTTGACTCTGAACATCTATGCCATCTTGGTTGGTTCCTCGTGTGTCCGTGGGCCCTCCACTGGTGACTCTTTCAGCCTACTGTGCATTGTTTTGCTAACTGATGTAATATGTTCGTAATGACGTTTAGCATCTTATAGGCTAGAATAGCGCAGTCAGCACCTCTAAGTAGATATCTTGAAGGGGCGCTATATAAATGTTCAATTACACACATACATACAATGTATGTAAATTAGTTTGGCTACTAACTAAGCTAGCCATTTTGTGTCTGAACAGCGAAATAGTAAGACAGTAAGTGTCTGTTGTGCATGTAAGATATTTCTACGTACAATTTGGGTTGATTTCCTACAACATAACTGCTGGCTGCTGGTTTCTCTCATCTCATCTGCTGTATTCCTACCTGGCTTTTCCAATAGAAGAGTTTTGATTGCGATTTTACGCCAAGTGAAAATCGTCTGATGTCTTGGACATTATGGTAAAGGCGCTATAGAACTCATTAGATCGGATTAGATTCGAGATTAGACTATATTAATTTAGACAAATGTTTCCGCCTGTGAACAGAAGTGAAACTACAAAAAAGTACGGCTAAGATACTCAGACTAAGCTCAAGCGGCGACTCGGGTTCCTTTCGGCTATACGTACAAAATGACAACCACATCCTGAGGAGCTTTTCCCACCTCTCTCCAAAACCGGCTACAACCTACGTCCTATAGGGCCTACAGCATCCATTCGTGTTATCAGTAAAGCAGAGGTGGACAACATATGGCCCGCGGGTCGGGCCCAGCCCCTGGGGACCACTGAACCGGCCCTTTTATATTAGCATTGTAGGCCCTACCTGGCACTTGGGAACGTTTTATCCGTTTTATGTATTTTTTCATACTACAATAATTATTAATAAGAAGTCCAGGCAACAAAGCTACATGTATAATCAGAGCAGCAACATATTCCACAAAGTTAATGACGTAACAATATTGTTTGTAGAACAAAGATATTATGTCGTCACAATACGGAATGACCATTATCTTAACAACAGCGCGTCCATAACATAGCTAAATGCCGGTAAAATAGTGTAGTAGACCAAAGAGATGACGTCATAATAGGACGTCAATAGTACAAAGCTATTACTATCGTTGCAGCAACTTTTGTCCATAAACCAAGTTAGTGACGCAACAAAATTGCATAACAACGAGACGTCGTCACTCGTCACTATGCTATTATATATATATATATACAATATACTATAGTATTATATATACTATAATTATTATATACACACTCTATATATATGTATATATAATATATATATAATATATATAGTATACCTATATAGAGTGTGCATATATATATATACATAGTATATGATATATACTATAGTATAAAATATAACCTAGCATTATCTTGTCCAAGTTGTCCATAGACAAAATTTGTGACGTAATTATAGTCTTTGTAAAACAAAGAAATGTCGTCACAATTAAAAGTCCATTGCGCAGAGCTAATATCCTAATAGCTCCATAGCCTATATTTCACATGTATATATGTAAGTAAGTAAGTAAGTAAGTAAGCAAGTAAGTAAGTATGTATGTATGTATGTATGTATGCAAGTATGTACGTAGGTATTTATGTCAATTTATTCAGTTACCAAACTGCAAAGAAGTAATCCTAATAGAGACAAGTTTACAAGAGATTAGACAATCTGGTTACACAATGGAAACTAATGGGGTCATGAACCCCGCTTTCCATGGCCCCCTACGTACTATGAAGCAAGGGACGGCCTAACGATATTAATAGTAGTCAAAAAACAAGTAGATCCAAATAGAACTAGACAAAAAAACTCCTAACTAACGTCTTAACTAAGGGCTAAGTACCACAACTAATCATTCAAACTCAGGAAGTGTTTTCAAGTAAATAAAGGCAGAGCTTATGTTTGAATAACCTAGCGTTTGGTTGACGTTGAATATAACTTATGTGTAGGAAGAGCGTTCCAAAATGGGATCCAGTATATTGAATAGAGAATAATAGAGTATTGGTACGGTCATAAAGAGGGTCTAACAATTTAGTTTTCTTGTTTGTTGGAGTGGCCATCAGAATAAACTGAATAAACTTAAAACATATTTTTTTATTGTGTTAGGATAATTAGGTTTTCATCATAAAAATTATCTTCATTTACTTTAACGGTTATTCTGCAACATATAGTTTGAATAAAATTAATATTGTCTCATTTTCTGGGGTAAACGAAGCTGCAAAAATTAGCCCGCGATTTTCATACGGCTCCTGAGCTGCCCTAGTATCTTAGGGCGGCCTTCTGTTAAAAGAAGTTGCCCATGCCTGCCTGAGTAAAGGATGTTAAAAACTTTATCTCGAAGATGCTCTTTCCTGTCGATCACTGACAGATTTCTGTTACATCTTTTTATTTGTTTCTCTTGATTGTGCTTCGACATGTAACTGGGCGCGGTTTGCCACACAGATTTGTCTCTTTTTCAAATAAACGAAAAATATTATATCAGCACAGTAGCAGGGTTAACATTGAACAGAATGAGGCTCACAGCACCGTTGGTGGCCAAAGTGCCGAGTGTCTGCTACTAGACCATGTGCGTCATCAGGCATTTTAGTCACACAAGTAGACTGGCAGACACTGCTTCCCACAGAGCTCACAAGGAGAAATCTTCTATCGGGCAACTGATCCAAATTGCATGCTAACCGACCATAGACCGTTTATTAGCAACTGGAACTCGAGCTGGGAACTTAGCCACCCAACGACGAATGACGTAATAAGCCACGTGACGACATAATACCAATGATTGGTGATGGTATCAGCGTCTCTTAACGCCATGGATGGCTTCAACGGCAGCCATTTCCCAGAAACTGAAATCTGGTCTCGTCTGTATACATGCAACCGTTAAGTACTAATGCCAGCTCCTTTCTGCCTCTGCCATGGCCAACACTAACTTCGACCGTCCCACGTCTTCTTCTTGTGGTTCTCTGCCTCTTATAAGGCAGGTTCAAATATCCGACGTCGCCACTTCTCTCGTTGTTGGGCCTCTTCTTTCAGTTTCCTGTAGCCGTTTGTCATCATCCAATCCAGCATCATCTGTCTTGGTCTTCCTCTTGTCTTCCTCCCCTTCAGTTTTCCTTCGATGACCGTTCTTAGTAGTGAGTCTCCTCTCAGCGGATGCCCGATCCATTTCCTTTGCCTGTCTCTTATTGTGCGTATAAGGACTCTTTCTTCTCAATTATTCCCAACACTTCTTCATTTGTTATATGTTCTGTCCAGCTGATTTTTTCCATTCTTCTCCATGTCCACATTTCAACCAAGCTTCCAGTCTTCTTATATCCGCTTTTCTCATTGTCCATGTCTCCGATCCATACAGCACCACGCTCCATACTAATGTCTTTATCATTCTTATCTTTAGACCTGTTTAGTTTTCCTCTCAGTAATTCTCTTCTGTTTGAGAATGCCTCCTTTCCTATTGCTATCCTTCTTTTAATTTCTCTGTGGCATTTGGCATCTGTCATGGCATACTCCCTAGGTAGCAGAATTCTTTGACTTGCTCTATCTGTTTTCCTCCAATGTGTATTCTGACTACAGTTTCCCATAAGCTCCTTTGGTTATCTTCAGTACCTTTGTCTTTCTGATGTTAATCTTCATCCCGTATTCGGTTGATGTTGTGTTTAGCCTATCCATCATTGCTTGCAGTCCTTTCTGGTTTCTCGCCACGATCACGTAAAGACCTCTAACCTGAAGAGCACTATTACATGTAGAGATGATTGTCTATGATCAAAGATATATGGCGTCATCTTAACGCGTGGTTAATGTTATGAAAATTCTCGTAATTACATTTATAGAAATATCCTCGTACTTCCTCATCCAGCTTCCTTTCATCCTCTTCAACTTTTCTTCATCTGTCTTCATAGGACCGTAGTGGAGGGAGAATATTGGCTCTGTCTTTATCGGATGGTGGGTGGAGTAGGCGTAATTTACATTGATTTTTGGTTGGTGCATTTGTTGATGTTCAAGCTTTCATTTATTCGCTTTAATTCATCTGCTACTGGAGGTCTATCTGGTTTATTACATTTGTGGAGTGCTTGATAGTATAGTGGTTAGCGTGGTGGTCTGTCAACCAAGAAGTCGTGAGTTCAAATCCCCGCCAGGGCAGAAGTCTGTGTCGAGATTTCTGCCTCACTCCGCCCCTAGCCAACTCAGCTATCATGAGTACACTGACCGTACACGGTCGGTGGGAAGATGAGACGGAGAGCATTATAAAGGAGTCTCATACACACTGGTTATCGTACTACAAAGACACTCGCCCTCATACGCCGAGGCTAAGAATATTAAGTCGCTACCACTTCATACCCAGGGATTGCACAATGATTTTATTATTATTATTAAATTTCTTTTAATTTTTAACGATTAATTTGTTATTCTAAGAGCTTTCTCCCATAACCTATTTGGTCACGTAGTCTATAAGGCGAGTTTCTCTGTCTCGTATTATAATATATAATATATGTATATGTATATATATAATATATACCTGACCTGGATGTATTTGTATGCATGAGTATATGTACCGGTGTGCATATGTTTCCCCTCTTGTATTTGTACCCGCATTTGTTAAAGCCTGATGTGAATAACGTCAGCCTTCGTCTCGCTCAATGCGTCGTCCGTTTCTGCTGCTGTGACTAGATTCGCAGTTCCCATTAAAGCAGCAGCCACTGCCTATGCCATCCAATGCCACGTCCTCCTACTCCCAAGTCGCTCATCCATCCTCCGATCGATCGATCCATCCATCCATCCATCCATCCATCACATCCATCCATCCATCCATCCATCCATCCATCCATCCATCCATCCCACCCACCCACCCATCCATCCATCCATCCATCCATCCATCCACCCATCCATCCATCCATCCCCAAATCCAAACCCACCCATCCATCCCATCCCACCCACCCACCCATCCATCCCATCCATCCATCCATCCATCCATCCATCCATCCATCCATCCATCCATCCATCCATGCATGCATCCATCCATCCATCATCCATCCATCCATCCATCCATCCATCCATCCATCCATCCATCCATCCATCCATCCATCCATCCATCCATCCATCCATCCATCCATCCATCCATCCATCCATCCGTCCATCCATCCATCCGTCCGTTCGTCCGTTCGTCCGTACAACCACCTGCACGCACTCAGTCAAGCCTCTTCCTTCGATGTTTGTCTATACGACAAGTGCGTGCGTGTCTTGGCGGGAAGCATGTCGTCCTGCGCCTTATAGCCTGTCGTTGGCATTTCGCGGATGGTTTCTTATTCAGGAAATGCGAACACTGCGACATCTGGCTAATAAAAGAGCCTGCTGTTTGCTGAAGAGGCACTGTGCAGAAAGTCTTCGGTCGCGCCACAATTGAAGCGATCAACGACGTTATTCGTTTATTTCGCCGTTGTGCGTTGAAAGAATAAACTCATGAAAAGTGTACCTTTGTGGCCTCGTTCTGTAGCGTCACCGATTCTTACATTGCGAGGACGCACATTCGTTTAGCTATGCTCTTCAAATCCATCGATGCCTACATTGAGTGATTAAAATGTACTCGAAACAACTCCTCTGACATAGCGCAGCGCTCGTGAATAAGTCGGTGCCCTTCTCTTAGCTTTCGAATGCGTTTTAGAAATTTGGAGTTTACAATAACGATGTATCGTTGCAATAGAAGTTACTAATCCCGGACTCTGCGATGTTTGGTTCCGTTGCTGGCGACTCTGAGAATCTGACCCTAGGTGGCGCACGCCTCTACGATATCGATCTAACAACAACGCGAGACTTGTCCTGGAGAAACGTAACTTCCGGTTGGTCGGGGGATTCACCACCCAACAGAAACGTAAGCGGCACGAGACTGGACGCATCGATGTACCTCGGGACTCAGCTGATCAAGTACGTACTTCCGCTGATCATCCTGATCGGTACGGTCGGTAACATCCTGTCTTTGATCGTGCTTCAGAGGAAAGCGATGAGGACGAACTGTTCGTCCGTCTATCTGTCCGCTCTGGCCATCGCAGACCTCTCCGTTCTCTACCTGAGTGGATTTAAGACTTGGCTCCGGGTCGTCACCGGGTTCGAACTGCTGCACGTAGCCGACAGCGCCTGCAGGTTGATCAAGTACGCCTTCTATAGCTGCACCCACTTCTCCGCCTGGATCGTCGTCGTCGTCACCTTCGAAAGGTTGCTCGTCGTCTACACCCCGTTTCGAGCGTCGACCCTCTGGCTGGTTCGTCGGCCACACCTGACGACGCTCGTTTCCGGTCTGGTCGTCATGATGTTCAACGTCAACATCATCTGGACGTCGGAGCTCGTCTACGAACCGGAAGGAGGTCCTCCGACGTGCTCCACCTACAACTACGAGAACTTCATCTGCGATATCTTTCCGAAGATCAACCTGTTCGTCTACTCGGTCCTTCCGTCCATCCTCGTCTTCGCCTTCAACATCGTCATCATCGTCGTCATCCTTCGTAGCACCTCGCCCCCTGTCGGCACCGTCAGCCCTCACAACAACTTCCGGCGTCCCGGACACCAGCAGCGACTGACCATGACCCTGCTGACCCTGTCTACCCTCTGGCTCGTTCTCAGTCTACCCTATTCGATTATCGACAGCAACGTTACCATCTTACTCCGTGTCCGGGTTCCCGGGCTTGTGCGAGTCGTCTGCTTTATGTTGATGTACTTGAACCATTCCGTCAACTTCTACGTCTACTGCCTTCTCGGACAGAAGTTCAGAACGGAACTGAAACGAACATTCGGGTTCAAAACCTACAACAAATTCGCCCACAACGGACAGTCACAGAAGATCGTCATCCGAGCCAAGAAAGAGAAAGGCTCGCGTAACGCCCTTCCCATGTCGAAAATGTCCATCGATAATAATCTGTATAACTGAAATCACGCCCAAGAACAAAACTGTCTAACAGAGGCATAGGGATCTATTAATCAGGCTATCCGGTGCGAAATAGGTTACTGTAATTTCAGAAACCCATGGTAACATCTATTAAAACGTAAGAACAGAAGTTGTTACGACTCTAAGATATTGAATAATGTAATGTATATAATAGCCTATTCAATAAGCCACGTCCACAGATGAAGTCTAGCAATATGACGAGGTTACTAGCTTACAATAATTATTCTATTAATAAGTTTTAAATTTGTCCAGTAACAACGTTGAACAGGGACTGTTAAACTGGACGGAAAGACGCACAACGCGTCATAGATGTCTAAAGGAATGAAAAACAAGGAAATATCTAGCTTCGGAGTAAGAAAAATTCAAAACGGCAAAACAAAATATCGATTTTAATAATAATAAATATATATTAGGCCCCTACTTTGTTTATTACAATTCAAACTGACACATCGCAGTATGATTACAATTCAGAATATGAACGGATGATCACAAGATATTACAAGAGACGAATTTAACTATTTGGCAGCATGCAAGGCGCCGTCACATCCTACTGCTCATTTTACCAACGCCATCTGGTTAATAAGAGGTTGAGTGGACCTTTGGGAGGGTAGTGGGAAGCCATACCGCGTCCGTGCTGATCTTTTGCTCTTCGTGACAGAGTGTTACCATTATTCTAAACCCTCTCTCAATGTTAGAAAAATACTGGAGACGAGAAATTGTAAGTATTAATAAATGGACAATAAACAAACAGGAGTAAGTCCTACGAAAAAGCTTTAATCGAAAATGTTAACGGGAGAAAGTAGGCCATAAGATTGAACAATTTGTCAAAATCGTAAATTGATTTAATAACGGGTCCAAAAAAGTGAAAAGAATAATTTTGAAATAACTAAACGTTTAATTAATTTTGTCTAAGCTTAATTATTAGCTTTAAAGTACCCCCGTTGAAAATATCTAAGATAAATGTTTAAGCAGAGATGCCAAGTCCGATACAATTTAAGTAACTTAAAATCATAAGCATTAATAGGCTATATATATATATATATATATATATATAAATACGATAGCCTGCGTTTACATATATACATGATAGCCTTAGATAGCTATCGTTTATATTTATATATACGATAGCCTACGTTTATATATAGATATATTATATAAATTATATATATAAATAAATTATATAGACTATATATATATATAATATGACGACGCCCACAGAAAGGGATCAATCAAACTTACAGCGACAGTGCTAGGATCATATAACCTGTTCAATGAAAATGTGTGTCAACAATTTTATCGAGAAATTATGTTGTAAACTGGTTTTACTCCAGACACTGAACACCATTAAACTGCGAAGATAACCACGATGAGGAGACATTGCCTTCGAAAGGATTTCCTTAAATACGTTTAACCCAGGACGGACGGATATAGGCTATATATGGACTAATGGACGGATGGACGGACGGATTGAAGGACGGAAGTTCAGAATAGTTATGTAGAGCCTTTATTATTAGCTACTCAGTTAAATCTTCAGAAATGAAGAAGCTTCTGAAAACCTCTCTTTACCAGTGAAGAGACTGGCCCGGGTCGGGAGCGCCTCTGTTTTTAAGTGACGCTATATAAATGCCTGATTACGATTACGATTACGATTGTTGAAAGGAGACCGTGCATGGTCAAAGGAACTGAGAATAGACTCAGTTTGGGATTTTAATTCAACTCTGTTTTATTACGATAAATTTAATAATGACGGAAGATTCGTCTATCTATAATAGGCCCTAGCCTATGCCGCCAAAACACATGATATCTTTTCAAAATGTGAGAAATGCTTCATAATCTTTTATTGGTGTTTGTGTAGCGCCGTATCGGAACTAGGTAACGGCTGTGGAACACGCGGTGAAAGACGCTGATACGGCGTCGATACAGCGGCTCGGATAGAGCTTTGCGACGCCGTCAGACGTTAATCGCGGCGCCTATGTCTAAATTTTGTCGATGACGTAACATTGTTATTGTTATTTCGCCCCTTCGAAGATTTTTGCTTCTGCGAATGAGTTGAGCGAATTTTATAGAGTGATTTATCGAGATAAATACAGACAATATTTCGATATATATTTGAGAATTTTCTAGTAATATTAATTCGTTAGAAGTTCTCAAGTTGTAGATAGCAGTTTTAGTTGTAGTAGTTTAGTGTTTTAGAGACTCTGGCTTTGGATTTATCCTAGTCGACTGTTGTAAGTGGATTACCGACGTTAGTGCAGAAAAGACTGTCTCGGTAACCACTGTTTACTTACCTTTTCATTAGAACTGAGTTTTCCAATAAGTTTATTATGTGGAAAGTAATTCGACGAGCGCTACGGCGTACGTCGAAGCCTGTTGCTTTGAAAGAGGCAGAGACTCTGAAGCAAGAGCATAGTGTTAGGGATGGGCCCAGTCCCCTGAATGACGATGTAAAGAAAGGAGAGAGTGGTTGCTGCGGCTTCCGTTGGAGGCGATCTCGGAGAATCATCCACAGTCCCACAGCTGTGGATGATAGGAAGAGCTTAGGGTGCCGCCGAAAGAAGGAAGCAGGAAAAGGAGTCGTGAAGACTCAGAGAAACCCGGATCCGGATTCGGAAATTACCTCCGTCCTCAAGTATTCTCTGAAACGGTGTCCAGGGTCGACTGATTTGAGCCTTCTGTCCCGAGACACAACACCCATCTCTGTTTCAGATCCGGATCAGTTGACGTTAGGCGATGAGGAGTCCCTTCCATACGATGAGGAGGACGGTGGCGTCACTGCAGAAGGGCATCATTTAAGGCAGGCGACGGCCGTAATTCACCTGAATCCCTATGAAAAAAGACCGACAGAGACAGAGGAGGAGGAGGAAGAGGAGAAGGAAGAGGAGGATGAGGAAGATGCTCGTAACTACACCGCAGCATCCAACGTAGCGCAACCGTTGAAACGGTCTAAGGCTGCTATGGAGCTTCCTGTTGTGAAGAGGCGCACTGCATGGGCAGAGAACGAGAAGGAAGAGAAGGAAGAGAAGGAAGAGAAGGAAGAGGAGGATGACGACGACGAAACAATAAGAGAATCTGAAAGTAGCGAGCTAACGCTGTTCAGCATGTCCACCGTCGACGACGACAGTCTAGACAACACGTTTGCCGACCCAAAACCAGATGAGGATCCCATTCCAAGGAGTGGATCGAAGCTGTCTTGGAGCAAGAAGAAGGATTCCATTCGCTACATCGAAGCCCGCGAAAAGAAAGTCACCCAGGAAAAGGAGGAAAAGGAGGAAAAGGAGGAAAAGGAGGAAAAGGAGGAAAAGGAGGAAGAGCGACCGAAAAGACCAAAGAAGCCCGGCTTCCTGGATTTCTGCCTCTGCTGTTGTGTATTTCTCTTCTGCTAAAACTGAGGGTAAACAGTCACTCGAAAAGAGAGTCAAGGTCGTTGCCTACCTTTACCAGTCGGCATCGAAAAGAGAGTTAAGGTCGTTGCCTACCTTTACCAGTCGGCATCGAAAAGAGAGTTAAGGTCGTTGCCTACCTTTACCAGTCGGCATCGAAAAGAGAGTTAAGGTCGTTGCCTACCTTTACCAGTCGGCATCGAAAAGAGAGAGTTAAGGTCGTTGCCTACCTTTACCAGTCGGCATCGAAAAGAGAGTTAAGGTCGTTGCCTACCTTTACCAGTCGGCATCGAAAGGAGAGTTAAGGTCGTTGCCTACCTTTACCAGTCGGCATCGAAAGGAGAGTTAAGGTCGTTGCCTACCTTTACCAGTCGGCATCGAAAAGAGAGTTAAGGTCGTTGCCTACCTTTACCAGTCGGCATCGAAAAGAGAGTTAAGGTCGTTGCCTACCTTTACCAGTCGGCATCGAAAGGAGAGTTAAGGTCGTTGCCTACCTTTACCAGTCGGCATCGAAAGGAGAGTTAAGGTCGTTGCCTACCTTTACCAGTCGGCATCGAAAAGAGAGTTAAGGTCGTTGCCTACCTTTACCAGTCGGCATCGAAAAGAGAGTTAAGGTCGTTGCCTACCTTTACCAGTCGGCATCGAAAAGAGAGTTAAGGTCGTTGCCTACCTTTACCAGTCGGCATCGAAAAGAGAGTTAAGGTCGTTGCCTACCTTTACCAGTCGGCATCGAAAAGAGAGTTAAGGTCGTTGCCTACCTTTACCAGTCGGCATCGAAAAGAGAGTTAAGGTCGTTGCCTACCTTTACCAGTCGGCATCGAAAAGAGAGTTAAGGTCGTTGCCTACCTTTACCAGTCGGCATCGAAAAGAGAGTTAAGGTCGTTGCCTACCTTTACCAGTCGGCATCGAAAAGAGAGTCAAGGTCGTTGCCTACCTTTACCAGTCGGCATCGAAAAGAGAGTTAAGGTCGTTGCCTACCTTTACCAGTCGGCATCGAAAAGAGAGTTAAGGTCGTTGCCTACCTTTACCAGTCGGCATCGAAAAGAGAGTTAAGGTCGTTGCCTACCTTTACCAGTCGGCATCGAAAAGAGAGTTAAGGTCGTTGCCTACCTTTACCAGTCGGCATCGAAAAGAGAGTTAAGGTCGTTGCCTACCTTTACCAGTCGGCATCGAAAGGAGAGTTAAGGTCGTTGCCTACCTTTACCAGTCGGCATCGAAAGGAGAGTTAAGGTCGTTGCCCACCTTTACCAGTCGGCATCGAAAGGAGAGTTAAGGTCGTTGCCCACCTTTACCAGTCGGCATCGAAAAGAGAGTTAAGGTCGTTGCCTACCTTTACCAGTCGGCATCGAAAGGAGAGCCCAGGTCGTCGCCTACCTTCACCAGTCGGCATTGAAGAGCAGAGCCCAGGTCGTCGCCTACCTTCACCAGTCGGCATTGAAGAGCAGAGCCCAGGTCGTCGCCTACCTTCACCAGTCGGCATTGAAAGGAGAGCCCAGGTCGTCGCCTACCTTCACCAGTCGGCATTGAAAAGAGAGCCCAGGTCGTCGCCTACCTTCACCAGTCGGCATTGAAAAGAGAGCCCAGGTCGTCGCCTACCTTCACCAGTCGGCATTGAAAAGAGAGCCCAGGTCGTCGCCTACCTTCACCAGTCGGCATTGAAAGGAGAGCCCAGGTCGTCGCCTACCTTCACCAGTCGGCATTGAAAAGAGAGCCCAGATCGTCGCCTACTTTAACCAGTCGGCATTGAAAGGAGAGCCCAAATCGTCGCCTACTTTAACCAGTCGTCATTGAAAAGCAGAGCCCAGATCGTCGCCTACTTTAACCAGTCGGCATTGAAAGGAGAGCCCAGATCGTCGCCTACTTTAACCAGTCGGCATTGAAAAGCAGAGCCCAGATCGTCGCCTACTTTAACCAGTCGGCATTGAAAGGAGAGCCCAGATCGTCGCCTACTTTAACCAGTCGTCATTGAAAAGCAGAGCCCAGATCGTCGCCTACTTTAACCAGTCGGCATTGAAAGGAGAGCCCAGATCGTCGCCTACTTTAACCAGTCGGCATTGAAAAGCAGAGCCCAGATCGTCGCCTACTTTAACCAGTCGGCATTGAAAAGCAGAGCCCAGATCGTCGCCTACTTTAACCAGTCGGCATTGAAAGGAGAGCCCAGGTCGTCGCCTACTTTAACCAGTCGGCATTGAAAAGCAGAGCCCAGATCGTCGCCTACTTTAACCAGTCGGCATTGAAAGGAGAGCCCAGATCGTCGCCTACTTTAACCAGTCGGCATTGAAAGGAGAGCCCAGATCGTCGCCTACTTTAACCAGTCGGCATTGAAAGGAGAGCCCAGATCGTCGCCTACTTTAACCAGTCGGCATTGAAAGGAGAGCCCAGATCGTCGCCTACTTTAACCAGTCGGCATTGAAAGGAGAGCCCAGATCGTCGCCTACTTTAACCAGTCGGCATTGAAAAGCAGAGCCCAGATCGTCGCCTACTTTAACCAGTCGTCATTGAAAAGCAGAGCCCAGATCGTCGCCTACTTTAACCAGTCGGCATTGAAAGGAGAGCCCAGATCGTCGCCTACTTTAACCAGTCGGCATTGAAAGGAGAGCCCAGATCGTCGCCTACTTTAACCAGTCGGCATTGAAAAGCAGAGCCCAGATCGTCGCCTACTTTAACCAGTCGGCATTGAAAAGCAGAGCCCAGATCGTCGCCTACTTTAACCAGTCGGCATTGAAAGGAGAGCCCAGATCGTCGCCTACTTTAACCAGTCGGCATTGAAAGGAGAGCCCAGATCGTCGCCTACTTTAACCAGTCGGCATTGAAAGGAGAATTTATGTCTTTGCCTACCTCAAGCGCTCAAACAGTCGGTATTGAATCTACAGGCGGGATTTAAACCAGCCTCAAACAGTCGACGTTGAAAGTACAGTCACGCTATTACCTGCAGCTGGTTCTTCGTAAAGCACATGCTGGGATATTTGAGCTATTGGCCCATAAAGGTGAATATCTATGTATTACCTGATACCACAGTCGTCGGTTAACAGACAGACAGAAATATTACGTGATGCCACCTTCTTCAATAAACATGAACAATGTATCGTCGAAAAAAAGAAGTGTCACCGGCTCAAAGAAACTCTCGTTTGCATAAAGGAACAGTCTCTTGCTGGATCGGTGAGAGAGAAGAGGTAAGAAGGATTGATAGTATACTTGTCTTACCTTGCCACTTACCTTGCGATTCTTGGCCTAACCATAACTTAGTTTACATCGCCCTACCTTTTTTACTTTTGTCTACATTACATTACTTTGAATTGCCTCATTTAACCTTATCATACCTCAGCATATTTCGTGTTTACCGTGCGTGATTGTTCGCATCTGACCTTACCTCGCCTTTCGATCGTCCGCTTGATCTACGTAATTATAATTTATATAGCGCAGTCTAAGTATCTGTCCAATGGATGAATGGATGGATGGGTGGACGAACGGATATATGGGTTAATGGCTGTATGGATCAATGGGTGAATTGATGGCTGAATAGTTGGTTGGTTGGATGGATGAATAGATGGATGGATGAGTGGGTGGATGAACCGATGGATGATTTGATGGATGATTGCATGGATGAATGGATGGATGAGTGGTTGGACGGATGGATGGATGAACCTATGGATGGTTTCTATCGATTCGGGTTCAATAAATAAGTGTTGCTTTTGGTGGCGAAGGTGTAACAGAAAATAAGAAAAGCAGTTTCGAAACCTGTTCAATCAAAACGAGATATTCAGAGTTAAAAGTAACATTGCCAAAGTCACAGTTTAGGTTTCTATTTTCTAAAGTTTCCTGGTATTACGCTGCTGTGGTACTGTAACAGTTTCCCAGATTTGTTCTGCGAGACGTAGCGATTACGGTGCTTCCTACCCTACTTCAGTTTTAGAGTGGTAAAGTCAAGTTTAGCAAGCTGTTTCCGATTGCCTAGCCAGATGAATTTGGTCTTAGACGGGTTCACGCGTAGTCGATTAGACGACATCCACGCTTCCGTAGCATCCATTGTCCCGCTCATGACCCGAACTGCTGTGATAGCGTTGGATGATAAGCACTGAGTGAGCGTCGTCAGCATATTGCTGACCTAAAACCGCATGCGTCTTCAGAAGTTGAGCAGCACCCGTGGTGTAGATGATATATAAGATGGCCCTTAGATGGGTCCAAGGACTGAGCCCTATATGCTAAATTAAATTACAATTCTGAATCTCAAGTACCTTGTGCTAATATACTAGCCCTCAAAAGTACTTGCATTAGTACATTTAACATGTTCATATAGTGAGAATGAAAGCTCTTTCTTAATAAGAAAACCTAATACGCCACCTCTATGTCCCTGCCCTCTCGGTAGGTGCACAAATTAATACCTAGGTATAATTAACGAGGTATTCTCAACTTTTATCAATCCAGGTTTCAATGAGCGCCTACCAGGTGGCTGTCTCATAAGTAACTGGACAGTGTGAATGTCCGATGCGCACGCCTTTACATGGCGAAGGAGCTTCAGCCGACTCTGCCTTCTTGCCTGCTGGAGGCGATGTTCGGTGACCAAGTGCGCAAGGGCGAAACGAGGCGGACGGAAGTCGAACTCTGAAGAGGAGCTAGCCAACCGTTCGCCAAAAGAAAACTACATCGAGAACAACGACAGTGAGTTAGAGAAAAAATTTAGAAAAAAAATAAAATAAAAAACAAAATAAACAGCGCAGCCCGACACGCCGCGATCAATGAAACAATTTGGAGAGCCCCCCCCGGCGAAAGCGGACATACCGAGCTCAAGGGAACCACCTGGATTGATCCGCACTGATGGCAAGAGACCAGATGGCGCCACATTGGTTCCATGGAAGCCAGGTAGATACATCGAATGGGACGCAACAGCCATCCACAAATGCGCATCATCATAATTATATTCACCTGACGGCATCAACCACTGGACGAGCAGCGAGACAAGCCGCAGAACGCAAGCGCGCCAAATACTCAACCCTGCCTGCCACACATGAATTCGTCCCAGTTGCCATCGAATCATTGGGTCCCATAAACCGCACCGGACTAGAATTCTTACAGGAGTTGGGCCGCCGTATGACTGAGGCAACGAAAGACCCCCGCGAGACAAAGCCACCTTTTCAGCGCCCGTCCGTTTGCGCACAGCGCTTTAATGCAGTGGCATTCAGAGACACTTTTGCTCAGCACGATGGGGACGAGAACATTTAACGCAGTTGTATAATTTCTTAGAGCCTGAGGGATCTTGGGCGGAAAAAAAATCACATTTAAAACTGTAAACGTCGTCTCTTACCAGAGAAACAGCAGGAAAGCCAGAAACATCAGAAAACACAGACATGTGAAGCGATCCAGAAGACATCGACAAAGAGAAGAAGCAGAGAAAAAAAAACAACCACTAGAATACGGCATATCACAAAGAACAGAAATAAAAAAAATCCGGAAAGACAATCAAGGCCATTGATGTCACGCAAACCGTCGTTAAACTACCATACACAGTGAGCGCAAGGATTGAAACGGGTAAGATGTCAAGCACTGATTTTATTCAACTTAATTAGTAGGCCCTAAACTACGGCAATTAATAAGGATAATCGATAAGGATGAAGGGAGCAATGTAAGTTTCGAGCCCAGAGTGTGAGGAGATATATAATTATATTTTATTGTCACCAACATAACTTTACGACGGAAAGTCGATGGCGCTCAGCGATTGTGAATGAAGGACTTGCTCACGGTCTTTACATAAACAGTCGTCGACTGCTATGTATTACCTTAGCAGAGCTCTGGTAAATAAGTATACGAGGTCAGTTGTGGTAGTGTGTCATGGCACATGAGCCTTCTGGTTTCAGCCCGTGTGACCATGTGGCAGAAAGGAATTTATTATACGTCAATACACAAATATTCCAAATGGCAAGGAGGCCCCAAAATCATCTGCTGCACAGTAACCGTCTAAGGAAGTCTGGATCGAATCCGTACTTTCCGCGTTTCAACCGGGCACACGAACCAATAGGCTACCGTAATTCCACATGTCTCATATCCCACTAAGATCTCCTTTTCCTGACTTCATTCTTCTAGAGTTCTTCTGATTCTGTGTGTGTTTCATAGGTCCAGCTGATACTCTGTCACGCCATGACCTGCGAGGAATAGATTTGGGAGGAGTTCCTAACCGTCGTTGCTTCCAATGCCTCGTCTTTTGACATCGCCAGATGGCGAAGGTCATCTTGACTCAATTACCTTTCCAGATAACAAGCTGATGCCTCTCCACTCATGGCGCATCTCAGATTTACCTTACTCGGAATCGGTATGATTTATTTCTTTGATTTTGTTCGTTAATTTTATTAATTTTCCCTATTTATTTAAAGCAATTGATTTATTAGTAAATAAGTATACGAGGTCAGAGGGATTTCCCGTGCATTGAACCTCCTCATTGGAACAGTCTTCCGTTAATTATACAGTTCAATTGAATCGGTTAAATACACATTGATATTTAGGATAGGTCTACCTTAAGTAACACTTATATAACACTTATGTTATGCAAATTACTACATTAACTGCCATAATTGTGTTATGCTGGTTCAGGAAATTAAGTGAATTTAGATCAGCTTGATAGCCGTGGGGCAGCGCTTTTAGCAGTGCCTGGTAGGCGCAATATAAATGTTACATTAAATTACAGTTGTGAATCTCAAGTAACTTGTACTAATGTACTAGGTACTGGTCCGTTCTCTTTTCCTCCTTCTTTCAGGCATCCAGTTCATCAAACAGTGTCATGATTACTTTTCAGGCATTTTTATGAGCATTAGAATGCACTTATGTTGGCTCTTTGCGGGTCCCGTATGGAAACACTATTATTGGCATATGCTGGCAGGGTATCGGGCCAAGACAGATCGCATGAAGGTTAAAGTAAGATTGTGTGTTTTTGGTAAATCATTTAATGATATTGAGTTTGACATGCATGGCCTTTTTGTTGTAGAGAATTTTCCAAATGCGAGCTGTAATGCAGCACAAGCCCTTGTCCAGATGGAACCCCAATGGAACCGACATTCCAATACGGCACCGTCTGGTGTCCCACCAACTGTGTGGCTTGCTGGCCCGGAAATACAGCAAACCAATAAGAACGACTAAGTCTCGACGAACAGATGGTGATATTGAATAAGTAATATACGAAAAGATGACGAAAGACTGGTTTATGAGCTTAACAGACCTAGCAAACTTAATGCAGGCGATCGATGCCAGCCCTCCATATTGGTGGCCTTCAAAAACTGAATTTCGAACAGTCTAGGCATGACTGTTTTACCGGCCTTAAGTGAGATCAACTGATCACAGTCGGAGAACAAACAAAAAACAGAGAAGAACACGAAGCCACTTTCAGTTGGCTGATTTCAGTGAGAGAAAAATGAAAAAAAAGATAATCAGACGAAACGTATATTGGTTGATTTGAGACCAGGAACAAAACTAGAATCAGTGAAGAAGAGGATAAGCTTCTTCTCCGCGTGTAGCTTGGCAAACAACACAGAGAAGTCTGGCTCCTTGAAGTGAGCTGAGAAGAAACTCAGACATTAAGAAGTACCTTTACCTAATATTGCTGAGCTGATAAAGAAAATCAAAGAAAGAGATTGGCACCTAATTAGCACCTTTCGTCGGCACCTAATGACCCGCACTTCTACTTGGCCTCCAGATGTGAAGTGCGTATCATCACCGTAGCAGTCGGCAGATTGTGTCGATCTACAAACGACATCTGGTGAGTAAGAAATTGAAACGACACATATCTAATCTAATCGCATCTGATCTCATATTGTATCATCTAGGCTTTCTTCTATAGCGCCGCTATCATAATACACAATGCATCAGTCGAAGGTCGCTTTGATAGAGGTCTAAGTCAGACTTATAATCTGTGGGAGGAGATACTGGTCGAGATCCGATATAGTTTGTAAACAGGATATCAGGACACGGTGTGTTAGAAAGTAAGTTTATCGTTACATGTTATCTATCCTGACCTTGATGAGGGACAGGCCAGGGTCAGGTGTTGTGGCCACTTCAGCCAAGATAAGCCTACCTCTGATGGTGCTTTGGGATAGTTAAGTCTGAACGTTTGCTGTCCTCGGTCCGCATACAGAGAGAGATTGCTTTTGGTTTTAATCCATGTTTGGATAGTTTTGTGTTCTCTTGGCCTTTACATGTAACAACAACAGCAACAAAAACTGTTTAATGTCGAAACGGGAATCGTATCAGATCATTGCATACGTGTTTCTGTCTGTGATTGTGACAAACTGTTCCAATCTTGCACTTTTTCTTTTATCTAGTTCCTGTTTATCTTGATGTTTTATTCACATTTCTGGTTATTCTCAATGTAGGACACAAGCACTCTAGAATGAGAAGAACACATCGCCAACAAAGCACTCTTCGGGCGGCACATAAAAACTTTGGCCCCAGAAAGAAAAGAACCCAGGTAAATTGTTTTCAATCGATGTAATAGAATGCAACAGCCGGGATTAAACTTAACCAGCCAGTGGGGTCTACTCCAGTAGAATGCATAGTTAACGATTTGAACAGGCCTAGTCTTTCATACGTAGTGATGTGGTAAGACGATTGACAGAATGCAACTGTGCATTAAATTTGCTACTTGCGTTTGATTTACACAACTACCCTTTTGTCAATTCTTAAATCATGATCGTGATCGTGATCTCGAGATTTCTACAGCGCTCACTGGAGTCGAGGAAGCAGCCAATAATTATCAGTCGCTCAGTCAAAATAAAATCGATGGACAGATAGAGTGAATGTGAATCTCTAAAATATTGCTGCTGGATAGATGAACCAAACAATGAAGAAAGACGATGATGAAGTCCAATCGAATCCGAAGACCTTAATCGGATTAGATTAGATTGGATTAGATTAGATTAGATTAGATTAGATTAGTGGGAGAAGCCCATTAGAAACACCATACCATAATCACAGAACCAGAAATCTGAATACCTTAACGCTGGTAGACCGTGAAGAGGACCTCGTGATGAGCTATGATCCAACTGCTGAGCCGATGCCTACGGGGTTCAGAAAAAAATGCACTGTATTTGTTGTCTTAAAGAAACTGCAGGAGAATTATCGTCTCATTTGAAAGCAAAACTTAATTGACTTAAAACAATTTGTATCCATTCAACTTTCAGCTGTTCGCCTACAGACATCCACCACCCGACAAATGCTGTGGCTGCGCGAAACAGCAACAGGACCCTAATGAAGACTATTCCAAGACCTACAAGGGTTGCTCTCTTCTTTGTGAGGTTCGTGGCCATCTGCACCGAAACGATTTCATCCGACAACTTGCGAAGTGTTTACCAGCCAAGAGAAACGAATTGAACCGATCGAGAACGGCGGGCCAGCGGCGGAACCCCTCGGAGGCGGTCACGGGGTGTCTTTCCGGCAACGTTTGCTGATGTAAAGACCGTTGAGCGTCAACGAAGAAAGCAGGACTCAACGACATCCCGACGTGGAATCCGGGTTTATCTCGATGCTCAAATATTCCGTGAAACTGTCCCTCGCATGTAGCGACATGTGCAACCTCAGCCGATACATCGCAGCAGTTCCCGCTACAGAACTCAGGCAGACGACAAAAAACGATCAAAGATCCTTCTGTACGATGAGGAAGACGCCGCTGTCGTTGATGGAGCTCACTCTCTGAAGCAGTTATGGAATTGACTCATGTCGAACAAAGAACTGCAAAGACCGAGGAGGAGCAGGAGGAGAAGGAGAAGGAGGAGGAAGACGAGAACCGCATGGTCAGAGCATCTGCATACAGCCAACTATCCCTGAAAAGAAGAAACGACTGTCATGAACTTCTGCAGAGACGAAAACAATTCCAGTCACACGAATAAGGACACAGAAGAAGAAACGCCTCAGGACCCAATACCAAGGACTGGAACATGGCTTTTCTGGACATCCGCTATGTCCCCCACGTGAGCAGACAGACGCTCCTCAGCCACACAGAGAAGCTCCTCCGAAAAGACCAAAGCAGCTTGGCTTCCTGGATCTCTGCCTCTGTTGCTGCATCTTTGTTTTCAGCTGGAGGTGATGACGAATGAAACAAAGCAGCAGATCGGAAACGCAAAATCAGAACGTACAGCAGCGAGTAAATGGAAGACGCCGATAGAGACTGAAGCCACAGTCGATGTTCAAAGGACAATCTACGCCGTTGTCTGCCTTAAACCAGTCGACGTTCAAAGGGGTGTCTGAACCGTTACCTGCCCGAAACAGTCGACGGTTAAGAGAGAGAGAGTCGATATCGAAAGGACATCATAGCCGTTACCTGCCTCGAAAGCTCGCTGAGATGATGTGACGGCCATCGAGGGCAATCTACTGCTCTTCTCATATCACGAGGAAAATCCGACGCACCAGAGCCAGACAAGAGATTCGACTGAGACCAAGTTGGACATTGTGAGCTAGAGGCCGACGACTCACCTGACGATCCATTTCACAGAACGGGTGCACGAGTCTAATGGGCACAAGAGTTGCATGCTGAAAAGTGACAAAGAAAATGTAAGCAGCTTTTATGATATCCATATCTTATGCTTCCTTGACTTACCTTGCAGCACTTTACTTAACCATACCTTGCTTTACATTGCTTACATTTCTTTACCTCATGCTACACTGTCATACTCTGAAACCCTCATCTTACGTCACCATATCTCGCGTTTACTCGCCGTTCCTAGACTTGCGTCCCTGTGCCTATCTCACCTTACCATATACCTTTCATTCGTTCCGCTTAATTTACGTGATCGTGTAATGAGCAAAGAAATGGCCTGCTTTTCTGAAATTAGTAGTTGATTTATGTTTATATTAACGTTTAGAAGGTCGATTTTGAAGTCACCCAGAAGTAGCACATCTTAATTTTTGGGAAATTTCAGAAGCAGAGCTTCAACATCATCGGTGAACCTATAGGCACTTGAAATACCTATCTCAACCGTTAAGTTCTTGGTGTAGCCAATACTTATACAAGGCCTCCACTCATAATTATGGAACTTTATTATTCTTTAAGTACCCTTATATAGCAATATGATTTGGGCTTCTAACTAAACTCTAAAAAGAATAATACTACTTCAAAAAAGCCATCATAGCCGGATCCTCTTGAACGCATATACTGACCCCTTATTTAAACATTATGAATTCTAAAACTAACCCAGATTAAGCAAAAACAACTTAATGAATTCATGCATCGTTATATATTTAATACGCTACCAATTAGCTTTTCCAACCTCTTCACCTTCTGTCTGACTTACACTCCTATAATATTAGAAATCCATCCCTTGTCAGAACAATATTTGCCCGTACGAACTCCCGCAGGTTCTCGGTCAGAGTGGCAGGTCCAGCAGCATGGAATGCCCTACCAAAAGATCTCCAGTCCATACCCAACTTAAACTTATTTTTAAAAAGGTGCACTCATGGTTAGTTGATCACTAAGCTGATTCAAAATGCCTCGTGATTCATTGATTGATTGATTCTGACAACTAAGATTGATGCTAAAATATGTGGTTTGTTAGAAATGTGTCATTACTGTTACATTGTCATTTTGTTTGCATACTTACGAATGGGTCGAGGTTGGTCTGCTGCATATAATTATGTTGTAAACATTTACATAATGTCAAATTGTAAAACTGCAACTCTTATTGTTTAACTAATCGCCATCCAATACTTAACTGGTAATTAGGGGCCCTACTTAGTGGGACCAAGGTCCCTTCTGGTTCCCCTGTTGTAACCACTCGAAATACTGTATGTAATATCATCTGTGTAATACCTGTTTGGCTACAATAAATGATGGTGGTGATTTAGCTCTTGGCCTGGTTGCCTATACAAGGCCTCCACCAAACTTGCACCAGTCTTAAGGGGAATCCTTAATAATAAGCCCTCAAAAGTACTTGCATTAGTACACTTAAAATGTTCATAATTATAGTGAGAATGAACGCTCTTTCCTAATAAGAAAACCTAATACGCCACCTCTATGTCCCTGCCCTCTCGGAGTGCACAACAATACCTAGGTATAATTAACGAGGTCTTCTCTACTTTTATCAATCCAGGTTTCAATGAGCGCCGGCCAGTTAAGACTGGTCAGTGTAAATGTCCGACGCAATCGTCTTGACATGGCGAGGGAGCTTCAGCCGACTCTGCCTTCTTGCCTGCCGAAGGCGAGGTTCGGTGACCAAGGGCGAAACGAGGCGGACGGACGACGAACTCTGAAGCGTTGTTGGCCGCAGTAGAGCTAGCCAACCGTTCGCCCAAAGTGAGAATGAAAACTACATCGAGAACAACGACAGTGTGTTAGAGAAAAAATTTAGAAAAAAAAAAATAAAAAATAAAATAAAAATAAATAAACAGCGCAGCCCGACACGCCGCGATCAATGAAACAATTTGGAGAGCCCTCTCAAAAGCGGGCACCACCGATTGATCCGCACTGATGGCAAGAGACCAGATGGCGCCACATTGGTTCCATGGAAGCCAGGTAGATACTTCGCATGGGACGCAACAGCCATCCACACATGCGCATCATCATATATCCACCTGACGGCATCAACCACTGGAGGAGCAGCAGAACAAGCCGCAGAACGCAAGATTGCCAAATACTCAACCCTCCCTGCCACTCATGAATTCGACCCAGTGGTCATCGAATCATTGGGCCCCATAAACCGCACCGGACTAGAATTCCTACAGGAGCTGGGCCGTCGTATGACTGAGGCAACGGGAGACCCCCGCGAGAGAAGTCACCTTTTCAGCGCCCGTCCGTTTGTACACAGCGCTTTAATGCAGTGGCATTCAGAGGCACTTTTGATCAGCACGATGGGGACGATTTTCAGTTGTAGAGTTTCTTAGAGGGATCTGTTCTACCTTGGGCGGAAAAAAAATGACATTTAAAACTGTAAACGTCGTCGCTTACCAGAGAAACATGAAGAAAGCCAGATACATCAGGAAAGCCAGACATGTGAAGAGATCCAGAACTGAAGACATCGACAAAAAGAAGAAGAAGCAGAGCAAAAACAGCAACAACTAGAATACAATCAGAAACGAAAAGAAATCAGAGAAAATCCGGAATCTGACGGTGAAGGCCAGATAGATCAGGAAACACAGACATGTGAAGAGATCCAGAAGACATCGACAAAGCAAAGAAGAAGCAGAACTAAAACAACAACGAGAAACGAAAAAAAGGAGAAAATCCTGAATCTGACGGTGAAGGCCTTTGATGTCACACACACCGTCGTTGAACCTCCTTACACAGTGGGCGCAAGGATTGAAACTGGTAAGATGTCAAGCAGTGATTTCATTCAACTTAGGTAGTAAACTACGGATATTAATATGGGTAATCTATATTCAAGGAACCTACTCAGAGGTATAAGAGGAAGGGAGCAATGTAAGTTTCGAGCCCAGTGTATGAGGAGAGAGAGATAAATTGTTTACCAGCATAACTTAACGACGGAACGTCGATGGCGCTGAGCGATTTTGAATGAAAGACATGCTTACTTACGGTCCTTACACAACAGAGGTAGACTGGCTCTTGTGGCAGTGTGCCATGGCACATGGATCCCTCTGGTTTCATCCCTTGTGGTTTCTAGGGCAGAAAGGAATTAATTATGTGTCAATGCACAAATATTCCAAATTGCAAGGCCTCAAAAGGATCTGCTACACAGTAACCGTCTAAGGGAGTCTGGATCGAAGCCTACTTCCCGCGTTACAACCGGGCACACGAACTAATAGGCTACCGTATTCCACATGTCTCATATACAATTAAGATCTCCTTTTCCTGATGACATTCGTCTAGAGTTCTTCTGATTCTGTGTGTGTTTCATAGGTCCAGCTGATACTCTGTCACGCCATGACCTGCGAGGAATAGATTTGGAGGAGTTCCTAACCATCGCTGGTTCCAATGCCTCGTCTTGTGACATTGCCAGATGGCGAAGCTCATCACCACTCAATTACCTTTCCAGATAACAAGGTGATGCCTCTCCACCCATGCATCGCCACAGATTTCCCTTACTCGGAATCGGTATGATTTATTTCTTTGATTTTGTTCGTTAATTTTATTAATTTTCCCTATTTATTTAAAGCAATTGATTTATTAGTAAATAAGTATGCGAGGTCAGAGGGTTTTCCAGTGTATTGGACCTCCTCATTGGAACAGTCTTCCGTTAATTATACAGTTCAATTGAATCGGTTAAATACACATTGATATTTAGGATAGGCCTACCTTAAGTAACACTTATATAACACTTATGTTATGCAAATTACTACATTAACTGCCATAATTGTGTTATATTGGTTCAGGAAATGAAGTGAATTTAGATCAGCTTGATAGCCGTGAGGCAGCGCTTTTAGCAGTGCCTGGTGGCGCTATATAAATGTTACATTAAATTACAGTTGTGAATCTCAAGTAACTTGTACTAATGTACTAGGTTCTGGTCCGTTCTCTTTTCCTCCTTTTTTCAGGCATCCAATTCATCACACAGTTGGGTCATGATTACTTTGTCAGCATTTTTATGAGCATTAGAATGCACTTATGTTGGCTCTTAACGGGGGACCATATGGAAATCTGGGTCCTATTATTGGCATATGCTGGCAGGGCATAGGGTCAAGACAGAATAGCATGAAGGTTAAAGTAAGACTGTGTGTTTTGGTAAATCATTTAATGATATTGAGTTTGGCATGCCTGGCCTGTATGTTGCAGAGAATTCCAAATACGAGCCGCAGTACGGCACAAACCTTTGTCCAGATGGAACCCCAATGGAACCGACATTCCAATACGGCACCGTCTGGTGTCCCACCAACTGTGTGGCTTGCTGGCCCGGAAATACAGCAAACCAATAAGAACGATTAAGTCTCGACGAACAGATGGTGATACTGAATTAGTAATATATGAAAGATGATGAAAGGCTGGTTTTATGAGCTTAACAGACCTAGCAAACTTAATGCAGGCGATCGATGCCAGCCCTCCATATTGGTGGCCTTCAAAAACTGAATTTCCAACAGTCTAGGGATGACTGTGCAACCGGCCTTAAGCGAGATCAACTGATCACAGTCGGAGAACAAAAGACCCAGAGAAGAACACGAAGCCACTTTCAGTTGGCTGATTTCAGTTGGTTGAAAAATGGAAAAAAAGAGAATCAGACGAAACGTATTTTGATTGATTTGAGACCAGGAACAAAACTAGAATCAGTGAAGAAGAGGAGAAGCTTCTTCTCCGCGTGTAGCCTGGCAGACAAGACACGAGAAGTCTAATTGGCTCCTTGAAGTGAGCTGAGAAGAAACCCAGAGAAGAGAAGAAGGGCCTTTACCTAAGGCTAATATTGCTCAGCTGAAAAAGAAAGAGATGGCTATTTGGCACCTTTCTCCGGCACCTAATGACCCCGCACTTCTACTTGGCCTCCAGATGTGAAGTGCGTATCATCACCGTAGCAGTCGGCAGATTGTGTCGATCAGCATACGACATCTGGTGAGTAAGAAATTGAAACGACACATATCTAATCTAATTGCATCTGATCTCATATTGTATCATCTAGGCTTCTCCTTCTATAGCGCCGCTATCATACTATACAATGCATCAGTCAAAGGTCGCTTTGATAGAGGTCTTAGTCAGACGTATAATCGGTGGGAGAAAGATACTGGTCGAAATCTGATTTATTATGTACACAGGATATCAGAATACGGTGTGTTAGAAAGTAAGTTTATCGTTACATGTTATTTATCTTGGCCTTGATGAGGGACAGGTCAGGGTCAGGTGTTGTGGCCACCTCAGCCAAGATAAGACTACCTCTGATGGTGCTTTGGGATAGTTAAGTCTGAACGTTTGCTGTCCTCGGTCTGCATACAGAGAGAGATTGCTTTTGGTCTTGATCCATGTTTTAGCGTCGGTTTTATGTTGTTTGTTCTGTGGGAACCTTGGGGGTGGTGGTGGTGGTTGTACATTCTCGTGGGTTGAAGGCTTTTTCGTGGTGCTGACTTCCGTTAGGCTACATCTCGTGTGGGTTTGGTTTTGGATCTGGTCGCATAAAGCATTTGTAATTATTGTAGCCTACATCAGATATCTATTTCGCTGTTACCCTGCAGATTCCATTGATCATTTATAGTCCTGTGTTCTCTTGGCCTGTTAAAGTAACAACACAGTGCAACAGACACTGTTTAGTGTCGAAACCGGAATCGTATCAGATTATTGACATACATGTTTTTGTCTGTGATTGCCACAACTGCTCCAATCTTGCAGTTGTTCTGTTAATTAGTTCCTGTTTCTCTTAAGATTCTATTCATGTTTTTGGTTATTTTCAATGTAGGACTCAAGCACTCCAGAACGAGAACACGTCGCCAACAAAGCACTCTTCGGGCGGCACCTAAAATCTTTGGCCCCAGAAAGAAAAAAAAAGAAAACAGGTAAATTGCTTTCAATCGATGTAATAGAATGCAACAGCCTGGATTAAACTTAACCACGAACCCAGCCAGCACACATAATTCTAATTGTAATTGTAACTGAACATTTGTATAGCGCCACTCAGAGATTCAGAGGCGCTCCCGACCCAGGTCAGTGCTGGCTCTAACATCCATCCATAATATTGGCCCAACGTTAACTGACAGCGTTGATCCACTGTTACAGTCTATGTACGTGATTCATGGGAATCAAGACAAAGAGAAACAGTCATCTCTTCGTTAAGAAGCCTCAGAGATTATTTTCATTCATAGTTTAATAAGATCTCTGAGGCGTATATTAAGTGCACAGTGGACTTGTTTCAAATTTAAACACTTATAAGCTACGCCTCTTACGCAGACTACACGTATGCATAGCATTTTGTAATCAAACGACACATGAATAAGACCCAGTCCAAAATGAACACGTCTTCTCCTATGGCTCTGCGTTTACTTCGAGTTACTTTGAACTACAAGTTTGACCACAAGCACCAGAAGACTCACAGTCGTTCAAATCTGCAAAACTGTTCGTTTTCTTTGTCTCGTCAGCTCAATGGGTAGAATGCACAGTTAGCTATTTTAACAGTATTGCATTGTATTTTCGTTTATTTCGTAACTTGCTGTCAAGACGCAACAAGTAACATCAATGCATGATTATGCAGTTATAGTATTAGAGACTATAGTACTATTATAGCTTTAGGCCAAGATAATGCACTGTTCAGCACTAGCCTTTAATAGGTATAGTTCTAATGGGGAAAATTGAATTGGATTATAGTATAGAGAGTGAGGCTAAACGAGGATTCAGACAGCTGCCAGTAAATGTCTTTGAACATCTTCGCGTGGTAAAAACTTCTTGTAAAAAGTTCAGGCCTACTCTTTCATACGTAGTGATGTGGTGAGATGATTGACAGAATGCAACTGTGCAGTAAAGTTGCTACTTGCGTTTGATTTACACAACTACCCTTTTGGCAATTCTTAAATCGTGATCGTGACCTCGAGATTTCTACAGCGCTCACTGGAGTCGAGGAAGCAGCAAATAATTCTCAGTCGCTCAGTCAAAATAAACTCGATGGACAGATAGAGTGAATGTGAATCTCTAAAATATTGCTGCTAGACAGATGAACCGATAATGAAGACGATGAAGTCCAATCGAATCCGAAGACCTTAATCGGATTAGATTAGATTAGATTAGATTAGATTAGTTGGAGAAGCCCTATCGAAATACCATAATCACATAACCAGAAATCTTGATGTCTTAACGCTGGTAAACCGCGAAGAGCAGCTTGTGATGAGCTGCGATCCAACTGCTGAGTACACGCCTATGCGGTTCAGAATACAATGCACTGTATGTGTTGGCTTAAAGAATTAATTATCGCTTCCCTAGAAAGCAAAACTTAATTGACTTAAAACAATTTGTATCCGTTGAACTTTACAGATGTTGGCCTACCGACATCCGCCCGACAGTTTCGCGCAGCAGTCAGACCTTAATGAAAACTATTCCAGGACCTACATGTACTGTACATGATTTGTGAGGTTTGTAGCCATCTCCACTGTCTCAACTCCGAATAATGGGTGGATGCATGGATGAATAAATAGATGGATGGATGACCGGATGGATTGTTGAATGGTTGGTTGGACGGGCGAGTAGATTGGGTAGATTTACGGATGGATGGTTGAATAGATGAATGGATGGGTGGACGAGTGTATGGCGATGGCTGTATGGGCGGGTGGATGGGCGGGTGGGTAGGCGGATTAGGTAGATTATGGATGGATGGATGGATAGATAAATGGATGTATAGATGTAAAGATGGATGGTTGGATGGATGGATGGATGGACGGATGGATGTATGTATGGATGGATGGATGGAGAGAGAGAGAGAGAGAGAGAGAGAGAGAGAGAGAGAGAGAGAGAGAGAGAGAGAGAGAGAGCGAGAGAGAGAGAGAGAAGAGAGACAGAGAGAAAGAGAGACAGACAGACAGACAGACAGACAGAGGGAAGGGGCAAACGGAGGGACGGACGGAGGGCGGGAGGGAGACAGAGACAGAGAGAGACAAAGAGAGCATGGTAGTAGGCTAGGCTAAATCAATTGAAACTTCTCTGTTTTGATACTGTATGTCCACATTTTTGAACAACATCGAGCGACGTAGAGTTCTTCTAGTTCTGTGTGTGTTTCATAGGTTGAGCTGATATTTTGTCACGCCACGAGATGTGAGGACCAGAGTAGGGAATTCCTAGCCATCGTTGCTTCCAATGCCTCGTCTCGTGACATCGCCAGATGGCGAGGCTCATCACTACTCGATTCAACAGCACATTTACGGTACCGATGACCTTTTCTAAGATTACAAGACGATGCCTCTCGAGGAATGCATAAAAAACAAAACAAGAGAAAAACATAAAGCCCCATTGACCGATTTTGGTCGTTGAAAATAAAGAAGAACACAAAGCCCATTGGCCAATTTTGGTCTTTGAAAAAAAGAAGACCATAAAGTCCCATTGACCGATTTTGGTCGTTGAAAATAAAGAAGAACACAAAGCCCATTGACCGATTTTGGTCGTTGAAAATAAAGAAGAACACAAAGCCCATTGGCCAATTTTGGTCTTTGAAAAAAAGAAGACTATAAAGTCCCATTGACCGATTTTGGTCGTTGAAAATAAAGAAGAACACAAAGCCCATTGACCGATTTTGGTCGTTGAAAATAAAGAAGAACACAAAGCCCATTGGCCAATTTTGGTCTTTGAAAAAAAGAAGACCATAAAGTCCCATTGACCGATTTTGGTCGTTGAAAATAAAGAAGAACACAAAGCCCATTGACCGATTTTGGTCGTTGAAAATAAAGAAGAACACAAAGCCCATTGACCGATTTTGGTCGTTGAAAATAAAGAAGAACACAAAGCCCATTGACCGATTTGGTCGTAGAAAAAAAGAACCAGAGAAGAACGTGAAGCTGCTTTGGCCGCATTGAGTTGGATAAAAAAAATGGTGAACCAGAGAAGAATATGAAGTTACTTCGGCAAAAATCAGTTTTCCAGCGTCTAGATGTCCCCAGTTGGCACATCGACTGTGTTCAAGGAAGGAAACCTCTCTGTCTCATCAAAGGCTGTGTCATACAGGTAAGACCTACCTGAGTGGTGCAGGGTTACATCATGTTATTTAGTTTACTGAATCTTAATTGACTTAACGGTTAACGTGTTTTCTACCTTACTTTAGTCTATTTTTTAACCTGCCCATACTTTAGCTTAAATTGTCTATTGCATTTACTCCGACATAATATCTTCCTGCATGCATCTGTGTCAGATAGTGCTCTGGCATGACCTGGTGCTTGGAGGGATGTTGTTTTGTGCTTTTGCCGTTAGAAACCACATTTCGGAGGACTGTAACAGTTGTTAGGAGATGTTTAGCGTTCTCTAGATTCAAATGACCCCCTGGGAATCTGATGCCACTTGATGGTTCCCAGTTGGATCGTTTTGATAATATATCGCCCAATCACACAGGTGATTTAAAGGTCAATCTTATAAGCCTCTACACTCTATGGCAATCTGATTATTAATGGTAATAATGTGATCATTATCTATATAGTTGGCTGGTATCTTTATGCAGATGGCCTGGGTGTTGTCCTTGGTGGCGAAGATGCAACGAAAACTCAAGAAATTAAAGCGGTCAACAACGGTGAAAAGCAATTCCGAAAACCACTTCAATGAAACTGAGATATTCGAAGCTAAACGTTAGAGGCTTTCAGCTCAAACACTTAATAAATAGTATATTAAAATTTAAAATTAGTTAATTGCATTGATGGGGTCCTGAGACCTCATTCTTGAACCATTTTGTCTTAGTCTTAAGACTTCTGTCTCGGTCTTGCTCTCATACGGAGAATTGTTGACTGCGGCAGGGTCTTCGAACAGCGACAATCTTTCACCAGGGCCCGTACCCCAGACCGAGAGGAGTTGACTGCGGATGGGTCTTCGTACAGCGCACAGATCTATCAACAGGCGCATACCACATACCGAAACTGTTGACTGAGCCTGGGTCTGTCTTCGTACAATGAACGAATCTTTGAATTTATGGAACACGCTTCATCAAAAGGACAGAGCTGTCAGACTCGGTTATCGTAAAGCGTCAGCAAAGCACTGAGCAACATCTATAGTGAGTAAGAAATTGAAACAACACATATTATCTTATCTAGTCTCATTGAACCCTATCTCATCTCATCTTATCTCAGCTTCTTCTATGGCTTCTATGGCTTCGCTATCACACAAGGCATCAGTCGATGAACGCGTCAATTGAAATCGTAGTCAGAATTCGTAACCCATGGGAAGGTCGGTCGATATCCCAGATAGGTCCATTATGGAAACCGGTACCGTAGCGAGGGTGTGTTACAGCGGTACCATGGAACAGGACGCAACTCAACATGGGGTGCAAATTTTGAGACTTAATCATTTAATTATTAAACTAATTACTTTATCTTGAAATATGAAATATCCAGCATAAATGAATAAATGTAATAAAATTAAATAGCAAAAATAAAAGTGTGCATATATAATTATATAATATATTAATAGATAAACTAGATATAGATAGATATAAATAGATAAATAAATAATAAACCTGTGCAGGTTTATTTAAAAATTGTCGTTGACTCGTTTGAACATTACTACATTATTACATTATTACATTACAATGTATCGTATATCTATATGTTCTCATAATTTGCATAATTTACATCGCTTTTGGTTAAGTTGGTCTTTGGGGAGGGGGACGAGAGGGCGTTAGATTTACGCTTGGCACAGGGTGCAATTATAGTTTGTTACGGTACTGATGGAAACCAGAAGCGAGGGTACGGAGGTCAGGAATGAGCGTATTGTTCTGTGTGAAATTATCCTGGAAAATGGTGCTTGGTAGTAGTTAAGGTTGAGCGTTTGTGTCGTCGGTCCGTATAAAGGTATTGTTTTGGGTTTTTGTCCATGGGGACTGTTTTGTCTTGTACAGACCGTGGTTGGATACAGCATTTGTAAATCATTGTACAAGAGAATTTCATTTTGTTTCTCCCAGATTGTCATGATCATGCCAACCTTCCTCCGCCAGCGTGACCACATGTGGAGCCCACGAAGGATCCACCTTTCCATATGGGTCCTTACGAAAATATTGACAGAGTTTCAGTCTTCGTAAAACACTGAGATCTTTGGTGGACGTCAACTATTCTCAAGAGAGAAAAGCCGCCTGAGGTTCGATGTTCATGAAAAGCAGAAATCTTGTCCCAGGACACATACTTAATCGAACAGAAGGCACTATTATTACCCTGGACACGGCCTTCGTAAAAACACGCAGCAATCCATGCGGTGATGGCACACATTTCATCATACAGACAAAACTATTAAATGAGACTGGGTCTTGTTGAACTCTGGGAGCTTTGGAGAACCTTCAGGTGAGGGTTCAGCCTTCCTGAAACAAAGAAAGTAAACTGATCTTCGTCAAACAAAAAAAGAACTTTTCGTAAACTGAAACAGAGAAATAAAGAAGACTTCAACTTTGACCGTTTGTCGGCACCGATGAACATCGTAACTCAACTTTGCCTCCGGAATGCGCGGAAGATAACGTCATCAAAAAATACTCAACAGATTCGGTCAATGCGAAAAAGCGACACCTGGTGAGTAAGAAATTGAATCAACGCATAATTTATAATTCAACGTGATTGCATCTATTGTTCGTTATATAAAAGAGGTCGTTGCATCTGGGCTCATCTTATTTCATCTGAGCTTCTTCTATTGCGCCGCTACAATTGAGCCAGATGGATGGGTGAGTGGATGAATGGGTGGATGATTTGATAAATGGATAGATGAATGAACGGAAGAATGGGTGGTTGGGTGGATGAATCAACGGATGGCTGGTTAGATGGATGGATGGTTTGCTGGATAGATGAATGGATGGATGGATGGATGGACGGACGGACGGACGGACGGACGGACGGACGGACGGACGGACGGACGGATGGATGGATGGATGGATGGTCTATCGATACGCGTCCAATGTCAGACGAAATATGGCAATCAAGAAATGTGAAAAGCAGTTTTGAAACCTGTTCAATAAAATGGAGATATAAACGTAAGAATTGCTTTCCTTTCTGTAGTTTCCAGTTGTTACGCTGCTGTGTTGTGAGATTTGTTCCTTGAGACGTTACTGTTACAGCGTTTCTTACCTTACTTTACTTTCAGCCTACTCAAAGTAGCCCGACATTTTCTCAACACAACTTCTACATTCCGCACGATGCTTAGTCAGATGGTGAGCGGTCGTTTACGAACCAAAATATGAGCCAGTTCAGTTACCAGACAGTCGGGAATATTCCGTCCAGTCTTTCGGCCCAGAACACGCTATGATGAAGGTAGGATATGATCATGTAATCAACAAAGAAATTGTCTGTATACCTGTCTGAGGCTTGAACGGATACTTGGCTCTTCTGACGTACGGTAGGGACAGAATCCATTCCTCTGAGAACTGTTGTTAATAGATATGTCTAATATTATTACTTACTTCCTCAGCTTGTAAACTGTAAGCGAGAAGATCAGACGGTGAGAGAAAGGAGTGACCACCGGACCTTGTATGTCCGCGAACATGTCTTAGTGCTATAATTGCTGGGTCTGTTATTCTTTCCCAATTAACTAATAAAGAGTTAATCATAGTTTCATGGCCTCCCATCGCAGCTAGTGAACGAATGAGACTCCAGGTTCTGTCAAGGTTATCACTATATTTACAGAAATCAGATGCATACTAGTAAGTTCTTTCAGCTTTAGTCCGAACGCTTTTGAATTCATTTCTATCGGCTTTTCATTTCGCTTGTGATGGCCTTTGTAAAAAGCCTTGGCGTTGTAATTGCAATTGGAATTAAAAATTTATATAGCACCGCTCAAAGAACAAAACAAATCAGTGACGCTCTTTGCGCTGGCCTATGTGATGCTAAATGTCATTAGGACCTACTCTTTTACATCAGTTAAATAGCAAAACAATGCACAGTAATGTAGAAGAGTCACCAGTGGCAATCCTATGCGCACAAGTGGAGCCAACGAACGGAGAGCGAGAGGTACCGAGTTCGAGTCCCGTAGGGCGGATATGCTTTGTAGGCTGTCTGTTCTGTTAGTAATTAAGATTTAAATTGCATAACATGTAAATGTACAGCGCAGTGCGTTTGTCAGGCGCTTAATAAAGAAAATATTATTATTAATATAGCGCCTTCAAGTCCGCTAGATCACAAAGATGCGGCGCGCATGACTGTTTAACTCATCTAAATGTTCAGGTGCGGTTTAAGGTATTTTGAAAGTGCTTACTGGACAGAATTAAATGCAACAGCCACGAAAACTGTTCCGAGAAGTGAGAAGACACAATGGGTTTGAGTTGATGAACGGAAGCGTAGCAACTGCACAGCTTTACGAGCTTCAAGACCAGCTGAGCCAAACAAACGATCGCTGAGCTGCTTGATTTGAGGCTGGAACATAAAGCTTACTGATGTATATGGGTTCGGCACCGACAAACTAGACCCGTACCAGCATGGGAATCTTGTAGTATTTTCTTTTCTATAATGATACTACATATCTATCATAACGTGTAATAATAATAATTTTCGTCGATTTGCTGTGTTTCTTTAGGTATCGTACCGGTGCAGGTCTGAATGAGGAGAGATGGAAGGGAGATGAGGATCGTGAATGGTTATGGGTGTTGGGCTGACGTGTCTTGTTTCTTTATTATGTATTAGGGGTTTATTTGTTGTCGGCTGCTGGGCCAATGGCGTGGGTTAAAACCCCGTAAGCTCATGAAGGCAGAGGGGCCACTGGCGTGTCGTAAAATCCCGCAAGCCCCATTATTATTTATTTTAAATTTATTTTTTATTTTCTTAATTTTGTATTGTTTTGCCGATGATGAGATTGAGGTCAGAAGTGTAAGAGCGAAGACGAGGTTAGAAGGAAGAAGGTGGTGGAGTTGGGTGGCATCGAGAGAAGGCATCGAGAGGAGAACAGCGGTAAGTTTTAATGTATTCAAAGCTGATTAAATCAAATGCTGATTATTATGATTCTAGTCTAGTAGGTCTACACTTATAATGGACTTTGAGAAGGACTCATATGAAATCTATCTATCTATCTATCTGTCTGTCTGTCTGTCTGTCTGCCTGTCTGTCTGTCTGTCCGTCCGTCCGTTCATCATCCATCCATCCATCCATCCATCCATCCATCCATCCATCCATCCATCCATCCATCCATCCATCCATCCATCCATCCATCCATCCATCCATCCATCCATCCATATGTATATAATATATATATGGACTCAATGGAATGGGCTCCCACTTGAGCTGCGCGTGATGCCTCGCAGCAATTTGCCTGCTTACTGCCGCCTCCTCAAGTCTTCTCTGCTTAGCCGTGGCTGGGCTGGGAGCGCCTCTGAGTAGGTTCCTTGAAGGGGCGCTATATAAATGCTCGGAATGAAATACAGTATTAGGGCGTGTCGATTTTGTCAACTTTCAAATTCCAAAAATGACTAGTGCTAAAAAGTTGTGACATGACTTAGTAAGTAAAAAGATATTTTTGTAAAATTAATATTATTTAGTTTTGCTTGGTAAATAACATGTTGAAATATTTACTTTTTAACGTTTTTTGTGAATTTCCAATAATTCTTAACTTGTCTTATAAAAGTTTTTTGTGGAAAAATATTTTGTAAAATTGCATAAAAATCATTGGAGATGATTGCCAGATACTTGCAGTTATATAATATACTAATATTATTTTTATTATTTATTTATTAAACTATATATTACAATTGCGCACACACACAAATATAGGCCCTTTATATAATTCACTAATGTCGTGCAATAGCTGTATTTGCTTCTTTCGGAGGTTGAAGGATCGTCATCAGTGTCTGGATAATTATTTGTCCGTCAGTGCTGCTACTACTTCCATCCTAACTAGTGGGAAAATTGCCACAATGGCTTCTAAAAAGATAAGAAAAGATAAACTACAAGTCTCTTGTCTTCATTCATACAGGCGGCTGTGGTGATGGCAGCTGTGGCACGCAGGCCAACACCATATCTGGTGCACTGCATAGCAGCATTATGCATTTCTAATATGTTGTACTCTGTCTTTTGATTAGACGTGGAAGGCATACTTGGTTTTCCTAATACCAATTCATAGCATCCATCATTTCCATCTTGGGCATCAGCTATTTGTTCTTCATTTTCATAATCAGATAACATTATTTCATTTGATGGCATTTAAGCATCCTGCTTAATTCTCTGCTTATATTCAGCAAGCTCTGTTCTCTCGTCTTCTGCCGCTTCCGCCTTTTTAACCTGTCTGTTATGCTCTGGCAATCTAGTAAGTCAACCTGATGTGGTCCAATAGAACTAGTCTTTTCTCTCTGACCTTTAATGATAGCAAGTTCTGTCATAGGGATCTTCATCTCCTAAGGCATGTATGCACAGTTCATGTGGGCCTCCTTCCTGCAACCAGCATCTGCAGGGTAGCCTAATTTGCAGGAAAGAAAAATGTTGCACCTGCAATAATTGAGGAGGTCAAAAAGTTTGTCAAGTTTTGACATCTGGCTTTCCTCTACTAAGTGATATGTCATTGGCCTGCTCCCAGCTATCTTAGATCTTCTTTAAGATTCTCATTTGTGAACTTACAATGAGGCGAAAAAAGAGATCTTTGCCAGTTCCCACTTTTCAAGCACTTTTGGGTAAATGTCCTTTGCAAGACTGTCTGCTGAGTAGTTTCTGACATCCTCGCCACTTTGTGTTCTTAGCAGTATCCCATATCTCATAATGTCTCGCAGAGTTGGCAGTTCATAGGGCAACAACTCTCTACCACTTTCAATTAGGTTGCTCCTATGGGCAATAAAGTCAAGAGGGCCCAAGGAAAATAATGATTAAATCCCGGGTTCACGAATTTGATGGTCTTTGTCAGAAGGGTGAAATTGACTACATCTTTTTTGACGACCGTGAAGATACAACTAAAGTCATACTGAAAGCAGACAATTCAGATCAGCAGTTGACCAACATCATCACAGAGCAGCATTCTTCTGTGTGCATTGAGCTAGGTGGAAGATATCTTTACCACTTTGCTCCGGAGAAAGGCTCAATGAGAAAAAGCCAGTTAAAGTTATTGCTAATAATCTTGTAGATTTCACGAAGAAGAAGGGCACTGATAAGAATACAGGTTATTGGAGGTGATTCTACAAATGGTAACACCGGTTGGGGGTGGTTCCATGCACTGGGTAGAGCTTCCATGCACTGGGTAGAGGTTAAGCTTGGTCATAATCTGATCTGGTTGGTTTGTGCCCTCCACACCAACGAGTTCCTCCTGCGACACTTGATCGCAGCACTCGATGGGAAGATCTTGTCTAACAACAAGTGGACAGGTAGCATTGATAAGTTGCTAGAAACTGCTACAGAACTTGAAATTGGACCTTCATTCACCAAATTCTCAACTGGAGAGCCTTTTATTTCACTGAGTGCTTCGTCGCTGTTGGAGATGATAGACTGATCTGACAGAGAATATGAACCTCCCTTGACATGAAGACTTACTACAGTGGAACTAAAGAAGTTCATTGACGAATCCATGCAAGTTCCACAGTGGCCTTGTCATGCTCAGTCTATACATAAGTGCGTGAAAGAAGTCACAGAATCAGCAGGAAGGTTGAATACACATGAGAAACGTGAGGGCTACATCAGAGGCCAAGAAGCAAGTCGGTGGCTGATGACCAAGAACGAATCAAAGCAAGACTTGAAGAAACTTGATGCTTAAATTTCTTATTAACTAATGTCATCACTTTCTAATGTTGCTTTATGATTACAAGGTAATGTCGTACGCTTTTTAGGGTGTGTCTCATGCAGAGAAACTAAAATTTTAATAGCGTTACCTGACATTTTACGAAGGTAAAATTTGAATTCTTTGGTTTTTCGAGAGCAGTTTATATGCCTTGTAATCAAACAGAGATTTACCAAGCTAGATGTTGTCTGATCTCAAAAATAATGGCAGATTTGAATTCCTCACACCCAAATACATATTTTTAAGACCCAAGACTTTAAAAATTGGAAAAAAATTAATTTTACCCTCAAATTGACACGCCCTAATACAGTATATCTATATCTTGTTAATCTAGTATTATTTATTCGTGCATTCTTTCTCTGGCTGCCTGTCTGTCTCTCTCTGTTTCTCTCTCTCTCTCTGTCGCTCTGTCTCTCTGTCTCTCTATGTATACATAATATGCATATAAGGCTTAGAGATGTGTAACCGTGGTCACTGGTCCATTTTGGTAAGGCTATACAAGACGGTCATTCGGTTGGTCGATATTCCGTTTAGTACTGTTGGGTAGCGAAGTGAGGGGATAGAGAGAAACAGGAAGGAACGGAAGGTTTCGTCAGAAGGCACTTCTTGTTGACACACTAGAGCACAGATGTTCTGCGCGTTATAGGTTGATTTGCAGCAAAGACGAATGTATCATTCGACTAACTTCTGAACTTTTTTTACAGTGTTCGTCAGCGAAACGAGATGATGAGTGTCAGACAAGCGCTTCGACCGACTGAGATGTGGGTGTCTCGTTGTTCCCGACTTAATTTCCTCAGCGAAACAATGGAGACTTTCAATCAAACTGTTCGACATAAAGATACAGTATAATGCGCATACGAAAACAAACAATATTCTGCTATTGTTAAGTCTTGAATTAAACGGTTGGGAGCGAATAATCCTTGACTCCGACTTACATTGAATCCCTAAATTTCAATCGGCTCTTCTTCTGTAAAGAAGAAGAGGTGGGCGCTTGAAAAAAACTTTAGAAAATTCAAGGAGGCCCTTACTGAGGTAATACTTGGAAGCATTGTTGGTGCGAAATGAATTCACTTTCTTACCCTAGCCATATGAGGCCCCTAGCCATATGAAGACCCTTGGAACATGAGAAATTCCTTGGCTTATGAGATCCTACACAAGGTGAGAATTGCCAGGGGTTGGGGGGGGGAGGATTCAACCCCTAGCCTTTCTTAGGCTCCCATAGTAAAGTCTACATTTCACACTCAAACTGCACATAAATCAACGTCTAACCCCCCAGTTATTTTTTTACAATTCCTATAACTAATCCTGCATGTACATGCAATGCACATTATTGTAGGTCCAATGCACGGAGTTGTCTACAGAGGACATCCACAAAATATGATCTATTCTCTCCCTTGTCCTTTCCATGTCTACATTTGTCCGATTTTTCTTAACATCCCACCCAATTTACCGTTGTTCGCACTCCATTGGAATAGCAAGACTCGGCGTAACCTGTTCATCTTGCTGGGCCAACAGTGCTACGGTGCTTGGTGCTCTGATACCGTCGCTTCCAGCAAATACATGTAGACTCTTAATTGGATACAACGTATAAACGTCTGTTCGAAGTCGGCGTCTGAGGTAGCCTACAGACGTTGTTCTAAAATAGCCGCATATTATACCAAATTTATTGAAAGAGACAAGAAACAAAAGAGGATGGAGCAGAACTGTCCGTGGTCCAGCCAGTTCTCGGATAGAGTGCTGAAGAGAAATTGCTTATGTTGTGTCGCTGTCTTTTTCATAGAGATTGAGTACAACCAAAAGCGCTGACTTTTTGGTTAATTTTTTTATCTGGTTAAAAATAGAACGAAAACTGTTAATTATGGGGGATCAGTGGAGATAGATTCGCCATGCGTCCAACCTTGGCAGCATACGAAGAACCAGGAAAGAGTCTAGGCTACAATGAGCAATTCTACACAGGCAGGGTTCGCGTAATCTCTCTCAAACTCTACACCTGGACATTTCATAATAATAGTCTGGGACTCAGAAAGCTGAAAACGACATATACGCCACACTTGGCAGTGGGGCCTATTAGTTTGCAGTGTTTAATAACATCTTATGGTTGTCAGGGTCGTGAAATTCCCCCACTCCTAAATACTGGCTTGGCACTAGCACTACCAAAGTATACGGGCAGTGGTAGAGTTAACCACATTTTGATCTTAGTCTGTGGCAGTTCTGCCGCATGTATAGCAGTGCTTTAAAATGGTGCTATAAGCTGGGTTTTTTTTAACAAATACAATCAATTAGAAGAACAAATGACTGATTTAGTTACAATACAAATGTCAAGTTTCAAAGTCAATTTTTATATGGCATCGCGCAATATTATGTAAATGTGCTGTCAGATATATGAATTCTTACTGGTGACAGTCACAATGCTGATTATGTTTACACGCTTTTTCATGGTTTGCTGAGAATTGTAATCTTCCGTGGTAGATCTGAATGCTTCTAGTGGAGATTTGAGCCCTCGACCTCTTACCACGAGAGTATACCACGCATTCATCCCTGCAGTTAGAAACAGGAAAGAAGTAGAAGATAAGTAGGAAAGTTTTGAGTCTCAGAACCTGACCTATTCACACACCATTTCATTCTAGTAAACGAAAAGAACATTAAAAGGCTGTGATCTTAATTCGAATTACAAGTTTGTTGTATAGTACGCAATGCATCTCTGTGTTGATATTGTCCTTCTTCTAAAGCTCAGAAGTCTACACACGACCATACGACAGAACATCAATGACTCCGAGAAAATGTGGGTGAAGGATCTGCTCAAGGTCCTTAATACATTGACCGCCTGAGTGGAGGCTAGAACCCGTACTCTCCGTGTTACAGGTCGAAGGCCCAATCCAATGAACTACCGCACCCCACAAGGTCAAGCAAGACACGAAGAAAACATATTACCATTTAATATTTACTGGAATTCAGATTGAATCATACATTGGTCTTTGTTGCAATTAAAGTTTGTCAAGAGTCTTCAAGCAAACCAATTTTACACCCAAAGTGCTGCTCTCACTTAGGCCTAGTTCCATTGTTTAATTTGCGAGTGTTTCTCATTGATTTCATAATCTTTCTACTTCCAGTGGATTTAGAATGGGCTCTCATGTTAGTCCATACCTACCAAGTTATTGCACGGTTTAACAACTGAATATACTTCGAAATAAAATAATAGAAAAACTAATCGCAGAATAGAAAGAAAATTCTGTAATCTGTCGGTCACAAGTACTGTCTCCAAATCCTTAAAGAAGAGTTTTCCAATGACATAGGTACAATAACATAATTATGGTTCTACAAATGTCAGAGTAAAATAATGATAGAAAACGTTTGGGAATATCTTTAGATGAACCTCATCCCATCTAACCTTATCTACTGACCCTTATCTTCTGAAGGCAGATACGGTAGAGACAAGGCAAGGTCTGCGAAGCATTTTGAGATCCTTGGAATAGGGTTAGGGTCTTTAAAGAATTCATTTAGTGTCTCGCTACATACATAGGCCCTACATATTATGTTATCTTTTATTACTTTACCTAATCTTTGGATTCTTTACCCCTCGTCGAAGTGTCGTGTGACAAAAATTATTCGACTAGCACTCGTGAATAAGATGGTGCCCTGCGCTTAGCTTTCGAGTGGCGCTTTAGAAGTTTGGAGATTACGATTACGATTACGATCTCACTTAGACAGACTGACTGGTTTTTCAGACAGCGACGTATCTTAAGCTGCTAGCATGGAATTACTTGTACAGGGTTCATGAACCAGTAACGACAAGTCGTAATATACGTCATATCTTCTTTCCGTGAGCCAGCAGCATACATTCATCTGCAATGCAAACTAAATCACCTGAAACATATTCCGAAACGCGAAACATATGATAGCGTCAATAATAAACACACGACTTTCACTACTAACAAAGCGTTGGTAGCTTCACAACAACTATATCTCTGAACAGCTTCGGACAAGCACAATCTTTTGAATACGCCGTTGCATCTCGAATTCGTTTTGTTGCTACTGACTTTCTGCGAGTGTTTCTAGTTAATGGTTAACTTGAGTTATAAAGGTGCACTTCATTGTCGGAGTATGTAGACATTTGTAAAGCGCCTCACTGGGTGTTTCAGAGCATTGGACGATACAGGAGTTGTACCCCTCGGCGAAGTGTTGTGTGGCGACCTTTTCAGGGACGAAAGGAGATCTCAATGTCTCGTAAATAAAAATCTCACGCGGACCTTGTTTCAAATACATACGAAGCCATCTTGGTATCCGACTTCGGTCTTGGTCTCTTGGCTAGTTCGTCTTGGTCTTACCCTGCGCCGGAGAGTGGTTTCCGATCAGATAATCAAACCAGATGAAGTACGGCTGTAGATTAGTCATTGGTTTCTGGTGGTGCATGTCGTGCTTGACTGAGCTGCCGTAGAAAGGAATCCAGTGATGCGGAGCGAACGGCAGGTTGTATCCGCTGTGTTCGTCTATGCTGAGGAAGTTGAGGAAGATCATGAAGGACCAGGTGGTGAGAGGATGGCAGCCGAGAACCCAGGGAGCCGTTGTGCCGAAGACCCCGATTGAAATCAGCTCCCACGGATGCAGGTACTGCGATGACCAGCAGTTGATCGTCGAGAATCGGTGATGGATGGAGTGGACATGGCGGTAGAGGAAGCGGTTGTGGTGGTGCAGGACGTGCCAGGCGTAGAACTGGATATCAACTACGACCAGTGCGGCGTAGTGATGCCAGATGAACTCCCACAGACCGGGCGCCCGACACGGAAGGTACGTCGGCGGAGTCCAAACGCACTGGGCGATGGACATCGGAAGTACGTAGAGAACCTGGTTCCACATTGTAAGTACAATGGCGTCACGAGTCATCGACCAACTGACCGTTACGTCTGGTTGAATCTTGCTGCGACGGACCCAGTTCCAGTCACGACCGAAGTAGTCGAGGAACGAGTAGGGAATGAGACAGAGGAAGTACGTCCCGATGCCTATGAAGATGGGAAACAGAGGAGACTTGACGTAGTCGCTGTACATAAGAAACAGCGTCCAGACCGGCTGAAGGAGTGGCAGAACCTCATTAAGCTGCGCCTCCGAATCAGCTAAAGATGGCTGTGAAAGATTACATGGCTTCTCTCTTCTGTTCAAGAAGTCCAGATCGTCGAGCATTTCCATTGTAATGCACGAGTTCGTTTCTGATGCCAGACGAGCAATAGATGGTTGCTCTGTTCTCTCGCTCAGTCCTTTCTTTTCGTTATCGTAATCTTTTTACTCAAAATTTCTAAAGCGCTACTCAAGCACCAGTTTATTCAAGAGCGCTGTCCAGAGATGTTCCAGTGGAGATGTCCAGTGGAGATCCGAGTCTGGTTGCCAGAGAGACAAAAGAGAGGAGGAGGCAGAGGAACCACGCCCAAGTCTTCTAGCGAAAGACAATCGATTCGACTACAAAGAGCATTTCAATCACTTATTCGTTCGTTACTTCATTAGTTGTCTAGACGCTTAACACAGCGCCTTTTCCAAGTACCTCACAAATCCTAACTAGCCTAACTAAAAACAAAAACTCCTGTTTAGCGATTTAATTTTTTTGAACTATATAATGAGCTGCGATGCTTTTTTACCTATAGTTTCCTTGTGGGTTTTCGTCATTCTGTTACGTTTTATTGTTGTGACTGTTTTTCTCCCTTTATGTCAGAATTAAAGATATCCTAGACTACAACAGTTGCTCATGCGATACATATCTAGCAGCCTAGATATTCGCTGCCTAGGGGCAGACTCAACGATAGCGACTACCCAAAAAGGTTTTAGTACATTTCGGTGAAAACCATTTAGTCATAATACATTTTTGCATTGCAATACGCATGCAATTCCCTTTTATACTAAAACTCATCGCGCATGTATACATTGCACTGTATGGAAATAGCTTACAGCGGGAATTGTATGCGTATTGCAATGCAAACATGAATGTTACATTACAGCTGTACAATACATTACCGTGCTTCGTAACGAGATAATTCGGGGACATAGAAGATATAGGCTAGCAATAAAAATAAATAGATTCTTTACAAATCGCAACGCTAAGGTTAAAGGCAGTCTTTCCATTCTAATACAATCTTACCCAATAATTATGATCCAATCTAATCTAATCATTTCTATGGCGCCTTTATCGTAATACACAGGCATCAATCGATGTTCGTTTAAACTGAATTTGTAGTCAAGAGTCTTAGACCCCGTAGTCAAGGGTCTTAGTCAACGTAGTCAAGGGTCTTAGTCAACGTAGTCAAGGGTCTTAATTGCCGTTGGACAAATTCAATTGGTACTGGAAACCAGTGAATCGGGCAACGGTGAGAAGTCGAGTTTAAAGAGTTGAACTGCACCTTACAATAAACTTTTAATCTCTTACTCTCTAAAGACGTAACTACAATACCACAAACACACAAATGAACTAGAACGTCAATAAATTACTAAATAAAGAGAGCGACAAATGAGAAGTTAAATACATAAAAAAACCAAAAAGCGAAGAAAGAAAGAAGCAAGAAATAACTAACTCTTGAAAGAAAGAATTCTTTTAAGCACAACTATTTATCTCAACTGAAGACGTCTACTAATCGCACTGAAGTCTCTCACCGTGCTGAACGCTCTGTGGCGTTAACAAGACGCGAATCAAATTATAACAAGAGAACGAAATCAATTTCCCTCGATCTTTCTCTTTTCTTAATGCTGACTACGCAACAGTGAAAGAAGAAATGATCAATTGCTGAAATGAAATGCTGGTTTCCCTGATGCAATGGCGAGCGAAGTGCTGCGTCCTGTGCTCTTTTATAACCACATACTGTAGGCCTATAGAGGAAGGCCTTGGAGATGAGCGCCCCACTTCAGGACGATGCGATCTGGGTCAAAACGAGGATGAAGCCCAAAGAACGGTAAACAACAATGTTGTCATCTGGTGCGTTTATCTGAACGGTTGTTATGATTCAGACATTGAACGATCTTCTAAGCATGTATGTAGGTACACGAGTACCTACATGTAGGTATGGCTGTATGCGTATTATATGTGTGTATGTATACTGTATGCATGAATGCATTCGTTCTTGCATGTATATAGGTATGTATGTTTGTACGTAGGTACGCGTGTATGAATGTATGAGCCTATGTATGCACGCATGTAAGCCTAAGTATACGTATGCACGTCGTGTGATTGCAATTGAGTATTCATGAACGTAAATATATATGCATATTATGAGCACACATATGTGTATGGATGCATGTGTAGCCTAATGTGTATCTATTTATGTATGCCCACATGTATAAATGTGCGTATGCATGTATGCTTATCTATGCATTTATGCATGCACGCAAAATAGTAACAGACAGTTACTGTAGTCGTCTTGTTTGAGGACGAGGAAATATTCCCAGGAGGATAAGTATCAGTCCACAGGGCTTGTGACATTTCGCATTGTACTTGATTAAACAGCAAGACTAGTAGCAACCATTTAACGGACTCTACTTATTCAAAACCAATTAATTACAAACAAGTGTATCCTAGAGAGCTAACGACAACAAAATAATGAACTATTTTTGGACTGTATTGTTCACAAGGCTAGTGGCAATAATTCTAAAGGAATCAATTAATCAATCGTTTATTTGTAGCCAAACAACAATAAACAATAATATTACAAATCAGATTGCACTTTTTAGTATGGATTGTTAAATGCCACAAAGGAAGGCCCTGAAGGGATCAAAGATCCCGCTAAGTAGGGACACCTACAGTACACTCTATATAATTTCAACAGAATATGTGGCGACCGAAAGATGCTTTACTTAGTATAACAGTTGTTGACTTGATTAACACAAAAATCTTAACTCCATGTTCGGTTGGCTCTCATTCAAGTAAAACGATTTGTATGATCGAAGAATCATGATCCCCAGGGAAGTTTCCGTCGGAATTCGATGGACCAATTGACACAGTACTAATGGACCTACGAACTCTGATCACTCGGCAGCGAAGGAAGTTGAAGCCTCTCTGGAAGCCACCGTATGTGCAGGGCTGTTGACTTAGCTACAAATGCCTTCTTGTGAAGGAAATATCAATTAATGCGTTGGTCGATTAAGAAAACTTGTAAGTTTTTAGCAGGATCAATGATGGTTATGATGATGATTATGGTGATGATGGTGATAGAGACAATAGTGAAAAATAATTTTAAAAATAATGATGATTAAAATCGTAATTGAGCCAATAATAATTCCAGTCTACTTATGGCTTTAAAAATGGTTACCCGGCCTCAGCTTTGTAAGGAGGGCATTATCATATTACAGTTGTATTGTATCGCATTTATTGCAAGTGAGTCAGACATCTGCGAAAGGTATCTGGAGATACTATGCATTTATTATTATTATCATTACTATTTTTATTTTTTAAATATTTTTATTACTATTACTATTTTTTACGCGAGGTAGAAATGAACCATCAGGAACATGAAGCTGAAAAACTGATTGATCTAAGAGAAATCAGGCCTCGAAACAGTTTTTCAAAAGCATCCGGAAGACTGCCTCTGAATGTAACGGCATTGTAGCCCTAAATCCAGATGGAAAGACGCTGCACAATGAAGGATTAAGCATCAATATTATCCACAACATCATCGTCGTCTTCGTCGTCATCATCATCATCACCATCATCATCATCTTCATATCATCATAATCCACCACCACCACATCACTATCTCCATAATTCACCCATCATCATCATCATCATCATCATCATCATCATCATCATCATCATCATCATCATCATCATCATCATCATCATCATCATCATCATCATCATCATCATCATCAATCATCGTCGTCATCATCATCATCGTCATTGTCGTCGTCGTCGTCGTCATCGATGTCGTCGTCGTCATCATTATCATAATCGTCGTCATCATCATCGATATCGTCGTCGTCATCATCATCACGTCGTCGTCGTCATCGCCGTCGTCGTCATCATCATCATCCTCGTCGTCGTCGTCATCATCATCATCATAATCTTCATCATCATCACCATCATCGTCATCATCATCTTCATAATCATTATCACCACCGCCATCATCATCAATAACAGTATTATTGTTGGACAGTTTCACAATCAACCAGAGTCTGCGAGCACTTAGCACTACCGCCATCATCATCAATAACATTTATTGTTGTTGGACAGTTTCACAATCACCCAGAGTCTGCGAGCACTAGTTAGTACTGGTACATCGCATCAATCTTGTCTGAAAACAGGCGTGGAACCCTGAACTCTGCAAATCTTTTCGAATTGTCCGGCGAGGCCCAACTGAAAGTCCGCGGCCTGGACTACGTAGACGGCAGTTAATCCCTGACCGAGAAGAGAGACCGACGATGGTAACAACCGCTCATGTCCCGCTGACCTTACAAGAGAGCAACACACAAACAAACAAACACACACACATACAAACACACACATACATACACACACATTTGCCACGGAGGAAATATGCGCCGTTGTCGGTGCACGTGAACTTAGACTGGGTGCGAGAGAACTGAGCGCGTCTTCGGTTCATATGTACGCACCTGTGTACCTGTTTACGACGACAGAGCGAGAGAGATGAGATAGAGGAAGACTTAAAGAGAAAGGGAAAGTGGGCGATAGAGAGAGAAGGAAAATTGGATAGAGAGAGGCAGATGGAGGGGAAGTGGGAGAGGAAAAGAGAGGGAAAATGGGAGATGGAAAAGAAGAGGGAGAGGAAGGGAGAGATGGAGGGAGTGGAAAGGGAAAGGAAGAAGGAGTGAGAGAGGGAGAGCGAGAGGCAGAGGCAGAGGCAGAGGCAGAGGAGTGGAGGCAGAGGCAGAGGCAGAGGCAGAGGCAGAGGCAGAGGCAGAGGCAGAGGCAGAGGCAGAGGCAGAGGCAGAGGCAGAGGGAATCGGAGAAGAAGAGGGAGAGGGACGCGATATAGACGAAATCGAGGGAGAGAGTAAAGCCGACAGGGACGGATACACAGATTGTAAAAAGACGGAGAGGGAGAAACAAACATGCAGAAATACACTGGCATCTAGATATATATAGAGGCAAACATAGACAGACAGGCAGACGGAGGATAGTGCGTCTATGGCATATGATTAGGTCTGAGCTGTGTTCTTATCGTAAGTAGAAGGTCATGATGCTGTATCAACATTATCCTGCTGAACGCACTTTACAAATAACCTGCTATTCAGCTCTCAATGAAAACAACATGTTTCTGCATAGTTGTTATTATTCTAAAAATAGAATGTACGATTTATTTGCCAATAATTCTAAACATATAATCCATGATATATTTTCCTATGAAAAGATCAGGCATACAAGGATTTTTGTAGCGATATCAGTGTGTGTTTTTCAGTCAACGTTGATATATCCGGTACTTCTGATCGTGTACTGGTAATGTAATTCTACCATTAATTTGTGAAGCAGGATGATGATATTACAGCATGACGACTCTCTACCTAAGATAAGACCACTGCAAAGGACGCACTGATCAGACTTAGTCATCTGGCCACTTGTGTGCTGATGACGTCTTTGTGCATGGCCCTCCCTCCGAATAGATCTCTTTTTTGTTGGATCGATGGACTCACTGTCACATGACCTTCATTCAAGGATTTCGGCCAACCGACTTAACCTTCAATCCTCCAAGACTCAACTGGATCTGGTTTGGAACTAAACAGTAGCTCCTTGAGCTTGACCTCCAATTTCTGACGTCAATGTACCCTGATGTTATATATTCATCCAGTGTCTGCGACTTGGGTGTCACCCTTGATAGCACTCTCTCGTTCTCCAAGCAACTCTTGCATCTGACGCGCTCATGCGACTACCACATTAGGCTCCTTAGAGCCATCAGATCTGTTTCCTCTACTGTGTTCACTACATGTACCATATAGTCCATGCTTTCATTGCTGTCGCATCGACTACTGCGATTCACTATTTGCAGGGCTTCCCAATGTATGCTTATCTTCCATTCAGTTGGTTCTGAACAAGGCATAAGCTTATTATACACATAACATTGCTAATCTTCCTCGTTTCTCCCACATTTCGACTTGCATGAGGCGCTTTATAAATTCTCAGATACGATACGGTAGATACGATACGATACAATTAATTAAATGTACCCTTAATCATAATGGATATATTAATCTAATCGCATTTAAGTAAGCTGACATAAAGTGTGTGCCGTCTTGTGTGTGTGTGCGTGTGCGTGTGCGTGTGCGTGTTAGTGTGCATGCATACGTACATGTGTGGATGGTATATGCATCTGTGTATTGTATATATAATTGTATATGTATATTGTCTTGTACAATGTACATGTATATATTTTCTGTATATCTTTTTGTATTTATATATGATTTTTGTGTATACATTAGTTTCTATGTTTATGGCCATGATACGTGTAAGCTCACCTAAACTGCGATTAGGTCAAAATGTTGAATGACAATGGCCATGCTCCATACAAGATAGAGCTGAGAGGTGATTGGACCTCAGTCAGCAGCCAATCGAACATTATTCGGTTGGTCGGTCAATTGTCTTGTTTGTCGGTCACTAACTAGGTCGACCGACCGATCGCTTGGTCTACGTGGGACGCATTTGTGAGTTAACTAAATGTAAAGAATCAGATACACACAAACAAAGTCAGAAATGACGTTGATTAATGTCAGATTCACGAGTATCATGGACCGCAGATGAAATATGTCATAAGCACATATACAATTATACACATTATAGGTTAACATGTCGGTCATTCGGTGAAGTTGATCAGTTGGTTGGTTGGTAAGTAGGTTGTTTATTAGGTATTCAAATTCGGAGCGAATGTTTATGTGCGTAATATTATAACCCTACTAATAGCTTTCTACTTGATGTGCTATAAATAGTCTTCATTGTAGGCTTACTCGGACCTAGGCCTACTATATTGTTGTGCCTCTTACTAGACCGTCTTTCATTAGCTGGTTCATAGCTTGGGCAAACTTCGTCACCCAGTTCATTTTGCTAATTCTTTGATATCATTTAGGCCAAACGATAAGACACATCTGCTTGAATCTGCTTACAATAGTTGCTAACTGAGAAATCTTCTGTTCTTAACGATACTTAACATCCTATAGGTTAGTACACTGGGCGCCTCTGATTTGTTTTGCTATAACGGCGGCGCCATATAAATGTTCAATTACAATAACATTTATGCACATTTAGCCTGACTTCTAGTTTCTCTAACCGATCGGAATTCGGAATTCCCCAACAGACTGAAAATGTTGATGATGATTTGGTGTCAAAAAGCCGGTTCAGGCCCGCCGACGTTGTTTTTCTGGCCCAGCCGTCTTTGTTTTTCTGGCCCAGCCGTCTTTGTTTTTCTGGCCCAGCCGTCTTTGTTTTTTTTTCGCCCAGCCGTCTTTGTTTTTTTGGCCCACAAAGCTTTGCCAAAGACTATACCATGATGTAGGCCTACGTGACTGATATTGAAGATCAAAATTAACATTTAATAAGCCTAATTTGGCTGCTTATGTGCTAAAAATGCACCATTTAAGATTTAGTTTGCCAAATATCCTGCGGACTGAGCCCCCTCCCAGACCCCTATCCCCATTTTGCTCAGGCTCTTTCGACACCCTGGCCCGCCACTTGCCGGAAAATATTGCCACTGGTCCACCAATAAAAAAGGGGTTGACACCCCTAGAAAGATTGGACAATGGCACTATATTGATTAAGAGATCATGTTAGAATAATTTACCGAATGAAACCTGGTTTTTCCAGTGATTTTTATCTGATGACGGATGAAGTCTCTTCCTAATGAACAGTTGAACCTTGTGAGGCATTTACAAGGAGCCAAGTAGCGTCGGAGAAGTCGCTGTGGCCATTGGCATCGTATATCCAGGCGCCTCATAAATGATCATTGGCACCTAGCTCAATAAACAGTCTTTATGGGCGATGCATGGATGGTTAGATAGCGGCTAACGTCGGTGGTTTCCCGCCTATATGAGAGGAAAATGTATTTGATCACTCATAGTAGAAGGGCTTCCATGGTCTACCACGTCTACGATCACGTGACAGATATAAATAGACCCTAAATGTATTCTACCAGCGTGGCATTTCCAGGGCCAAACTCCGCCTATGGTGAGGCTGCCTAAAACTCTTCAGAATGTTTGCTCAATCGTTGTCTTTAGCGACAAAATTTCAAGCCGTTGATATTTCTGCAGGCAGAATGCTTGGTGTCTACTGACCTTTAAAGTCATGTAATAGACCTCTGTCAGCCGGTATCGGGGGCTCGGGGTAGTAGTGCCCTTCACTGTGCTGAGAGGGGGTTCTGGTTGTCCCGTTTGCCCGCACAACAGCTATGCAGAACCGCGCATTCTCTTTGGTAGGCCCTAGGGTTTGGAATGGCCTCCAACAGGAGGTACGCCATTGTAACTCCGCCACTGCTCGTACTCTGGCAGTGCCAGTCGCAAGCATGTATAAAGGAGGAGGGCCTATAACTGTGCCTATTGGATAAAACGGCCCTGGTCATCGGAGTCTTTGAAAGAGGAAGGTCGTCTCTCTCACTTCGTCTGTCGCCTGTGTCAGATGACGGCCCATATCTGCGACAAATGCAAGGCCTCTTCAGTTAATGGGGTCTAAAGTTTCCAGGGCCAGCGGGATGAAGTCATATGTTTTATAGAAGGGTCTGGTATATTTTTTTTTGTTCTTTCTGTTGTCTGCTACTTCTGCTGTTACGTGTGCTGTCACGGCCGTTGCCAGCAGATAGGAAGGCTTCAGCCCGCTCTCCGTCATCATCATCAATAATAATAATAATAATAATAATAATAATAATAATAATAATAATAATAATAATAATAAGAAGGAAAATGAGGTACAAAAAAAAAAAATAATAATAATAATAATAATAATAATAATAATAATAATAATAATAATAATAATTATTATTATTATTATTATTATTATTATTATTATTATTATTATTATTATTATTTGTTTGTTTATTTGTTAACAAACCGTCATTATTTTAAAGAAGTAGGCTAACACTAGAATCAAGGAACATTTGCGGTTACTAATATCCTTGTACTCATGTACAGCGCCCTTTCCTTCGGCCTCGGCTGTGCTACGGCGCTATAGAAATCGTATTATTATTATTATTATTATTATTATTATTATTATTATTATTATTATTATTATTATTATTATTATTATTATTATTATTATTATTATTATTATTATTATTATTATTGTTCTAATCTATTCTATTCTATTTATTTATTTATTTATTCATTGTTATTGTTCTCGCTACCGTTACCGTTACCGTTATCGCTATTGCTATCGCTATCATAATCATTATCATCAATATTATTATTTTTTATTTACCCGAAGTAGTTCTATTCCCTCAATACCAGCGGGCCGCTAGGAGCTTGGCCAAGTGCCAAAGTACCGAGTCTGCAGCAGACTGCAAGTCAGCTGTTTACAAGTCTAAAATCTTAGTGCATGAATTGAACTATTATTATCTTGGATTTGATACGTAGCATGCTGACCATACACTGTCGGTGAGATGAGACGTGAGAGAGAAGAATATAGCCACCCACCCTCATGTGCCAAGGCTAAGAAATTGAAGTCGCTAATAATTCATGTATCCATGTCTGCGTCTCAGGATAGCTCAAGGGACTATTAAATAAAGGGGAAAAGGAGTTGTCGAAATGGACTTCCGCAGAGGAGGGAGAGAGAGAGAGAGAGAGAGAGAGAGAGAGAGAGAGAGAGACAGACAGACAGACAGACAGACAGACAGAGAGACAGAGACAGAGACAGAGACAGAGACAGAGACAGAGACAGAGACAGAGACAGAGACAGAGACAGATAGATCATCCAAATACGGACATGTGAGAGGGGTTATGCCCAACGAGGACGTCCGTCTCACACTGTACTTCATGCACTTATTTAACTAGGCCACAGCTTGCGTGATTTTAGGCCAACTTCTGTCATACGACACACAATCAATACTGTGTAATGTTTCAGTCATGCAGTGAGCCTCTATATTTGACGCAGTAGTATCATAATGCCCGCCCCGTATGCATCTATTACGTAACCACGAGCACTAACATTTACGCTGACAGTAAACTGTTTTGTGAAGCGTCCTAGAAGTAGCTTGCTACGAACGAGGCTATATAAATGGTCGTAATTACAATTACAATTACCCTCTGAAATCGCAGTGAGAAGTATCCGAGCTCATTCTTGGCACGTGCAGCCTTCTTCGGCACATGCGTTTTCTTGGATTCTAACTTCTTTGCATCACGCATTGTAAGATTACTAATTTACTCGTTTCATACGCTTCTTGCAATTTTCTAACTCATTAAAACTAAAACTTTTGCCCGACATAACATAAAAAGTCCGTTAGGCCTACGGCCGCCATGTTATGAAATAATTACCACAGTCGTTCCTTGGAGAACTTGGTGCATTGTTTTTTCAAGTAATACCGAATACAAACGTAGGCTATAACGACTGGCCCGAATACAAACGTAGGCTATATTGACTGGCCAACCAACCCATAACGAAACAGTTACATCTAAGCGCATGCGTAGATAATATGTTAAGTTTTGATCGTCCTGCTTAGGTCGTTTCTACGCGTAGTCTGTGAATATCGCATTGCCACCTAGCGAATATCTCTGCAGTTAGCCGAGATGCTTAAAGCCTTCAGAGAGCCGTGTTAAAAAATAATGGTTCACCCGTATGCTAACAGGTGTCTATAAAACTCTATTTCAGCGTCGAATGACTGGACCAGGAGAAATATTCTTCCCGTTCACAAAAGCAAAAGGAATCCTCTGAGACTGCAAGAACCATCGCGGCATATTCCTCTGTCAAAGAGCAAACAAAAGTATTCTGTCTGCATTTCATCATACCAACCTTATGCCATATAGGTCTATGCCACAGAGTGCTGCTCTCTTTGACCAGTAACGTAGGCCTACATTACCAATTTTCTGCGGCTTCTTCATTTGTAATGCCCTGAAACCTTGTGGTCATGTACATCCGTCCAAATACTCATTCGTTTGCATATATCCGAGATATGACAGACAGTGTCATCCTGTCTGCTTAGAAGGGCACTCGTTGGACCACGAGCGGACACGGATGTTCCTTTAGCTTTTATTGACATTGATCTTTTTACCGTGTAACATATACCTCTAGAGTCCATACAAGAGTATATGAGCACAGTAAATCAGATGATAGCGAAGGTTACTATGGACCAATACTAACAGCTAAAGTAGTTTCAGTTTCGTTGAAATAATTGAAAAGCCATCCTTTATACTCTGTCGTGTTTTTCTTACAATTTAGAGCACCGATAACTTCTGTCGCTTCACACGGCTTTACCTAATTTTTTAAATTAGGCCTACAATTTTTATTTTATAAAATCAAATCTATAAATTGATTTAGACATAATTAAGAAAACTGTTATTAAAATGTAAATGTACAGATTTTTACAGGTAGGCCTAATTAACTTAGTTGCTGCAACTGCGATGTCTGCTCAGCAGTCAACAAATAAAGCTACATAGATTAAATATATTATACTGCAATATCTCTTCAACGTATTGTTGGTATTTTCAGTCGAAGCTGTCACTATTTATGTCGGCATCAGATAAATGGACGGTCGGGTCTATTACAGACACAAACTACAGAGTACAGACACGCGTGAATAATTGAATTTTAATGGTTAAAATAAAATTTGGGGGGTGTCGAAAATTAGGTCTACTTGAAAAGATGCAATGAAACCAATAATTGTTTTAAAATTTGTTCTATACGCAAAAGTTTTGAATTCAAATGAAAATAATCATTTTAATTGAAAAATGGCTAAAAGTGAAAAACTGTTAAACACACTTTTTGTAAAAATGGCGCCCCCTAGATTGTGGCGCCCTAGGCCACTGCCTGCTTTGCCTGTGCCTAAGGCCGGCCCTGATGTTATGCAATTTAAATCTTAACTACTAACAGAACAGACAGCCTGCAATACAACGGCGCTAATAGCGGCCTACAAAGCATATCCAACGGGGGCTCGAACTCGGTACCTCTCACTCTCAACGCCAGATGTTATGCAATGCGCTATCGGGCCCCATATAAATTATATTCTCTGCATTTCCCCGAACATTTCCCCGTTCATTCCTGAAAGTTGGATTGATGAAAATAATTTTTTACTTTAATAGAAGTTGGATTGATGAAAGAAATTCTAATAGGCTTATGTTAATAGACGCAAGATCGATGAAACAAATTCTTTGCGGAATTAGAAATTGGATTGATGAAACAAATTCTTTGCTTAGAAGTTGGATTGATGAAACTAATTCTTTGCTTCAACAGATATCATGGACAATGGTAGACTGCCTACTTACTGAGTAAGTGATGTTGGGGAGGGGGGGATGTCCGGGAGAGGAAATGTCCGTATATCAATCATATCATACGCTCTATTTCGGCTTTTATACAACAAATTCACGCCAGCTGCATTGTGAAGATATCCTGTTTTGCCTTCAAATATGGTTAATAAAATTAACAAATGACTAATGGAATCCCCATAAATAAATTATGGGATTCTAGTGTCCGTGGGTCCAATGATATCGATGACCTGACAGTGTCCCACCTGGAACTTCTGGGAAAAACTTAATTGTCAGACCCCTAGAGATGGGTTGAAGTGGTCGACTCACTCCTCCATCCTTTCCCGAGGTGCTTCAGAGGCCGATCTACAATCTCCTTCGTTGATTTCCTCCGCTTGGATGTGCTGCAGTCGTCAATGGCAACCACATCCAGAAATTGAATCCTTGATCTGTATATAACCTAATAGGATTTGAATTTGTTCTGCATAGTATAGCCATGCTATTCGCCAGATGTCACCAGGATCGTACAGTATGCAAACGGGGAAATGGTCAGTTCCACTCTCAACCGTTGCCCGAAGCACAACGGCCCAAAACCACAGCTCAACAGCTGCACGCTACATTGTTCAGCATCATCATCATCCATGAACAATCACATTCATCATCATCATCATCGTCGTCTTCGTCGTCGTTCACGTCGTTGCCATCGTCGTCAGTATGAACAATCACCGTCATCATCATCATCATCATCATCGTCATCAGTCATCATCATCATCATCATCATCATCATCATCATCATCATCATCATCATCATCATCATCATCATCATCATCATCATCATCATCATCATCATCATCATCATCATCATCATCATCATCATCATCATCATCATCATCATCATCATCATCATCATCATCATCATCATCATCATCATCATCATTATCATTAATCATCATCATCATCGATTCATCATCATCATCATTATCAGCAGCAGTACTGTTATTGTTATTATTATTATAATTATTTATATTATTATTATTATTATTATCATCATCATCATCATCATCGTCATCAATATTCATCATTCACTAATCACTATCATCATTCACCTGGAAGATTTATTTCGTTTTCAACATAGCCGTTACTTTGCTACTTTATCTTCAACTACTTGTGTCAGTTCTGGCTTCCAGATTGTTTTTACGAATCGGCTCAGCATTTGAAATTCGACTCAGATTCGGTTCACCGGTTTGCAAATCACGCCCTAGATGCGAATTTGTTGAGGCGTCGAGTGAAAAATGTCATTAACAGTTGCGCCTCTGCTTTAGTCCATATACTGGTTGTCCACGAGATGAGATTTTCGCATGAGCTAACTGTGCGTGCTCGGTGGACCGTTAAGAGAGGTGGCTCAGCTGCTGTATGCCAAACAGGATAAATCTACTGAGTAGACATAGCCTCCGTAATACCATCGTTGTATTGCATTGTATTGTATTGTATTTATTAATTTATATTGCGCCACTCACAGCAGGGGCCATTCAGTAGCGCTCCCGTTGCGAGAACCCCTAGTGAAGAAGATGGTTTTGAGGCGGGAGAAGGCTGTAGGAAGAAAGAATAGTAACACGTAGAGAAGAGGGAAAGGCATTCCACAGAGAGGGCCAAATAGTGGCAAAGGATCTAGTTTTGACGTTGTGACTAGGGAATTTTGAAATCGTAATTGTAATCGTAAGCTCGATATTTCTACAGCGCCCACAAAAGCGAAGTCGAGTTTACGATTACAATTACGATTTCAAAATATATTAAACATCAGTAAACAATGAAAACGCTAAAATTAAGTTATTGTAACGAAATAATTTTTAATTTTTAATTTAAGTTAATTAAATAATTTTTTAATAACTCAAAAGAGTTCCCGAAACGCCGTTCTGGAGCATTCTGTCTGAAAAAAGCATTGCATATATATAAGAATTGTCAGCTGTCACTGACTAACTATAAATCGTCTACATCACAGCTTTATAGGCCCTAGCTGCCACTGCCAGCCCTGGGTCCTGCATGCTTACGGCTTGCAGTGTCCGACGTCACAAAGGATCTAACCTTATCTCCATAGTATGTCATTAGTTTCTATACAGAGTTCGCAGATTTTGGGATTAGGAAACCCACTTTCTATTAAATATCCTGCGCATGTCCTCTGATGTAGCAAAAACTCTAAAAGGCAGCTCATCACGTGCACGCAGTCATCTTGGCGAAGGTTGCTGCGAGCGTCTCGGAGCGTGTGGTCATTTGCTTTCAGAAGATAACTAGTCTTCGTTACATTCGTTACTCTGAAACCCAATTTGGCAGAACCAGAACTTCTTAATAAGTGGATGCTGCGTGGGAATTATCGCGGACTGTGCTTGTGCTTGGACAGAACGACAAGGGTCACCAAAGTCCCTGTGTTTGAGCAGGTTAAACTTATGCTTTGACCGGAGATGAATAGCCTATGCATACTTATTGTTGCACCACCGACAATTTTCGGCTGCGATTTACATAACTGGACTGATCCGTCTTGCCCACAGAATCGCGAACAAGGTGTTCCAAAACACCACTCTTTACATTTTCTGATTTAGACATTGTTTCTTAAGTCACTAAATTTAAATTTAAAAAAACAGTGTACCGCTATTATTTACGAATTCGATGCTACGATGCCGAGGTGTCAATAAACTCAACATTAGGCACTGGTCGTGTGAAATATGAAGCCTCACTCATATGGCGTCACCGATAAATAAGTCAATTAGAAGCAGTATTACGTAACCCGTTATCAACCAATGATTGATGTCGTTGTATTTCCATTACTCTGCATTTGTGAGTTTCAGAGCGTGAGCGACGGTGAAAGTGACGATTTTCAAACCCGTCGAACCCGGGTTTCAATCCCGG